>JACTOM010000030.1:2276749-2354948 GCA_015832385.1 Elymnias hypermnestra | reverse complement strand
ATATATATATATATATATATATATATATATATGTGTGTGTGTGTGTGTGTGTGTGTGTGTGTGTGTGTCGGAGGGCAGATGTCTGTGGAACGCCGGCGCCATCTATCGGCGTGGACACAGAGTCAATGGTGGCAGTTCAGCGGGAGTCTCTCGACAGCTGTCGAGTAGCGCTCGACCGGAGAGGTCTACTGTTGGTACTGTCGCGTTATTCTCCGACATATATATATATATATATCCTTATACATATATATATATATACTTACTACAGAACTCCTAAACAACTGAAATTCCAATGAAATTGTTTGAGTTCAGCTGGCTGTTACACAGGTAAAAACGCCGTCAAGAGCTAGTCTTTATATGTTGTATATAATTCTTATGCTCGTATGTTTGTATCTGAACTCCTAAACGTCTGGATTGATTTTGTTTCTGGAGGAGCCCGGCCCAAATTAGAGCTACAGTTAGTGATTGATCGACTGGGGTCTGCTACTGAAAACAATTATTGTACACTACTATTGTAACAACTATTGTTGACATATCTATGCGATACGAGCATTTTGTGGATTTATTTTGATATCTTTGGGTTGTTTATGACATATTAATAATATACAAGATGATGGACTACAGTATGTGGCTATGCTCAAGTCGAGAAATATCGATGTCAGCCTTTTAACGGGCCAATCAAGATTTCCTATTTAGTACTATTTTTTAAACTGCTTCATTGGTCTAGTGGTTAGCATGTTCGACTACTGACATGGGGTCCTGGGTTCGATTTCGGGTCGGGACAATTCAAAAATCAATATCGAGTGTTTTATTAAGATTTTCTCAATACTTGCCCGAAGTTGGGAAGCTGGCGGTGTGATCCACCCCTATCCCCTCACCCTACATGTAATACTACTACATAAAAGTATCAGTATTATACATAAATTCTATATAGTTACGGCAAAACTAAAAGTTCCTTTTATGTACGTATTAAAAATGTATTATACCTAGCTAATTACCAATATAAAACTTACCGGTTGTAATTCGATGTTTACTTAACGATTTCGGCTACGTTTGCCACTTTCTTTATACGATTAAAAAGTTTTAAATTGACCATTATAATGTATTTATCATAATCTTCGATACAAGTACTATAAAGTTGATTTAGCATTATCTTAACTAGATAATAAATGTGCTGTAGTGAAAAATTTGATTGAACACTTCGCGTTAATAAAATGTACAACAAGTTAAAATATGTTTGCGTCATGATATTAGTTTTTGTATTAACCGAGAATGATGACGTTGCTTAGGCAGGCTGGCGGAGCTTGTTCGTAGAGTACTCCAGTTTTAGCTTTGATATTGTGTTAGTGGAGCATTAACGAAGTATTAATGTATTGAGTTTAATGTTTAATAGAAGTGTGTTTATACATCAGGATTAATATAATTACACTTATGAATAAAAGCTTATGCGTGATTAATCATTACAAACCTAATCACTACTACGTTTCTCGAGTTTTTACTTAATAATAACATTATAATATATTTTGTCACTACGTTTTCACTAACTTAAAAGGTATTGTCCTTTCAATTCTTCTCCTTCATTCGGTGTTATCCAGAACTTTATTAGTTTCAATTTTCACGTATTAGTAAAGACTTTAATTATGTGGTTTTCTAATATTTTTATTTAAGATCTAGGTCCTCGTAAATATTACAAGTGAAATAAATCTTGCGCCTTATAAAAATACGCAATTGTAAGTTAGATCACGGGTTACGCTATCAAGTTGATTTGATTTGATTCAGCAAGACCTAATAAAAATAAACGATTGGTATCCGAAACTGGTTGTGAAAAGTTTTAAAATTTGTTGTTCAATATAATAGTCCTCCCACGCGCGGCTTTGCTTGATTTGCGTTTCGGTTAATGCCCAGCTAATGAATGTATGAAACTTATGTCGGTATTCACAAAAACTTTGGCGTGCATACACTAAATAAGCGAATAAATCGTATTCTTGACGGCATTGTGTAATGGTGCAAGTATTTTCTTTGATAGCATGGTCGACTTACAACTAGGAAAAATCGGGAAATGGAATATTTTATTTGTCTTTGCTTAGACAGCCCATGGCTCTTCACCTCCTTTAAGCAACTTGACATAGCAGATGCTGAGTAGAAGACTGTAAAAAGAGGCTTTTAATTAATTTACCAGTTCAAAGCTATCTTAGCGTGTATTTATCACACGTTATAATTTAATTGTTCTTGGGTTCCTTTACAGTGGATCTGGATGTCGGTTTGTTTACAGATTTGTTTACTTGCACACTTATTAGCTTCGCCTGTATATGTAACTGAATTATTGAACTCGATTTTCAAATTTTACACTTCAAATTATTTCAATTATTTATATGTTTAATATGGGAATACAGTTACTAACAAAACTCGCATTTTATTGTTTTAAAAGCTGCTATGGGTGTATACATTAATTGTTATCGAACATCCTTTCAAACAATAAAATGAACGTTTTGATAATCATTCTTTACTCATCCTTATCGTATAAAAATGATTTCATATTTGCCATAACCTAGTTATTTAATAAGGTTCTTCGAAATCAAACCGCATATAAAAACTAGTATAACTATAAATAATAAACCGTCAATAAATCACATTTCAAAAGCAAGGTGAAGACATTTTGTTGTCATTGAGCAAAAATGAATGGGTTCTGCTTGTCATTGGAATGATGAGGCTTTTTGTGCGATTCGATCTTCGACTTTTACTACGCTTTATGAAAGCGCCAGGGGAAATAATCTCTATTGTAGCTGCTACGGCGAATTGAGATGAATGTGCTTAGAAATAATCTTTATATGTAACTTATACTTGACTAGATTTATTTGTAACTTTTAATAAATAAATAGAATGGATTTTTGGAAAGGATTTCTTAATAATTGAAGAAATATTCATGCATATAAGTAACATCAGGGTGCTTTGAGATTTTTGATTGAAAATCATTCTTATTGTAGTATGTAAGTAGCAGCTCATTAACGTCCCACTGCTGGGCACAGGCCTCCTCTCTCATAGGAGAGAGGGTTGTTAGAGCATAGACCCACTGCGCTGCTCCACTGCGGATTGGCAGGCATTGTACACAAGTGCACTCTCTATTCCTTCACTCTCATAGTCTGATGTGACGGGATCCGACACGACCGGTGAGAGATCAGGCGCAGGACCGACGGCTTAACTTGCCCTCCGAGGCACTGGGTTGGATCACACCGCCGACAACTTCGGGCAAATATTGAGAAAATCTTAATAGAAAACTCAATATTGATTTTTAAAATGGCCCGACCCGGGACTCAAACCCAGTTCGAGTCCCGGGTCGGGCCATTTTAGTACAATAAGCCATTTGAGTACAATAAGAATTCGAGGTCGGGACCTCGAATTCTTATTGTATTAAGTATATTTTAAAATAAAACGAAGAATAGAATTACACGTTTATAAAATGTTGCGACTTTTGACAGTATGTATAACATTTATATGTATTATATAGTAATTTTAAAAAATCTATATATTTGAACCTCCTGATACTTTCTATTATTCCTCTCACTAAAGGTTGTCTATAATAGATCGCTGTAAGAGTTAAAAACTGAGCACTTTAATATAGTCCCTTCTTTATTCTTCTTTACATCTATTACTGCCCAATATTGCTTTGGTAGAATTAAAGCAAGATTCAATGTGAAAACTTTATGCTTATCACTTAAAAGGTCTAAAACTATTTTCGAGAAGACGCTTTATGGTTTATCATCCTCCTGAGCTCGACTCCCGGGACGGGTCAATACAAAAAGTATTCTATTAAGATTTTTTCAATATTTGCCCGAAATTGGAAAGTTGACGGTGTGCTCTACCCCGGTGCCTCGTCGAGCACGTTAGGCCTGTCCTGCTCCTGATCTCTCACCCCGATCGTGTCAGATTACCGACACATCGGACTAGGAGAATGAAGGAATAGAGAATGCACTTGTGTACTATGCCTGCCAATCCGTAGCGGTGCAGCGTGGTAGGTCTATGCTCTAAAAACTCTCTCTCATATCAGTGAGGAGGCCGGTGTCTAGCAGTATTCGTGAGTTTCCGAACTGATTGCTTTTAAATCCATAGGTTGTCTGAAAGAAATCGCTATTTAGCGATAAGACCGTCTTTATTACATGTATAAGTCGTACGTGATTAGTAAGTTTTGTATGTAATTTCTTCTTAGTTCTCAAAATCATGAACATTGCAACTACTTTGTGCACGCGCATCGACACACTTTCGTGCCAAACCTGTTATTTGCTACACTCCTTCCTCTAGCGGCCCAGTATGTTAGATCACTTGTATTTCAACGAGTATATACAATTAATATAGTTTTTATTTTGTTAATAAATTCTATATACTCGGTATCGTGAAATTAATTGTGTGTTTACAACGTATTTAGAAAACCATGTAACACCATCAGACCTGATAACTGTCTGATTTTGAAATAAATTGTAGAGGAATAGGCTTCGGCATAATCTGTAACCGTCCTGATAGCTTAACGTTTTTGATATAATTACGGCTTGTTGTCTTTATATAAAAAATAATAATTTCATGTGCCTAAAGTACACTTGTCAGACTTTTTTGACAAACTAATTTATGTAAGTCTTGTTTATATTTATACAAATCTAAAACTTGAAATTTCCGAGACTTAGAGGAAAAAGGAAGATATGTTTTTAGGATTTTAATGAATGTAAATGTCATTTAAATATCAAAAGTGTCGAAAATGAATACAAATAATTAATTAAAAACTCAAATGACGAATTGTATATAAAAATGAAACGTGATTTTGTCAATATTAGAACTTTATGAAAAATAGTATTATAAATTATTAAATGACAAGTGGTAAATTAAAATTCCACATGTTATTTAAAATATTAAAACTACATAATTTTCAAACGAATCAGCATTAAAAACGCTGCACATCTTCGTGACGCTAATCACGCGTTTCATCTGTAATAATTATACCCTCATGCGTCCAAAAAAGATTAACTTCAACACATGATTGCACTTTCCGCATGTATGTCACATATGTTTTGTCTCTATCAGATACTTACAGAATTATCTTTATAGTGAGTGAACAATTTTGTGCTTAACCCAGTAATATATGAGTACTTTTTTTATTTTATTTATTATTTACTTAATTACTATTGCTTGCTTGCCTAGAGGTTTATTATTAAGAGGGTATAGGGCGTTTAACCCTACATAAATATAAATATCATTCTTAAGAAGATTGATCATTACAACTGAGACTGCTGTCAGAATTTTTTTGCACAGATTCTGAATAAATCAAGTGTTCGTCTTTCGTAAACAAGTAAACATATTTACTGCAATCTCACCGTGTACTACTGTTTCTAAATATTATGGAAGTCTTTTATAAAAAAAAGACACAAAATATTATGTCGACAGAACAGCAATTGTTCTATGAAAACCACAAATGTTTGAAATACTCGTCCTACTACAACTCTCATTTTAAGAGAGATAAAGATATTTAAAGTCGGTTTTGACGGGGTCCATGTATTTTAGGACAATCCTTATTTATGCTGTATGTTAATTTAAAGTGTTTGCATATAAACAAATAACCTCCATAAATGCGAATAATAAAATGCAAGATTTGTGTTCTATTTCCTTCAAATTCTCCGCTTATCGCTCACTGACTCAAAAATTACGATTTATCTAATAAATAATATGACTTCTTTTGTAATAAAAGGTGCATTGAATTAATGATTTTTTCTGTATTCTCACAGAATCTGGAACTATGCGGGTGACACAGCTGGGTACAGCTAGTATGTGATGTGTTTCAATCAGTTTTGTCAAATAAAATTAGGACAACACTCTTAAATATATTTATCGTATTTTCTTCATTCTGTAAATTTCCGAAAAAAAATTACGCTATTAAAATATTTTGAATTTTGATTTGATACAATTTGATTGATGCATGTTGACGTTGACACGTATCTGTAGGTCGATTTTATATTATTTATACACATGAAATTCTTTATTCCATCCAATATTTCAAAATAGAAAGTAGGCTAGCTACCTTCTTATTCTTCCTTACATCATTAAAAATATGCCAGAAATTATTCCGAATTAAAAAATTGTCTGAAATTGATATTATTATGGCATACTTCAATATTAAAAAAAAATGTGTGCGTACAAAGTAGACACGTCAGAAGTGAAACTTCTTTGGTAAAGTAATTATAAGTCTTCTTTTTATTTATACAATCCAAAGCTTTAGATTTCCGAGACTTAGGATATATATGATAGAGAGAGAAAAGGCAAGATATGTTAGGAATTTTATAAATTTATTTGTCATTAACATATTAAGTGACGAAAATTAATACAAATAATTTACTGAAATCTTAAATGACAAATTGTAAATTAAAATGCAACGTGTTTTTTGTCAAGAAATTATTAATTAAATTTGGTTTGTTTTTCAAGTTTAGAAAAGAGAATTAATGAAATATCTTTATTTTATATTTTATGAAAAATAGTGTATTTAATTATTAAATGACGAACGCAAATTAAAATGCCATATGTTATTTGTAAGTATTAAAACTACCCAAGCTTCAAACGAATTACCATAAAAAACGTTGCACATCTTCGTCACGCTAATCACGCGTTCCATCCATAAAAAAATTACCTGCATGCGCGCGCATAAAGAAGTTTCACTTCAAAAATATGATAAAATTATTATTGTCAATAACATTAAACAATTGTTTGTCTAGCCATTGAAGAAGTTAAGTTACTCTGTATTATTTTCCAAAATTTATGAGGACATCATGTAATTGATCATCATTATAAAAATGAAATTTATTTAAATAACTCGTTTTATGGCCACCCTTATTAGAGATTTCAGTGCGGACGCCCAAGGGAAATCTACCACTGTCCTTTGTGTCGCAAAATTCGAAGTAAAACTAACAATGGTTTAATAAAAATATCTGATTTATTGTTTTATGTTGCTTCAATTAAAAATCAAACAACAAACATTTTTGATTTATTTATCAGATATGATTTTGTTAAACAAACTTTTTCTGGTAAACATTGCCTGTACATAAAAACTTTTGTTGTTTATAAGCGCTCTTATAACACTTATATTGTGTACTCTGTTATTAAACATATTTATTTATTATTGTACACCAAATCACTAACAAAAAATTAAATGACACACAATATATAATAAAATAAATGTATGGGAAATTATCTCTAATGAGCGATTTCTTTCAGATAACCTTAATTTGTTTATTTTACCTTAATTTGGAATTTTGTGCGAATATAGGTGGGTGGTGCATAAACAGAACATACATAAATAGCATCACGCCTCATTTCCTTAGGGGTAAGCAGAGACCACGTCCTTCCACTTGCCACGATCCTTGCATATCTCCTTCGATTCTTTCATTCTCATTAAACCTTACATACAAGTTCGACGGGTTAGAGTACTCTTGACCCGGCCCTTATTTGAAATGTCCTGGATTTGGTCGAGGAATGTTCGCCTTAATCTTCCCCTTCCAACTTTCGCATTCACTCTTGACACATAAATCCTTTTTGTCAGTCTTCTTTCATTCATTCTCTCTACGTGCCCAAACTATCTAATAGCATACCTTTCTCGATTTTAGTCACTACGTCTTCCTCTATACCACAACGTTCTCTTATCACACTATTTCTTACTCTGTCACTCAGTTTTAATCCACTCATACTTCTTAACGCTCAAACAATCATAGATACTAATCATTCATTTAGTTTTAAAGACTATGAAAGAAGATGTGTCTCCCCACCACCTTATACTAACTCTTACTAATACAATACTTAACAATCGCACTACAATATTAATGCTTTATTATATAGCTTTTAATGTAAAAATACTAATTAACAAAAATTTTTATTAAAGAAAATCAACGTCTTAGACAGATAACTGAATTAAAAATCTTCACTTAAATTTGAAATTTTCTCAACATAAATTATAATCTAAATAATATAATTTTAGCAAACTTAAATGGAAACATATTTATTGGTGCACACATTCCTGCAGGGCTAACTTGTTTATAAGTTGGACTCCGTTAGAGAAAGTCTGTTTCTATTTATAAATTGCATCGTAAATTGCAAGCATAAAGACGAAATACCAGCATATAGGAACATCCAATTTGTTGAGCAAATGATTGGTACGTGTTCCTAGTAAAAAACCAACTGAAATGTAACGATGTACTACGAAGACTAAAAACCTACTTATAATTCATTTGCCGAACTAAACAAAACATTTTAATGCAACGCTGGTGGTAAATCTGATTTGGATTTATCTCTACGACTAATTAAAAGAAACATGTCAAGGACATTTTACACATAGCCTATATATTAAAGATTATTGAAAGGATAGAAATGTATACTTCTAGTTACAATTGGAAGCTCAAAGTTATATCTTAGAGTTAGTTATATCTTAACTAATTAGTTTGTTGTCGGTTTTTATCGGTAAACTCATCTTTAGGAATCCTGTATAACAAAGGGACAGAGTATGAATAAAATATGGATTCAAATAAACTTATTAAGCCCATTCAAACAGAATACACAGCAACTCGAATTGGCTTAATAAGTTTTTGGGTGGCTTTTTCAATCTACTTAAAGGAATAATTTAAATCATAATGAAATCAAATTATCCTTGTTATTTATAATAATATATTGATTTTATATGTCAATTATACGATAGAGAGAGAGAATACACTTTATTGTACACCACAAACAATACATGCAATATATACAATAACTTAATAATAGCGTACGTAAAGGCGGCCTTATCGCTAAGTAGCAATATCTGCTAGAAAATTTTAGCGATTGCTGCTGCACCTGCTTAAGGGTAGGGAAATTTTGTTACAAAAAAATGTAGGTGGAGTCTGAAACGTATAGTACAAAAATAAATACAAAAACATACATGAAAACATAAACAAATACATACAAAAAATTCATATTAAGACACATACCAACACGTAGATATAACCAATTTCATTTAGTTAACGCTTCTGTTTATACAGATTTTTAATTAACATTTGTTTTCTAAGAAGAAAAACAGTGTTTTGTAATAACACCAATATAGTTAATATAAAAATCAATAATTAATTCTAAAAATATAAATACCACAGTGGCCACTACCTTAAATATTTTAAGATGTATAGAATAAAAACACAAAAGCCAACTAATATATTTAAATTTACACTTAGATATTGCATATTTAAATTTCAAAGGCTTCTAAACGTGTCGCGAGCGTTTCACACTTGTTACAATATTATCACACAAAGTATTCAATTCCACAAGCAGACAGTTTGAAAGAGGCATAATGCACAGTTCCCAACAACTCAAACGATAAGTGAAACGCGATTTTACGGCCAGATGCAAAGAAACCACACATTATAATTTTAATTTCGATAACGTTAAGAGAAGGGAACCAAGTATCGAATAGTTGGATAATTTTGGATACATCAATATCTCCTATTCGGACTATAATGGCTTTTCATTTAACTGGCACAGCGAGACCTTGTAGATGGTGGTACGTAATACTCTATCAGGCCTGTATTTCTCTAATGAAGGCAATGTAGCGGAAAGAAACTTCATCACAATTGATCGCGCTGTAACACAAGTTAAGTGACAGGTGGAGTCATTTTATGACTTCCTTCCATTTTCTCTCTTTCTCGATTGTTTTTCTCCTAATCGTTTTAGATTTTTCAGGCCAGATTCTGCCTTTCACCTAGAGTCATAAACGCAAATACACAATATTTGAGCTAGAGTTTCGCCGAGTTTATAAATCAAAACACACGTTTTTTAGTAATATTGCGTTACATTTGTTAGATTTGAATTCATGATTTGAAGAAATTGAAATAAAATTACAATATTTTCCTGAAATATTTCACATAAACTAACTCACTTTTTCTACAAAAAATTCATACCTAGATGCGACTTTTTCACAACGAATAAATATATAAGCTATATTAAAAGAAACCAAACATTAACTGTATTATATCGTTCAATTGTAGAACCGTGATTGTTTACTATATATTTTACTCAAAGAATCAACTCAAGAAAACATTTACTATATAAAATTATGTTGGTACAGTTATAATTTAGTACCTATCGATATATCATAGGTAAATGGAATGATCTACATTGTAAGCATAATATTGTGTGTTAAGTACATTGTACAATTCATTAAAAGACTTATTTACAGCCCTATAAAAGCTTGGTTACAGTCAGGCGTAAATATAATATTTAATTAAATTATAATTTTATGATTATTGTCTCTCAGTAAACTTTCCAGTCTTGATTAAGAAGTTAGAAATAATTAAAAATTAATCTTTATAACACATAACCGAGCAATTTTGTATATTTTGTCTAGATTTATTCATTCGAATTATTTAGGTTATAAGAATGGCACGTTTTCGAAAATAATCGTATCATAATTTACCGTTTTTTATAAAAATCACTGAAATGGCTTGTATTTATCTATTTTTATACCATAACATAAATTGACAAAATATCTTGTTGAAACGCTTTTGTAGGCAAGCTAAGGGTTGCGGAAAGTTTGTAGTCGGAATAAAAGTTAAATTGAATGTGAAAATAAAGCTTGGACTTGTATAGGTCTTATGTAATAAACTTATAACGATTGTATCATTATTTTTTTATTTCTTTGTCTTTATTTACTATTTACAAGTTTAAAAAATGTTAACATATGTACCAGTAAGCACTTCTTAATATATGTTGTATTATTCACGGTTTTAAGGAACATAAAAAATATTCATATTCTATACTCCAAATAAATAAAATTAGCTCACAAAATATGTGATTCAATAATACCCAACATGACGTATAACATCTACTTTTATGTGCTATGTAATATATTTAAGTTTTTGTTTTGCTGACAGCTTAGCGCTTGACTGTGAATCTGTTGATCTTACCTGATGGTAAGTGATGATACAGTTTAAGATGAAAGCGCGCTCATCTGGTAAGAGGCGATATATCTCATATGGTTTCTACACAGCATCGTACCGGAACACAAATCACTTTGTTTGGAAATACGTTTTAGCTGGTAACTAGCCACGGCCGAAGCCTCCCACCAGTCCAGACTCAGACAAATTAGAAAATATGTTTTTCTAAATTCGCCCTACCGGGGATGGACCCCGGGGCCTCTGGTAGCAAAGCGAATACTCGCCCCGCTGCGCCAAGGAGGCCGTCAAAAAATCAGTAGTAGTCAAGAAATACGAGATTGAAGTGTTGGCTTTGGACATAGATTTGTGAAAGATTTCCAGGCAAAATGCTGTAGTTATTAGGTGTAACGTGTGTATTACATTATGAAATTAATACATTAATCTGTGTATTTTGTACTCTGTCTGAATTGTTCGTTACAAAGTAATCTTTATAGTAAATTCGTTTCGTTTTTATTTATAAGTTGACCAGCTCAGCGCTTTTAACTTTGAACATATACTGGTTAGTTTATGTTCATTTGTTCTCCCGCCTAGCCTCATTGTTATCTGTCGCTCCACGCTATATTTAATATTTTTACACAGCTCGTATGCACTTGTTTCCACAATATGTTACTTGATGTAGGTGTAAACATGATAGCGCTCGAAAAGTTTTATTTAGTCCTCGGATGCAATAAAAAGCTTATGTTTTTCATCAAATTTATTAAATCAGGATTTTTTCGTTAAAGTTATATTAATAACAGCCTTTTTAGATATAACAAGATAACATTCTAAGTACTCGTACGATAACACTACATAAAAAGACTAGAGTACTACGATTTCTTAATGTGATCACGTGGCATATCGATATGAAATGTCATTCCAAAACATTTTTAAGCCATCTAGTAGCGTAAGCGTAGTTAGAACGTCATATTGTCTTCAGCCCCAGATTATGAGGTGTTCAATAAATAATACTTCTTTGAATAACAAATACCCTTTGGAACCCTTGCCATATTGTTTTTTCTGCTAAAATGAAAACCGATATTGCATCTGAGTTTATCAATTCTTCTGTATCTTTTTTTTAATTATTTTTATCTCATAACTTTCGACTGGGTGAACCAATATTGATGATTTTTTCATATGAAAGATGGTGCTCCTGTACGGTCTCATATTTTGCTCCAGTTCTGATCATGGCATTCATGAGAAAACCGTATAAACCTTAAATTTGCATAAAGCATGTGAACGATAAATGGACGAATAACTCAAGATCAAGCTAACCGATTTCGATGATTGGTTTTTTATTGGAAAGGATATACTTCAAGAGATGTTTGATGAGGTTTTGATCACGAGATACAAGACAAAATAAAGGTACCCTTCAATTAGGACCAAATTTATGATAGTCGGTAGAATCTTAGATAGAATACTCTTTATTGTACACCACAGACACGTAACAAGTAAAACAGAAACATACTTAAAAGAATAGTACAACTAGGCGACCTTATTGCTTATTAGCAATTTCTACCTGGCAACCTTAGGGTTAGACAGATTATGTGGGGTAAATAGGTAGGTGGTGTCCGTCTTTTATAGGTTATGCGGATATTTGAATCACCTGCCGCAAATTCGGTATTGTCAAGTGACTGTCGTAATTAAATATGAAGATCAATAGAACTCCTCAACGGCTTACAGTAAGGGTGCGATTTGTGGCAGAATATCTTACTGTCTGTAATTGAATTGCAATAAGCTTACCTTTGTTACAATTATATTTATAGGTGAGAGCTGCCACGTGGACACGAAGGACGCACCTACCTTTGCTAACGGCGACTCCGAATATAATAATAATTGTAACTACATTATATTATCGTAAATATTGCAATGCAGCAACAAAGGTAAGCTCACTGCAATCTGATTGCAGACAGGACTTTTAAGTAGTACAATATTTCCATTTTATTTGAGAAAACTCTAAAAAAGAATGCGCAATTATTTTTTACTTTTTAGAGCACATTAATTTTATTGGGAATAGTTTTTTATGAACGCAGTTCTTTATTTGTTAATTTTTTTTTATTATATTTATTAGTGGCATGTTATTTAAAATTGATAATAATTTACATGATATTTTTACCTTTTAAAGAAGGCAGCTATAAAATAATTTGAAATAAATAGCAACATCCTTACAGAATTACTATAAAAGCTAATAATACAATATCTTAAAAAGTCGCGATAATGCCATAATTACATAAAATTTAATACTTTCATTCTAGTATCTCATATCCAAATAATTTCTTGAAATAATACCCAATTATCTAGGTAGTATTCAAATTCTAGGTTAGATAACAACCCCTTAGTTGGAATAATTCTGGCGAAATTTGTTCCCGCAACATGGTCGCTTGCATATTGAAGTAGTGTGCAAATTTGCACAATCTCCGTGTAGCAGCTCTGCGTTAAGTGAGTGCAATAAATATCTAGGTCAATGTAAATTATATTGTAATGGTTTTAGTTGAACTTATTTTTTGATCATCAAACAGATCTTAACTAATCATCATGAAGTTTTACATCGTCGAATATAGCCCTCTCCACATATTATTTTCATTTTGCGACTGATGTTGATATTATACAAGGCTTAAAATCTAATTTTAAAACGAATCTTCCTCGCCCTTTTCTGACGAGAAGCCACAGCAAACTCAGTCGGCTATCCTTTTTTATCATCATCATTATAATCAATTTATTTTATTTAAGTTAGAGTAATTGATACAGGCCTGCCAAACCTCAATACAGCAGCGTGGTGGTTCTGGTCTGGTCCATGTTCTAAAAACCCTCTCCCATATGAGTGAGGAGGCCTGTGTCCAGCAGTGGGACGTAAATAGGCTGCTATTTAGCTTACTTTAATTGATTCCGTCCCACGGTTTATATTCAGTTAGTGCCTGACTTTGTCATCGCGTGTTACTAAGTCCACAGACTTGGTAAAGCACTAACCTGGTAAAAGCTAAGCAATATAATCATATATAGTTAAGTGACTTATACCGTCAACGTTTATTTCACATTCCATTACATTTTACGAGTATCTTTTGATGTCCCATTTTCACATTATTATAGGTCTGTTATTTTTATTTTGATTACAACATACGAACGTGACATTATCTGACAACAGAGTACAACAAAGCAAATTTTCCAAAGGGAGTATTTTATGTTGCTTCCTCTGATATTTGCTCTAAAAATATTAAATTTTCAAGCCAGCGTAGTTGTGACCACAACCATCCCTTTGATATGGTAGTAAAAGCAAAAATGTATGTAGCAGCGTTTCCGTGTTAACATGCCGAAATACAATCAAAAGTCTTATTTTTAAAACATCGTTGACAATTATATGGAACCACAAATGCTTACAGAATTAATTACATTAACAATATTATAATTGGGCTTTGACATTAGATTCCAGATTATAATCTAGCATATCATACCTGTTCCTGTTGTAACTACTATAAAAATAACTTATGGTTTGGATCATATCATCCACTAATGCAATTATGTCCCATCAAAACTATATATTTCGGAAATGACACTGACATAGTCAAATATTCAAAAGTTCATTTTTTTATGTTTCGTGATACATTTATGTGCAGGTACAAAAATTATACATTGTATGCATAAATATATAAGAGATATCCAGGTATCTATTGACTCATCACGATATGTCTGGAATCACAAGGCGTAGAAACTTAAAATTTGGTAGGAATATTCCTTTTGCCGAGTGGAGGTCAGCTAAGAACCGAGTTTACGAAATTCCACCCGCAAGGGGGATTGCGGGGGTGTTAACTATTGACTCATCTCGATATCTCTGGTAACAATGCTGCCCTAAAAACATTCCACGCAGACGAAGCCACGGGTTTAGCTAGTATACTATATGTTGTTAAAATTTTGAATCGTTAATTTCTTTTTCATCCACGAACTTCAAATACATTTTGTTAACCTTGTAGAATATTGAATTACCTCATTGACCTCATTATCTTGACTTCAAATAAATTGATATTGAGTTTTCTGTCAAGAACTTTTCAGTATTTGACCGATATTGGGCAGTTGGCGAAGTGCTCCAACCCCGTGTCTCGGAGAGCACCTTATGCCATCGATCTGCGCCTGATCTCTCTCCGGTCTTGTCGTAATGCCGTTCCATCCTACGATGAGAGTGAAGGAATAGAGAGTGCACTTATGTACTATGCCTGCCAACGTGCGGTGGAGTAGCGTGGTGGATCTTTGCTCTAAATACCTTCTCTCCTATGAATGGTTATAGGCCGGCAACACATCAGCGGTCCCTATGACACTGCAGGTGTCCATGGGCGGCGGTAATCACTTAAAATCAGATGACCCGCTAGCTCGTTTGTCTGCCATAATTAAAAAAAAAAAATGGGACGACCATTGAGGCGTTAATAGCCTGTTACTTTATACAGCAGCACCTATTGAAAACTGACAACAGATTTATGGCGTTTTTTTATATCAATACCTAACGAATTTTGTTCTAAATGGCGTAGGAATTGATTTCACTTTTGAAGTGAAACTTCTTTAGGCGCATGAGGGTAAAATTTTTACGGATGAAACGCGTGATTAGGGTCACGAAGCTGTGCAACGTTGTTTATACTAATTCGCTGAAACGTTAGGTAGTTTTAATATTTACAAATAACATGTGGCTTTTTAATTTGCCACTTAATAATTTAATATAAAATTTAAAATAAATTTAAAATTTAATTAATAATTTCTAATATTGACCAAAAACACGTGGCATTTTTATTTACAATTCGTCTTTTGATATTCTAATAAATTATTTGTATTAATTTTCGACACTTATAATAGTGTCATGACAATTAAATTCCTAAAATATCTTCCTTTTTCGTCCCGCTAAGTCTCGGAAATCTAATGTTTTAGATTTGGATAAATATAAACACGACTAAAAATGACTTTGGCAAAGTCATTTCACTTCGAGAAAGAAATTTTACTCCGTACATGTGTATTTTGTACGCACGCGTTTTAATTTTTTTCATATTACGAGTAAATAATTATATACTTGCAATAATTACTTTTTGTTTAACTATGTTACATATTAGTTCTAGTGCCATAAAGTTAGAAACATGTTCCTTTAGATATTATTATTGTTGAAGAAGCAATTCAAAATCTTTACACTAGTCGACTTCGCTTAACTAAAAGTTATGACAATGCAGGCCGCCTCTGTTTACACTGCCCTGCAAACAACCGCCGCCGACTGGAAGCCGTTCTTTACCTTTTTTAAACTCTCAGTTACCCATATCTACTCCTCTGACCGTAGCAGTACCGCGTGTGGTCGTGTTAAATAATGTATTAATTTTAAATCGTATACTTTCCTGAATATAAAAAATTCTAAAGCCAATTTACTTATTATATTTCGCCGCTTTAGATAGATAATTACACATTGCAAATGTTTAATAAGAATTGTCTATATTTTCTTAATTCATGAGGCATAATGTCAAAGAAGCGACTTGTGTGTGACATTTGCACTTGATATGAGTTATTTATTACATAAAAACCAGTATATACCTAACATAAGATGGCAGAGTACAAAAGACAGTCTTATCGCTTGATAGCAATCTCTACCAGACAACCTTTTTTTTTACTTCTGACAGATTAGCGCTTGACTGTGATCTCACCTGATGGTAAGTGTTGATACAGTCTAAGATGGAAGCGCGCTGTTATCTGTTAAGAAGCGAAATACCCCTTACGGTTTCTATACAGCATCGTACCGGAACACAAATCTCTTTGTTTGGCGGCTCTCTCTAGCAAAGCGAATACTCGCACCACTGCGCCAGCCAGGCCGTCATATAGGACACACAACCTTCGTTGTAGGAATAGATGTGACAGAGAGCAGTAGGTTATGTATTCAGATAAAAGTAAGTAAGTAGCAGCCCTTTAACGTCCTACTGCTGGGCACAGGCCTCCTCACTCCGAGGAGCGAAGGTTTTTAGAGCATAGACCCATCTCGCTGCTCCACTGCGAATTGGCAGGCATAGCACACAAGTGCACTCTCTATTCCTACGCTCTAATAGTCCGATGTGACGACCGGAGAGACATCAGGCGCAGGACCGACCGCCTAATGTGCTCTCCGAGGCACGGGGGTGGATCACACCGCCAACTTCCTAACTTCGGGCAAATATTGAGAAAAAATTTAATAGAAAACTCAATATTGATTTTTGAATTGACCCGATTCGGGACTCGAACCCAGGGCCTCATGTCTGTAGTCGAACATGCTGACCACTAGACCAATGAGGCAATATTATATATTTATTAGTATATTATGTGCGTATGTACTAATAAATATACTAAATCCAAAAAAACAAAAATATTTTTATAACATAAATATCAAGCCGTCTGCTGCTGATAATGATTTTTTACCGTTCATGTAAATGTATAGAGATTGAGATTGCCTTATGCGAATTCCACGTAGTCGTAGCTCGTACCTGAAAAGATTTCTGAAGAAAACTAGTTTTATAGAATGGTCTTCTCAGGAGATGTTGGCGATAAGACCTTAATTGGGGTTGTTCTCCAAAAAAGTCAATCATTTCATTAAGGCGATTTAGGTTCAAATAGCCGTCAGTACAGAAGAAAAAAGATCTGTGACTTCCAGCAACGGTGTATATGAAGCCGCTTAAGTTTTTGACGTTATTCTCATATATGGTCAAACTTGCGCAAGCCTAATATAAACCGAATAGCCAAATTCTGAAGACGCTCGAGTTTGTCAAGTTGGTCCTCCGACAAGTTACGTTATACTGTAATGAAAGATGTCCATATACTAATCATAACTCTATATATTTTATTAATAATCTCTAAGGAATAAAACAATGCAATCTATATTAAAACCTCGTCTTAAACATATTCACGTGAGCAACATTATCGTTATACTAAATAACTTCATAAAAGAAAAACTTCTCATGCAAGATTCTTTACATCTAAATAGTAAACTTGCTTCTTACTTTAATTTATAGAGACGCTAATAATTACAAGTATGTATTAAGTAATTAAATGCCTCAGTCAACACGCTTGCAGAACTTGTTTATATATAAAAAATGAAGATCATGCTATCGTTGTGTATACGATAAAAGTAAATTCCTTTAATATGTTTCCATTTTAAACTAGAGATATTTATACCTAAAACAAACAGTTTATATGTTTCAAATATATAAATAGTTATGAAACTACGCTCTTCATGAAAAAATATTAAATTTTATTTTTCTCTTTGGATACATTCAATAAAGATGAACACAAATTTAATATGTTAGTTACTGGTTTTCTGTCTAATGCATTAAATAAATACGTATTTATTATTGCAACCAATTATATAAATAGTAACATGAGAGTAAAAGTTAATGAAAATGAAACATATATTTTATATTTCTCTTTTTTCTCTAAAATTCTCACCATAATGAATTTTGTTAATGTTAATTCACACTACGCCACGCACACACCATACACGCACGCACACACACATTCAAAATAATTTCAACACATTTTTGGTGATATAAAGCGTAATTATAAAAATTGTGCACAAAAATTACAAATATTAATTAAATGAAAAATATTCATTAACGTGTTTGTGATAGATTTAAGATCGCGTAGGAATTGACCTTAGCTTTTTATATACTACTTGTTTAGTTTTTTAAAAGGTTCACTAAGCCGCTCCAATCCATAAAAGTTAGTATTAGTTTACTTTATTTGACTATACATTTCTTTTGAGCATTCATCTTAAGGTTTATACAAATGTCCTAGGAAAACCACAATCTTTGATTTTGGACGCTGCCCCTTTGACGGAGTATTTAAAAAGTATATAATTTATCGTGCATGTCACATTTACAATAAAAGTTATAGTTATGTGGATGTTAGGCACGATAAAATGGATATATTTAAGAAAGATCTATATCAACTTTGTCTTTTTGTATTAGACTTTATTTTCTTATTGTTTTTTAGTTTCCTCTTATATACGTTGTATTTTACATAACATAACTTTTATAGATTACAACTATGTATCTGTCTTAATAATTAGTGGAAACTAAACTGTTATTTTTGTCTTTGTAGAGTAAATCGAAGAACAGTGCATTAATTACAATGACTTTTACATAGCTATAATATATTACAAGAATAAATAATAGTCATTTTATGTAATATACAATGTATATAAAAGGAAATTTTAAAAGTTAAAAATGGGTGCAAAGTAAGTACACATGACAAGAGAAACTTCTTTGGCAAACCAATTTTTAAGTCTTGTTTATATTTATACAAATCTAAAACTTTAGATTTCTGAGATTTAGAGGGTGGGTAAAAGAAAGTAGATATGTTAGGAATTTAATGAATTTAATTGTTATTAAAATATTGAAAGTATCGAAACTGATGCAAATAATTTATTAAAATCACTTGTTGTGTTATGTTTTTTGACAGTATTAGAAATTATTTTTGAATTACATTAAGTTATTAAATAACGAGTGGCAAATTAAAATGCCACATTTTATTAGTATATTTGAAAACTACCTATCCTTTAAACGAATTCGCCTGAAAAACGCTGCACATCTTCGTGACATTAATCAAGCGTTTCATGCGTAATAAAATTACCCTCATGGGCTTAAAGAAGTTTTACTTCAAAAATAAATCATTATTGTCGGCCGAAGTTTCAACTTTTTACAGTTTGTTGTTAGACTCCGTATCAATCATATTTGGTTGGTTTTTGCAATTTCGAGAAGCTCGCTGCGTGCACGCACGTCTGTCTGGGATGGGGGCAGGGAACGCGGGGCGCGAGGGGGTGTCACTGTGCAAATGCACTCGTAAACCTGGCGCGAGGTCAACGTACCCCCTCTCCCCACGTCGCTGAGCCTGCGGACCCCGACTCTATAAAAACATTTACAAATATTAGTTTGCTTATAGATTAGAGACAGTAGTAACCTGTCGCCGGGTTATGATATTAATCATAAATGTACCCTAATATAAAACTCTTCGAATCAAATCAAAAAACATTCATCCAAATAGATTTATGACGTGAAACTTCTTAACGCACGTTTGACTTGGGAAGTAAGCTGGTGAATACGAGAAGTTTGATCGGGCGACGCGAATAATTAAATTGAAATATTTGGTGAAAATTAATATCGTTTGTTTGAATCGTAAAATCCAGTCACTATTTCATATTTATCTCCCAATGTCCAACTGATAATAATTTTAAAGAAGGACTTTCTTCGTGTCCTGTTTTGAGAAGATACCACAAAATGGAGTAACTACACAGTTGTAACTCTTTTTACTACGTTTATCGTAATCAATATTAAGCAATAGTATTTTTTTTGTAAAACACAATTAGATCCTATTATAGGCTTCCTAAGAAGAGCCTCGCACTGGGAAGTAAATAAGCTGCTACTTGCCCTTTCTTTATAGATTAGGGATAGTAACATGTTTCGGACTAATGCTATATAATGATAATTATTTACCTTAATATACGGTTTTTCCCCTTTTTTCGAGATTATATCACACATAACACGAATAACCATTAACCAAATTTGTTTAATATGTAAAAAAATACTTAGTTCTTTAAAAATTATTTAAATAGTAACGATCTTTTACATTTCCGCTGGGAACTTAAACAGCGATCTCGACGATCTAGTGGTCAATTTATTCGACTACAGACCATGAGATCCTAGGTTCAACTCCACCTTGGAGCGATTCAAAACTGATATTAGGTTTACTATTAATCTTGATGTTAAGAATCACACTTCATTAGTAAAAAATAAAGAGTGCACGTGTCTTTGCAGTCGTCGTCGTCGTCGTCTCAACCGACGGAGGTCCACTGCTGGACATAGGTCTCTCTTAATGAATTCCAATGGGCCCGATCTTGCGCCGCTTGTATCCAGCGGCTGACAGCGACCTGATGTAATCGGTCCACCTGGTGGGGGATCTGCCGACACTGCGTTTTCCGGTGCGAGGGCGCCACTCTAGCACCTCCGCGCTCCAACGTCTATCGGTTCTGCGAACTATGTGCCCTGCCCATTACCACTTCAGCTTTGCAATTCGGTAGGCTACGTTGGTGACTTTAGTTCCTTTGCAGTCACTTTACGCAAATTGTTAATCTCTCAATGAGATTGGCAGTTAAGTCCGAAACGTACAGCTGTTATTATTAGGATATTAAATATCTATAGATACCACTGCACTGTAAAG
This sequence comes from Elymnias hypermnestra, assembly GCA_015832385.1. Classification (NCBI taxonomy): domain Eukaryota; kingdom Metazoa; phylum Arthropoda; class Insecta; order Lepidoptera; family Nymphalidae; genus Elymnias; species Elymnias hypermnestra. Next base: position 2,333,796 of record JACTOM010000030.1, on the reverse strand, counting down.
TATTACATTAGCCGATGTATTGTTATGTCAATCTGTTTCATATCTCCTCTTCCCATTTACAATACTAAAGAAGATTAATTTAAAATTAATTTGTAAAAATTAAGTGAAGGTCAAATAAGAAGTCATATCATGAATAAATTATATCTCATTTGAAACGACAATATGAAGCGTATAATCAAATGTGTCACGATGTACCTAAAGCGAAATAAACTTCATTCATAATTTTCTTCGTAGCTTTAAAATCCTTGAGACTCTATACTCAATGAAGTTCAAAGATATGTTCATTTGTACTGATAACTTGGTAAACGAAAATAACTTCTACATATTCGTAATACAGTCTTTGAAGGAATAGTGCACGCGTTTTGACAGGCTATAATTATGCGTGTAAATAACCTCATGTACGGCTCATTTTATGAAAACCGGATAACGTGAGTCTGTTCACATGTCTGCACAATAATACAGGATTCAAGGTGCGTGTTATATTAAACGAGTCTAATTTCGATTTCGTTCTAAATCAGCATATCCTATATGATTTATTATTTAACAAAGGTTAAGGTACACTATTAAAAGTTAATAAATCGCGGCTCGGACTCGATTTCTGCCTAGGAAAATTTGGGTGGTAATTTTGCCAACTACCTAAAAGCAAACACCATTGGAGTTCGGCTAGTTCGGCTCCCAAAGTTTTTCGGGTTAGAAGTCAATACTGTGCAGACTTGCTATTAGTAAGTAGCAACCCATTAAAGTCCCACTGCTGGGCACAGGCCTCCTCACTCATAGGAGAGCGGGTTTTTACAGCTTAGCCCACCACGTTGCTCCACTGCGGATTTGCAGGCATAGTACACACAAGTGCACTCTCTATCCCTTCACTCTCATAGAATTTAGAACTGCCTCATTGGTCTAGTGGTTAGCATGTTCGACTACAGACATGAGGTCCTGGGTTCGAGTCCCGGGTCGGGCCAATTCAAAAATCAATATTGAGTTTTCTATTAAGATTTTCTCAATATTTGCCCGAAGTTGGGAAGTTGGCGGTGTGATCCACCCCCGTGCCTCGGAGAGCACGTTAAGCCGTCGGTCCTGCGCCTGATCTCTCTCCGGTCGTGTCGGATTCCCGTCACATCGGACTATGAGAGTGAAGGAATAGAGAGTGCACTTGTGTACTATGCCTGCCAATCCGCAGTGGAGCAGCGTGGTGGGTCTGTGCTCAAAAACCCTCGCTCCTCGAAGTGAGGAGGCCTATGCCCAGCAGTGGGACGTTAAAGGGCTGCTACTTACTGTACTTACTACTTTGCTATTAGACGACACATATCATAAACAAATGTTTATTATTTTAATAGGCGTGATTCTAGGAGGCTTGAATTAGAAGAGATAAAAAGCTCATTACTGGAAATTCTTCCAGGAATTTCTTGCAAATATCAATGGTGTTGGTTCGCTAAAACGATCACCATTAATAAGAGATAGTCAAAGTGAAACAGGCGTCATTAAACTAGTGAAAAGCACCGTATTTGTAGAAGAAGAACTTCTAAAAAGAAAGCAACTTTATGAGAAACAAGTACGGAGATACATTGTTTGCACACATTAATTTGTCAAAATGTTCTAATCAAGTGTGTTCGCTCGAGAACTGAGAAAGCATTGTGTGAAATTCACATAATTCTTTGAATTATTTTCTAGTGGGGGTGTTGCCAAGATAAGATAATTAATTACCTTTCAGGTATAGAAATTGTAATTTATATTTATTATGTTAAAATTGCTACCACAGTGTCATGTACGATATGTGTTGAATAGAATATGGTCAGGTTATGCCGTCTCCTGCATACATATGGAAAAATAGCGAAACTGCCAATATCTAGTCTATTACAAAGGCTAAGAAGATTTTGCCAGCCCTTCCACCACATAACCCCCTGAACCGACAAGTAACAACATAGTGACATTGTTACACGTTCGTAATCAAAGTCTGTCAACTTTTATATTTATAGTATTTTATGATAATTATTTATTTGACAGCCTCTGACGCAGTGGTACGAGTACTCGCCTTGCTAGCGGAATTCCCGGGTTCGATCCCCGGTAGGACTTTTTCCAATTTGAATGCTACCAGCAAAAGACGTACCGCCAAAACAAAGAGATTTGTGTTCCGGTACGATGCTGTGTAGAAACTGTAAGGGGATTAACCAGATTAGCGCGCTTCCATCTTAGACTGTATCATCACTTACCATCAGGTGAGAGCGCAGTCAAACGCTAAAAATGTCAGCTAAATTGTATAACTGTAATAATGATATTAGTTACATTTTTTTTTTCAATAAAATTTCATGGTGCCTCGAAATCAGCACGAAATATTTTTCGAAAATATGTAAATTTGAACTGGGTCTGTATTAAGTGCCAAGATAACCACTTATTAAGAGAAAATCAACTATTTATTATTCTAAACTTGTCTCTGATAAAGTCTAAATTCGCGAAGTAAGCAATGAGCATTTAATCTTTTGCGATTAAAAAGGGATTAAACTTGAATCCCCGAAAGCCTTAAGACATTGTCACCTAAATTCTGATAAATGATCTGACGTTTATACTCTACAAACATTAATCTAGGGCATAGAATATACCTTTATATTGGTTATGATCTAAGTGTTATTATTAAAAATCTTTTAAAAATAGAAAATTGTTTGATTCCTATATTCTGTCATACCACTCTTTCGATTGTAGTAATAAATTATAAGTTTTACCACTGCCATATTATATACAATTAACTTTCATTGTTATGGCATTACAAGCGTAAGGCAATTAAGTAAGGATGTAACCTAGTAATCTTTTGAATATGCCAAAAATAAAGTTTTATAAGTAAAATGCAATATTTACAACAACGTCTTCGCCAAGAGCCGCAAAGTTAACTATTAACAACGAGTACATCGATTTTTATAACATATCCACATGGACGTTGCCTTCCCCATCGTAGTTTAAAAGCTTTACTAATGTAGCTCCTCTCCTCAACCGTAGTACATCCAAAAGGGGGAGGCTAGTAATAAACGTGTTGTTTTTTGTTCGCATTGGGTAATGCCGTTACGCACCCCGGTTAGACCTAATATCTAATCAGGACTGTGGGACTAAGTGGCAAGCCACTATAATAATCGCAAAACCCAGTAAGACCCTTCCTATCCTTTAGTGGAGCACAAGAGGATCGGTGGGCGCAATATACTCCGGAAGATTCACGGCGCAGTGGTCTGAGTACTCGCTTTGCAAGAAGATGTCCCAGATTCGATCCGCGGAAGGGAAAGTTTAAGAATTTCCATTTTCTTATTTGTCTGAGTCTGGAACGGTGGGAGGTTTTGGCCGAGGCTATTCACCACCCTTTTTTAGCTGGGGAATGCTTTGACGCACCTTTACCACTAGCCAAGGAGTGTGGGACTCGTCGGCAAGGCCAGATTACCCACTAAAACCCAGCGATACCCTCCTCACCCAGAAATGGGGAGTGTCAGAGGCTCCGAAACTCAACAAAGACGTAACCACTAAAGGTGTTGAGCATATGAGGTATATCGCCTCTTACCAGATTAGCGTGCTTCGATCACTTAACATCAGGTGAGATCACAATCAAGCGCTAACCTGTCAGCAATAAAAAAAGAATCCCGCTGCGAAACTTACAAAGTCTAAAGGAGAAGCGTAAATCGAGGCCTCATGTGCCTTCTATATCGAAACTAGCTGACCCAGCAAACGTTGTTTTGCCATATAATTACTATTATCGCTATTAAAAAATATGGGTTAGTGATAGAAAGGTGAAAATTTAGGCTTGTATGTATTTTCGTGTGCTGTATCACAAAAAAATGATTTCGTCCCAAAAATAAAAAATTAAATTTAGGGGTGAACAACCTTTATCACTTAAGAGCATGAAAAATAGATAGTAGCCGATTGTACTGAATACGCACATAAAATTTGGTACTAATCGGTACAGCCGTTTCGGAGGAGTATAGGTACGAAAACAATGACATGAGAATTTTATATATCGAAATAATAATCTCACATAAGGAGTCCACAGTCTTCCACAATAAATGCATAATGACATGACTGCATATGACATTTCGGAATTATATTAGTATTAAAATTTGAATTATTTTTAAGTTTAACACAATATATTAATTTTTAGGTACTTGAAAGCAATACAGTCACACAATGTGCGCCAACGCATATCGGTGACTGCTTCGTCGAGGCGAACGGCCTCGCGGGAAACAATACGCCTTCTATTATTTACGATTGCCGGATAGACTCATATTCAGTTGACATGACCCTCTTAGTTCGTTTGCATGCCTACATATTTAATTTAAGTCCATTGGTATCAAGAGACACGTAGCCTGTCCTAGTAGATTGTGTTGATCTCTAGTGCAATGGTAAAAAGCTATCAATTGTCAACTACAGTTTATAATTTTTGTAAACAATATAACCAAGTAATTCACGTCTTAAAAGAAGCCATTCAAATAAATACATTTAACACAGAACAATCATTTCGTTTTTTACCGAAGCAAATAACATATATTAAATACAAAAAGTTGTCAATACTTTTACAAGACTTCAAATGTGTTTCGCAATAATTACATTTTGTGTAATTATTGTAATTATTTGCTTATATAAATTATACATTCCTTTAGCAAACATTATAGTTTCATATATATAAAAATTTAAGAGATCAACACCTAAAACATTTTGTTACACGTTTAGATTTCTCCATCATTAAAAAAAATGTATTTAAAGTACACTAAAAATCTCAAACAATTAAAAAATGTTATTTTCTACAAAACAAAAATCTATCTTGACAATGTATCTAGCCACATTATAACATGGCCGTTCTTAAAGAACTTAGCGTTAATTAACACAAACTTTCCACAAAGACCGGGAACAAACAATGTTTCGACAGATCCTACCAGGAAATAAAGCGGCTTCTTAAATGGTCAGAACCGTGCAATCTCTATTAAGAGCATAATGGACCAACGCACGCCGTACAAACAGACCAACTGGCGAGTTTCATAACATATTGTACCTGCTGTGTACCTCTGAACTTACCGCAATGTAAATTCTATTCCAATGTCATCTCCATTGAACTTTAAGACTATTGAGACCATCAATTATTATTAGAAATTAAATCAATTATGTCCTCATGCTATTTTATAAAAATGTTCTTTAAAATATATGCCTTATTGGCTAGTTATTATAGTTAGCTGTGCTTGGCTTCTTGTGGGTGGATTAGTGTTTTTAGGTATTTTATTAACAAGTCACATACGTATAAATACTTTGATGAGCTATTTTCAGTGTTACACTGCAAAGAGCTTATTGTCCTTTCTGAAGCTCTAGACTATCTATTTACCAAATTTCATTTAAATCGATTCAGTAATTTTGGCGTGAAAGCGCAACAGACAAAGTTACATGTACATTTATAATATTAGTAAGGAAGGACAAAATTAAGACTACAAGACACATGTGATTATATACATAATATCAATCTAAGAATACCTTTATAAAATTGTACATCAGACTCAATAACGGTAGAACAGTAGAAATAACTAAAACCGGACCTTTTATAATTTTTTGGACTGAAAAATACAATAATCGTTTTAAATATTTATTATAAATAAACAATTAATAGAGACCCAGTACTAATTATAATATAATGTGAAATAATATGTAACAAAGGAGTTACGTTCAAATTAAAAACAAAATTTATGGAATAATAATTTTTGGCATCAAATCGGCGCTGTCAATATCTTATCTCAATAAGAATGTTGTTTATAAGTCTTTTGACCCTTATAAGCTTGTTAAGGTTGAGTCCGTTGATAATTATGATAATTCTCAGCACCCAAGAAAATAAAACTACTTCTGTAGTAAATTTAGAATATTTTTTCCATTATTTTACTATCATATTTTTACAGACTATATTATACTTTTTAATCATATAGGTCCATTAATAAATATTTCATTATTTGAAAAAAATTATTAGACATTTAGTGCAATAACCATTTATTTATCATTTGTATATAAATCATTATTTTATATGGTCACCAACTGTTCCCAGCGATGTCCCACCTAAAAACACGAAATAAATTATAAATATAAGTCCAACTGTTTAGGAGTTCAGTCACATAAATATATATAGAAGAATTATTCATATGTATATCAATAAATTTTTTAAACACGTCTTAAAAGTACAAGTATTTGTTTGTTCACTTTAGAGTTGTCACATATTTGTTACACGGAGAAACCGTTTTACAAAAATAATTAATTCTAAAGTTATACAAACAAAATGCAAATTTTGAAAAACTATTCTAGGGACTTAGGAAGAATGTAATCATTGAAAACGATGTTAAATACAAGAGTGCCATCTTGTGAGTACATTCATAACTAATTATTGAAAACAGAAGCTAAAATGTAACTGTCAAATTTTATATATATAAAGAATAAAATCTGATAAGATGAGAAGAAATTTGAATTTAGAGAATATATGATTATTTAGAACATACATGATAATTAACGAATTTTTGCAAAAAAAATTTTAACATTCTGTAATTAAAATAGCTTTCATTAGGTATATAAATAGCAACACTATTGTTATCTATCATTGTCAAAATAATGTCTTGTCAATTTGACATTTCTGACGTTTCCGAGGATATCTCTCTCACACTTGCTCAAGCGAGACGAATTGTTTGTCAGTGTCAATTCGTACAGCAAAGAGCGGTTGTGGTGTTTTGTATTTTTGAAATATTGTTTTATGATAATGCTTTTTGAATCAATTACAAGTTAATTCAATCTGAACTCGTAAATGCCGCCATTTATTGTTCTAAGAGATATTCGTTGTAAATAATAAATGGGTGCTTTTATAATATAATAGTGAAAGATGGACGGAAATCTCGGTTTGTGTTAATTTACCGTATCGTTTTGTTGCCGTCGTGAAAGAAATGTAATCTAGATAAACGAGGATTGAAGATTTACCAGTATTTTGTAAGTTTATTCTCTTTCAAGAATAGTATTATTATTTTTAGCTATTAAGCCATACTACAAATCCTAAAAGTTTACATTTGCGTTATCAGTATGTTTTATCCTTTCATAGCGATACAATGTTTTTATAAAGTAAATTTTTAAGTGATTTGACGATTGCTGTAAGGCTTGTTATTTGTTAGACACATTTTAATATTGTTAGCATCTTATACAGAAGTTCTGTGAAATGTAACTTTTAATAGTTATGTTTTTCAATGAAATATATTGTTCAAATGTAAACTTGTTAACGTTAATGCAGTTGTTTTCGAATAATACTTTCATAAAATTTATTTTAAGGAAGATTACTGTGTCATCTAATGAAATCACACAAAGGTTTAAGGGTTTTTTTAAGTAAAGAGTTAAGAAGTTTTTGTTGGATGGAAAAGAATTTATTTAAAGTTTTTTTAATGTTTCTACTTAAAAACCTATGTGAAAATCATAGTTACTAAAATATTTATTGTAATAATTTGCCTGTTGATAACTTACTTATTATAATTATTAACAAAATGTAACATTTATACTATATAGTAATAGCAGCCATATCCTTTAATTAAAAAAAATACAAAAAAGTTTAACAGATCAGCTGAATATTTTTTTTTAATAATTAGTTAAACAGATTGATATGTTACTATTTTCTATTAAGTTTTGTATGACCTATTTTTAACTTAAATAATAAATTCCATCTAAAATGATATATTTTTTTAACTGAATGTACTTGATCTACATACATAAAAATTAATGAATCAATGTATAACTTCCCTCCTCATTTATCTTTTTTTTGGGACATTTTTCACAAAATGATCATTCTCTCAATAAGATAAAAAATTGTTAAATATAAATGTTGATAATATAAAAACAGAACAAGTGTGAACAGTAACTAGATGTGTATAAAAAATGACCTAAAATAAGTCATGAACTTTGATACAAGTATCATATATTATTATTCATATATAATAGATAATGCATACTTATGTTATTAAAAAAATAGTAATTGTATTGAATAGGGAACCTGGTAATATTGTTGAGTTTATATTTTCAATGTACATACCTGAAATATTTGTCATGTTGATTTCACTTTACAGATGAACAAATGCAGTTATGGCTAGTGATGAATCCAGTGTCCGAGTTGCAGTCAGGTTAGTATTTTGTTTCGATATAAATACTATGTTTCACTTTATACAGTTACTATTACAAGGAACTATATTGTAAGAGTCATAGGCATCACTACTTATTATTAACAAAATGTAAATGTTACATTTTGTTAATAGTAAAATTTATTTGCCTAATTGTCGTTCAAAATTCATCATATGCTTTTTGTTAAAGGATTTTATTGTTAGGAATACTGTATAGTCCAGTAAGAGTTCTAGGATATGTGTAGCCTAACTCACATTGGAGCAGCATGGTGGATCTATGATCTAAATTCCCTTTCTCCTGTAAATGAAGAGGCTAGAGTCCAGCAGTGATGCATAAATAAGCTGCTACTTATTTCTGTACCTATTTTGGTGTGTATTAAATGAAGGTTAAAGCTTTATATATCTTATAATAATACTAATCTATATAAATTACATTATTTTTAATGAGGGTCTGTTTGTAATTTCAGATCAAGGGCTTTCAATAAACACATGTGAAAGTATTTGTGGTACATATTAAAAAAAAACTATTTTAGTACATTGTATATTTGTTTGTTTTGGCTAATTTCGGAAACAGCTTGACAGACTTTCAATGGCAGATAACTAATGTTATAAGAAGTGACTTAGTCTTCTTTGTTTAAAAAATGCATACTACAACTGTAATTAAACATGTGACACTACAAGAAACTGCAAGTAAACCATATAAAGCAAACATAATTACAAATAAGAGTTAATAAAATTTTCTATTAAGTATGTAATTAACATAAAATTGATTATCAAGTATTACAATTATTATGTTATACAAACAACAGAAATTTTACATTATAGTAACAGAACAACATATGTGTAAATATGAGTAACAGGTTGAAAAATATTTCTTAACACTTCATACACTAGACTTATGGTATTACACATACAGTTGGTAATAACATAGGTAAATATTACAAGATCTTGTGAAGCAAGTGTGCATGTAAACATGTGTTATAAATCATAGTTAAAGTATATTTATCAATTTGCAAATCTCTTGCAACAGACATTAGATTGCTTCAAATATTTGAATGGCCTCTGCATATAAATAGTCAATACACATTTTAGACATTTTGAAGTTTTTGTAATTTTGATGGTTACATCACTTCATTTATTAATCATATAGCTGTTAAATTATTATGCTTCAAAAATCGTTAGTAGAAAAGATAGTACAGTAATAAATAATTGATCTTTGAAACACTGTCTAACTAATTTAGGATTTTGGACTTAACCCGTAACATGTAGGAACCGTCGATTTATAGTAATAATATCCAAAAAAATTAAAGTTCACCTATCTGTATAAAACATGAAATCACCAGATCTTCAAGAAATTTAGTAAAGTGACTCCTTTTGTAATGTAGATTGAGATGTATGCGTGGATTGAAACTGAGTGACAAAGTAAGATATAGTGTGATAAGAGAATGTTGTGGTATAAAAGAAGATGTGACTAAAATTGAGAATGGTATGCTTAGATGGTTTGGGCACGTAGAGAGAATGAATGAAAGGAGACTGACCAAAAGGATTTTTGAGTCAAGAATGAATGGGAAAGTTGGAACGGGAAACTAAGGCGAACGATTCTGGATGAAATGCAGGACATTTTAAATAAGGGCAATGCCAAGAGTACTCTAAACCGACGAACTTGTATGAAAGTTTTAATGAGAATGAGAGAAGTGAAGGAGATATGCAAGGTTCGTGGCAAGTGGAAGGACGTGGTCTCTGCCTACCCCTATTGATGCTATTTACACAATTGTCACTGAGTACGGATTGTAATCCGTACTTAGTGATCATCAGTGACAGGAAAACTACTTGGTTGACACACAGGAAACGGCTTGTTCTATGATGCCATTTGACTCCTGTATGTATATTGAGGAACGTACAAACTGTGTTTTCACAACAGAATAGATAATTTTCACGATTTTCATTAGCACTTTGAGTAAATATATTTTAAGATTTCGTAACTTATATCTCGATGTTTCGCAAACTTTCTAACTCTCATGGTTATAGGTAAGTCTACCTATAGTTTTACAGAAAGGGTTAGTCAACCCTTTCTGTAAAATGACTTTTATTAAAAATTGCCCGTTTTAGCCTTTGAAATCATCCAAAGTTTGTGCCCCAAAACCCGTTCTATTAGAAATCTCATTTATATCAATGACCTTCCTTACTTTGTTAAGGGTGATCATGAGATNTTGAGGAACGTACAAACTGCGATTTCACAACAGAATAGATAATTTTCACGATTTTCATTAGCACTTTGAGTAAATATATTTTAAGATTTCGTAACTTATACTCGATGTTTCGCAAACTTTCTAACTCTCATGGTTATAGGTGGACTAACCCTTTCTGTAAAATTACTTTTATTGAAAATTGCCCGTTTTAGCCTTTGAAATCATCCAAAGTGCGAAAATGTTTTTAAACCACTACTCACTCACTTATCATAAGATCTTCGAAATTTATTGCGGTTGACGTACGGAAGTATAGATTTCCGTATATTGCCAGTTGATCTGGAACTACGAGTGCCATAACGCGGATAACAGCTAGTATTCTTTAAGTATACACTTAAGTGATGCCTGTCCACTCGTATACAATTATTTAATTAACTGCTTTAAGAACTGCGTACTCAGTTATACCGTAACATCCATCATTGTTTCAAAGTCACATAAATATTTATGAATTAATTTGTTCGAAAGGCCCAGCTGAAGAAGAACTTGATTTGTTAATTAGCATATGTATTAATATTATGTTAACATGTCATTGAATATATATTTCGTAAATGGATTCACATATACATTATAATTTGAATACGAAAAAATATATGACATGTATTCTACAGGTAAATATTTACCTGGTCATATATTTTTTCGTATTATAAATCAAGATCTTATCCATAGACACTAACAAGCATGCCCAATATATATACAGCAATCTATTCCCATAGCCATGATGGCTCAATGGATAGACACATGAATTCTTGCTAAGAGTCACGGGTTTGAATTCTGGGAAGGTGCCACTAAGATCTCCTTGTAAAAATTATGTGCTAATTTGTTGCTTAAAATTCAATATTATTGAAAGGATATTCAAATCCTCAGAACGGAGTGAAAGGATATTCAAATCCTCAGAACCTTTCTGGGATATATGCACCCTGTCATTTAGTTATGGTGTGCAGCGTGGTGTATCTATGTTCAAAAAACCCTCTTATGAGTAGGCCTGAGCAGTGCAGTGTGACATAAATAGGCTGCTACTTATCCTATTCCTCTTAAAAAGTATTTATTTGCTACCATTATTTTATTAGTACCCCAAAATTAATAGCTAAAATTGTTTTAAAAGTCTGGTAAAGGATCAAATCTGGTGCATGTAGACATACGATAGCAGGAAAATTGTCTTTTCTATTCACTTGTTGACGCATAATATGTCAAATAGGTACTGTATAATAAGTTATCATTATTGTGCACTAGTCATTTAAATCCATCTAAGTCTAGTCGCGATTCGTACCATTTTGCTGAACATATATTTTTTGATAATAGTCCCTGCGTTAATATATATTGTTTTTTTGTTGTATACTATTATAAAACGGTCAGTGTTTCCCGGCTAAAAAATAAATACGATAAAATCACCCTCCTATTTGGCGCCTGTAGGACGGCACCGGCATGGCAGTCGCGCCCTACCCCAATAGCCCCTGCTGAATATGGTATACTATTACTTATATAATCGAACTTTGGTTGATGGATGGTATTGATTTTTTTGTATTACGCAAGTTCTTTGTACATAAAAAGTAAGTACCAGCCAATTAATGTCCCACCGCTGGGTACAAAGCTTCCTCACTCACATGAAAGAGGGTTTTTAGAGCATAGACGCACCACGATGCTGCACTGTAGATTAGCAGGGATAGTACACATGTGCATTCTCTATTTCTTCACTATCTTAGTCCGATGTGGGGGTGGAGGTGGAGCACACCTTGCCAACTTCCCAACTTCGGGCAAATATTGAGAAAATCGTAATAGAAACCTCAGTATCTCGAGTAGTAAACAAGAATTTATGTCTTCAGATATATTTTTGCTTTTGAAGATTTTTTGCCTGTTTATTTTTATTTCTTAAAATGTTAACAAAAACCTTTTAATCTCGCCAACGATACGGGCAAATTTTATATGTCTATGAAGTAACATTCAGGCGAAAACTTGACTTTTATTGCTGTAATCGCTTTATTGCACAAGTATTTATAGTGTGATTTAAGAAATCACTGAGATTTCCAACATTATAGATTGGTTTTATAAAATAAAAGATTAAATTGTCTTAATTCTAATTTGGGCCCATCGAAATAACTACATTTACACACAAAATAAAGAAAATGTACGTACGAAGACAACATGAATTTCCGTAATTAAACGAAGTTTAAAATGAATAATTAGAATTAAATAAAATTAAAATTAAGAATGTCAATTAAAACTATAATTAATTTTATGTTCAAACAACAAAGAAAATAACAAAAAATTGAGTCATTTCGTACGACATCTTTACTTTACGCAATAATGAAAAAATTATAAGAAGATATATTAATAGAATATTTAATATAGTAGTTTTGTATTTATAACATGAAATAATTATGTACGTAAACAGTAAACAAGTTGCAAATAGTCTTTATTAAAACGATTGTGAACGATGGCATTGAAATCACGTAAATATATATCGTGTGTACACATTGTAAAACTTAATTTTCATTGTTTCTCTATAGATATCACTATTCTTTATTGCATATTATAGTAAAACACTTGTTGATGATAACAAATCTGTAATATATGTACATTTGTTAATTCCAATCACAATTAAGTTTTTTCACGTACCTGAAAATAAGTAGTAATGATATTGAAAAGCACAGTAAATACTCCATTTAAAAAGCGCGTAAAGTAAAGCAAGTACATACATATTAATGGAGATATTATGATAGCTATAGTGTACGTATAATGTACGAAGTTTACAATATTACGAAAACGGCACTAAAAATGGAAATATTTTTTTACTTGTTTGACGGCCTCGCTGGCGCAGTTATGCGAGTACTCTACTTACTAGCAGAGGTCCCGGGTTCGATCCTCGGTAGGACAAATTTAGGAACATTGGATTTTCTAATTTGTCTGAGTCTATGGTGGGAGGCTTCGGCCGTGGCTAATTACCACCCTACTAGCAAAGACGTACCGCTAAAACAAAAAGATTTGTATTTCGGCGCGATGCTGTGTAGAAACCATAAGGGGTATGTCGCCTCTTGCCAGATTAGTGTGCTTCCATCTCAGACTGTATTATCGCTTAACATCAGGTGAGATCACAGTCAAGTGCTAAACTATCAGCCATAAAAAACTTGTACAATACTTGTTATGTAATAAGAAACGTCATACTTAGAAACAAAACAAACATTAGACATTGCATGATTGGAAAAGGTTGGTATTTTAACCTTAGGTAAAGATACATTAATTTTACATATTAGTTTAAGTTTGTGTTACCTCATCGATTGCAAACCCGCATTTATTACTATAGTTTTACGATTAGATCTTGTATTTATATGTACATACAACCTACAAATATGTAGTTGATTATAATACGCTACTAGAATATTAATAAAGGGTTTTTATGGACATAGTGTACTTCATTTATTATATCCTTGGAAGATATAATAACGTATCTTACACAAATAGCTGTGACTAAAATTCCGTTTCGTGTGAATAAAGACTTCTTGTAGAGTTGTCCCTGTAATCCAATTACATATTACCATTAGCTCGTACTCTTTCTATAACTTGTTCGATTCGATTTTTCAACTGATAATAAAATACTTTATTACTCACCCACTCAAGTTTAAATATATTTTTAAACTTGTATTGGATGACGGTTCGTTTTAAAACAGCTTTTTGAAATATTACTTCATTAAAAAATATATTTTGAGAAAAGTTTTGAAAGCTCACGTAAAAGGTTTAAGTTTCTTTCTACGTCATGAATTTGAGAAGTTCGATCTATATATATGTCATAGAAACAAACCTCGATTTTGTTGTATTACTTATTTGGAAAATTACGCCGAGCACCTTAACATTTTAAGAAATCTGTAAAAATCATTACTTGTTTTATTTCAATTACGATAAAAAAATTAAGTAAATTAAAGTACATTTTTATGACAATTTCAAATATGCTTAATGGTCATAAATATTATTAGTTATATAAATATTTGAGTTACAATTTTTGTAATCACGAAGATATAATAAATAAATATTTTCTTTATACTACGCATTTATGTAAGGGATTATGTATATTTGGAATATACATAATCCCTTACATAAATGTATAAATAAATAAATATATTTGGAAGAGTTTTCTTACAATTCCAACAAGTTATTCAAGTCAAATCAAGTATGCTTACGATTTAGTATTGATGAATCAAACTAAAAAATATAGATGGTTCACTACGTGTTCATTAACGACATACAATCGCCGTGAACTATGACCTCTCAATTCTCAGTCCGTTAGTAAAGTCAGTACACTACTATTTATTAGAGATGAAACGGATATTTGGTTACTATTCGGTAACCAGCTTATCCGGCTCAAATTTTAAATCTGGCCGAATACCGAATAAATAACGAACTTCCGGTCGGATACCGGGTTTCAAATAAATATATCATGAAGATTAAAAACTTTATTTAACAAAGAGAATCATAAATGTTTAATAACAGAATAAAAATAATAATACTCAAACTGCACTAAAGGCAAATCAAAGGAATAAACACCAATTTTTCTTGCGTTAAAAGTCAAGATAATTGCGCTTGTCGTATTCAAGCCCAGCTTTTGTCACTTTTTATATCAAAATATTGTTTTATACCAAAAATGAAATCTTTTTTATCGATGAAATTTTTCTTCGGTATCTAAGAATTAAGAATTATAGAAAAAATCCTTTGTAGTCATTTTATTATTGTTATTTTTTAAAGCGCTCAATAATTCACTGGTGTAACTAGTCGAATATTCGGCATCCGGCACAACATATTTCCGTTTCATCTCTACTATTTATTAAATTCTATTAGTTCACACTCTCGTTTAGATGTTATATTAATTAGCGCGACTAAATGACTTGTCTGATTGTTCAAAAAACTCAGTGGCAGAGTGTTTCGGGGTAAATTGCGATTATATTGGCGTATCCACAATCTTAATTTGTAAAACGTGATCACCGCGAATATTAGAATAACCTTAAAGCAAAGTCCTTTGAAACACTGTTATACATGAAAATGTATTAGTGAAAGAGTAGAGGATTGCACTTTGTATTAATTAATTTCGCACGGACTCTACAACTATTTTTGTCTCGCGGGGAAAAGCATTTACGCACCTCGACAATGCAGTTGCGGCCGGGTGTGTAGGACTCCGCGAGGGAGGAGACCTCGCAAAACCCACTAAAATCAAGCGGAACCCTCTTCATCCGTTATTGAGACATTCGAGGTATACTCGCATACTCTTCCCTGATGTCCCGGATCAATCTCACTGTGAGTTCTCAAAGGTGCAAGGACGTGCGCAAATTTTCGCTGCCTTCTACTCAACTTCCTCGGGCGGTGCCTTGGACTCTACAACTACTAAATTGAACATATTTATAACTATTCAACTGCCTCATTGGTCTAGTGGTTAGCATGTTCGACTCATGTCTGTACATGAGGTCCTGGGTTCGAGTCCCAGGTCGGGGCAATTCAAAAACCAATATTGAGTTTTCTATTAAGATTTTCTCAATATTTGCCCGAAGTTGGGAAGTTGGCGGTGTGATCCACCCCCGTGCCTCGGAGAGCACGTTAAGCCGACGGTCCTGCGCCTGATCTCTCTCCGGTCGTGTTGGATTCCCGTCACATCGGACTATAAGTGAAGGAATAGAGAGTACACTTGTTGTGTACTATGCCTGTCAATTCGCAGTGCAGCAGCGTGGTGGGTCTATGCTCTAAAAACCCTCGCTCCTTGGAGTGAGGAGGCCTGTGCCTACTTAACTATTCAGTATTTTTTGCCTAACAAGTTAGCTCTTGACTATGATCTCACCTAGATGGTAAGTCATGATACAGTCAGAGGTGGAAGCACGCTACCCTGGTAAGCAGTGATTCACCATTTCTGGTTTCTACACAGCAATATACCAGAACGTAAATGTCGTGCTGGGCGGCTCGTCTTCCCTGATAAGGTGGTATTTAGCCATTGCCAAAGCCCGCCACCTAAACTCCTTCAGATAAATTAGCTAATGCAATTTCCTAAATTAGCCCTACAAAAAATTGAATATCTGACGTCTGCTAACGAATTGAGGCCATTGTTCAAATTCTCAAATCAATTTACGGTCGAAGCTCAAAGACTTACAATAATCTCTTACTTTTGATATGTTTTTACCTTTTACCGGATCTTTATTTCCATGCTGTAATGGTGTGAGAAATTATTTTATTATCAGAGGTTTCGATTCCCCGCAGGGTAAACTTGTGAATTACTTCAGCCTTGGCTATTTACCACCCTACCAGCGTAGACGCTTAATAATTCCATTTCGTCACAATACTCTGTAAAAGCTAATAAGGTAAATTAATTCTTACCAGATCAGTAAGCTGACATCTTAGATTATATCACCAGTTTAAAAAAGGTTCTCTTGGTATCGAAATATTTAACTTGACGGTCAAATTTAATATGACTGGTATTGATCGGAATACGAGCTGTAACATCTATTATTTGCACTGTCTGCGTACTTGTGAGTAGAAAGTTGGATATTACTATTATTTATTTAGCTACCGCACGGAGCGCCCGTTGAAAATCGATTTTAGAAATCGATTAAGAGCCGGAACTGGTAAAGTTACATTTTTTTATATTTGTATAAACGTATAGACTTTAGATATAGATAAGAAAAGGCGCTCAGATAGTTTACTTGTTTAATTGGCGCAGTGGTTCGAGTAATAATAGATTGCGAGTATGATTGTTACTGACTTAAGTATCTCATTCGCATAATAGCCAGTTATTCAGCTGCAGATTTAAAACGGCCTCGCTGGCGTAATAGTGCAAGTACCAGGTTCACTCTCCGGTTTCAATACCAACAATAGATTTAGGAAATTGTATTCTCGATTTTGACTGGTCCTAATCGGAGGATTTGATTGTAGCTGCTATCAAGCAAATAGAATTCGTTCCGATAGGCTGTTTACAAACCGTCAACACATAAACTGTATCTTATCAGATAAACGCGATACTGTCTAAGTATGTTTCATCTGGTAAGGTCATAGTTTACCGCTAAACTATATGTAAAAAAGTTACACAATGTTGCCACCAAATTCATTTAAATGTTACCCAACACACATAACACATACATATACGCTGTGTGTTCAAAAAGTATCGCGAATTTTGTGTTTTTTCAAAAATTATTTATTTATTCATGAATATCTATTTTGTCCCCTTCAAAGTAATCCCCATGAGATATTATACACTTGTGCCAACGGTTTTTCCAATCTTCGAAGCACTTCAAAAAATCATTTTTTTTTATCTTGTTCAGCTCCTCCTTCGATGCCGTCTTTATCTCGTCAAGAGAAGAGTAACGTCGTCCTTTCATGGGCCTCTTCAGTTTAGGGAACAAGAAAAAGTCACAGGGGGCCAGATCTGGGGAATACGGTGGCTGCGGCATCATTAGTGTGTTGTTTTTGGCCAAAAAGTCGCGCACAAGCAACGATGTGTGAGCAGGGGCGTTATCGTGGTGCAAAAGCCAATTTTTGTTCTTCCACAAATCCGGGCGTTTCTGGCGGATTGCTTCGCGCAAATTGCGCATAACTTGCAGGTAATATTCCTTATTGACCGTTCTTCCCTGTGGCAAGAACTCATGATGCACCACGCCCCTGCAATCAAAGAAAACTGTCAGCAAAACTTTCACATTCGATCGAACTTGGCGCGCTTTTTTCGGTCTTGGTTCGTGCGGCAGCTTCCATTGAGATGATTGAGCTTTGGTTTCCACGTCATAACCATAAACCCACGATTCGTCACCAGTTATGACCCTCTGGAGCAAATTTGGGTCGTCGCGGACAGAGTTTAACATCTCATTAGCAATGTTCATGCGATGCTGTTTTTGGTCACAATTGAGCAATTTTGGTACGAATTTCGCGGCGACCCGTCTCATGCCCAAATCATTGATAAAAATCGAATGGCACGAGCCAATCGATATGTTTAGGTCCTCAGCAACTTCTCTAACGGTGATTCGACGATTGGCCAATACCATTTTCTCCACTTCATTAATTTTTTCGTCTGTTGTTGAAGTGCTCGGGCGTCCGGCACGCTCTTCGTCGTTCACATCTTCTCGGCCTTCTGAGAACATTTTGTACCACCGATAAACGTTGCTTCGGTCCAAGGTAGCTTCTCCGTATGCCACAGTCAACATTCGGAATGCATCCGCGCACTTAATTTCGTTTTTCACACAAAATTTGATACAGGTTCTTTGATCCATTTTTTTGAATAGGTAAAAATCGAAGACGATCCAAAACACGTGCAAGCAAAGCAGCTGTCAACAATTAAATGAACATTCAAAATGGCCGAGCTTGTCGGCATAAGTGAGAGACATGAGTACCAACATAACGCCACAAAAAATTCGAAATTCGAATATACGTAACCCGCGAAAATTCAAAATTCGCGATACTTTTTGAACACACCTCGTAGAGTTAAAAAAATTGAAAAACCTTTATGTAGGCAGCGGTCACAATTTATACTCGTACTATTAGAAAGTATATTATAACAGTTGCCTGGAAGAAATCGCTACCCTATCGATAAGGAAGCCGTTTATGCAAATTTAGGTAATCTCCTAGTTTAAGTTTTTGTATTTTCTATATGTATAATATAAATTTGTGTAAAAAAGTGGAAAATAAATAAATGTTATTATATAGTATTGATTTTTGCCGATACTTTACTACTAGTATTACAACAAAAGGCATATTCGTTTTCCAATTATGTATTTCAACGCCTAAAGAAAAAAAGCCAGATGCCTTTCTCATGTAATATACGTTTAAAATATACAAACAGTGTGAGGAAAGTACGTTATTCTATAATAGCCTATTTTATCCCGTCTAATTTTAAAATTATACATTTACAAGTAGGTTTGGGAGTAGCAGCTTAATAAATTGTAACTAAATGTAATTTTTAATCCATTAACTTATGCTTAGTTTCTTATTTATTATTTAATCCCATAGATCAAAGGTTGTCAAACGATTATTATGTGACGTAATATAGCTTATTAAGGTCGACGGAATGCATTAGCTTAATGACATCAAGAACAGCACAGTTGACGAGTTTTATAATTTTATTCCATTTGTACATAACTGTTATTTAAGAAGACGCAATAATAAGTAAGTACTCTGTTCCATTATTTTGATGTGGACTTTAAAGGTAGTGAAAGATTTAATCTGATCGCCTTTAGAAAGTAGAGATTTGATTCATTTTCACTTTTTTTTTTAGCTCTATCACGTCTGAAAATAGAAGTGTCGGCATTATTAATCTCCATAACAATGTAGAATAATGCAAAAGAGAATTTAGAGCCATTCATCTCTGAACTAACGAATATTTTTTATAGACTATTTATTAAAACTAGCAAGTATGCTATAATATATAAAGTTTAATAATATAAAAGTGCACCTCTGTAGTAGATTGAAATTGAAAATAATTTTTATTGATCAAAAAGCATAAAGCACACTCCAGCCATGAAATAAGTACCCACTCGTTTTCGCGCGATTAAACTCCAATGACCGAGTATGAGGGGCCTCGCTGACATCAAGGTTTTCTTACGACATTTTTTCCGACTTATGCTAAGTTTCCTTTTGTACAATAAACATGCAATTTTTTTGGTGTTGTGATTTGTTGAGACATTTTTTGTCTAGTTACTGATACAATGCAAGATTTGTCGCGTTGTTATCGCGGTAGCCTTATACATACTTTGGAATAAATACATCGACGGCCCCTACGTATAAAAAGTCAAATATAAAATTCTAAATTTGTAAGACGGTTTTCAAAGATAAATGACATAATACTGTACTACCTTTTATAATAATGATATATTTTCTACGCAGCATGTTTTAATAGCTAAATGATTTTGCAAAAATGATGAGAGGTTGATAAATGAGGAGATATAATCATCGAAATTATAAAAACCTCGAAAGTATCTGAAATGCATACTACTCAGGTCTAGATTCTAAAAGATTTCACCGCGCAAATATGTGTATACATTTATTCATAGTGCTAACGTGTTAAATGGTAAGACCCGGACATTGAATCCTATATAAAAAATGGATTATTTTATGGAGTGTGGTCCGATATAACCTTGAATATAAATTAAAAGTAAATATCGATGAAGTAATTAATATTGTACCTTTTTTACGCCTACGAATTATTGGCCTAAGCAGTTGCAATATACGAGAAAACAAAGACATAACTCGTCTCGATACAATGATTTTTTACTTATTTATCAGATTTTAGTAGGAGACAGTTTTACAGCCATCAAATTTTCCATAAGAAATCGTAATTCAAACATAAATCACTTTCTTCTAATTTTCAATAAAGAACGTAATTCCAGCCTTCCTTGCCAGTATCAACACACAGACCCATCTGCCCACTTGTTCGTCAATATAATATAACTATCGCAGTCCGCTATTAAGGCTGGATCCAAGGACGCGCAACAATTATTTGACAAAACTGGAATGTATCCTTGAATTTGTTCTGTTAGGTCACTCTAAATACTGTATTTAATATATTTTTAAATTTCGAACCGTTAATGAAATACTTTTTTACTCACCCAATTACATTTTTTTAAAACTTGGAGTGCATTGAGTGAATTGATTATGAGAAAAATCACATAGCACCACCTCTATTGACAGGCCACGTAATAAGTTTAAAGGTTTCTTTCCATGTATTGACTTAAAGAAGATTTTGCTAAGTGGTGTCGGAATTTTTTTTTTTATAATACTTGTTTTTGATATGCATACATTTCGATGCCATGAGATGAGATAGGAATTGAGCTTGCCTATAAACTTCCAGTAATTGCAAAGCAACGGTATGAGGGCATATAAAAAATAATCGCACATATTTTTTTATATTCTTTATTAAATTTTATAATAAACAAAGACTCCAGGGAAAGAAATCGCAGAATTAATGTGACTGAAGGTAATGTAAACTATTAACGTTACAGAAAATGGATAGAATTCAGTATTATATGAAATTGCTATTAGTTTTTAAAAGTTTATACTAATTAGTATTAAAGTATCACTTATAATTATAAGTTATACTATGATGTGTGCATTGATATTCTAGTGTCTGAAGTTTATAAAAAGTTTCCTTTTCACCTTTGTTATAAGATGTAATATTTATTTAATGAAGACGAAACAAAATGAAAAATTAATTAAAAAATGCAAATTTTCATTAAATTAATAAAATCAATATTACATAAAACACCGGTTTGGTGAAGACCTTGCTACGTTTACACTCAATTCATTCACAACCAGTTCGCAGTGAGATAGGCTTTAGTATACCCACGCATCTGCGTAGTGGGCGAGAAACAAAATATTTAGTATCGCCCACAAGCGTTCTATTTAGCCTTAACAGTTCTGGCGCCTTAATATAGTTGTTAAAAAGATAAATTATGTAAAATGTTCAGCAATGGTTATGAAGATGCATAATATTAGCTACATTTAGAAGTGTTATATTTTTAATATAGATATAAATTATGTATGAAATTTACTTAACAGGTAAGGCCACGTTTAATACGACTAATATGCATATATTTGACGAAAGTGCTATAAAACCAACTAGATTAAAGAATTATGGTTTTGTTTTTGTTGAAGAAAAACGTGGTCTAATGGAACTGGAATTGTGCAACCCTTTTGCTTCTTCATAAGCTTTTATATTTTTCATTTAAGTTATGTAAGAACGTCAATTTACCTAGAACTCCCCGGGATATAGTTGAAATATTTAGCATAATGAAAGAAGAGTAATTTTATACGTCAGTGCTCAATTATTAGATGCCCATTGCTAAAGCTGACGACATTCATTACACGAATATTCATTTCGACTACAATGTTTTTTTTCTTCTGACGTCATGTTCTACTGATAACTTAATTAACATTTAATGTGATTGTGGCCTATTTAAAATTTGTCGTACTTCTTATCCTAATTTTGCGTTCTCATTCCATTTTGCCGCATTTTCCACTTCGCCCTAATAGCGATGACTTTTCTTTTTCATCTTTACCCCGGACGCGATGCCATCAAGCATATTTGTTATACGCGTATAAACCTTTGTTCTAGTTCTGAATATATCACAAAACAGTCGCTTATAATATGTTATTTCATGGAATATTATAGGAACTTGAGCTTTTTATTTTACTTAATAAAATTGTGCACAATAGTAAGTTCTCTCCTACCCAATGAAAATCATTAAAGATTTATTAACAATTGTGCAACATGATTATTTGTATCCTATCCAACATAAATTCAACGTTTAGATAGATTAACTTAATTAATATACTAAATAAGACACTAAACAATAATATACTACTAATATACTAAACAAAACACAGTCGAACCAGATTAATCTTATTTTCAATAATAAATTTATTTCGGGATACTAGTCTCTTTTCTTTTAGTTCTTTAAGTCTTACTTGTCGTAGGTCTATCTTGTGATCTTGTGTTTTAATTAATAAGAATCATATTTTTTTCTTTCACTCTGATTCTATGTTTCAATTATGATTATGTTTCATTTTTCATTCAATTATATATGCATTTTCAATAAAGAAATCGCCTTTTTACCGCATCTGTCTAGACATATAACTCCTCTTGTCTGCGTCACATGTTATCTGCACACGTTTCGAATGCATTTCCATTATACTTGTTCCTCATACACTTCAAAATATTTCATTTATAGCTTTGTAATTTTAATCTGCTCTATCTTTTATAAAATATTTCTTATGGTACTACAAATTATTAATATATTATCTCTTGATATTTAATACGCACATAACTTGAGACTTCAAACTTTTAAAAACCATTAACTGTTATCGTGTTGTCTTAAATCGTAAACAAAATGAATGTTATGCTTTTTGAAACAGATGAATTTATGTTGAATGGCAATATTTTGATAGATGGGGAACAAGTGGAAGAGGTGAAAGAATTTGTATACTTGGGATCTAAATTTACAAAAGATGGAACATGTGAAAGTGATATTGAAAGGAGAGTGAATGCAGGGAATATGGTAAATGGTGCTCTGTACGCCTTTATGAATAGCCAGATGGTGTCTCAAAGGGCTAGACTGGCAGTGCATGCTGGAGTGTTGGTGCCAACACTTATGTATGGTAGTGAAAGTTGGGTATGGCAAAAGAATCACATAAGTAAAATAAATGCGATAGAGATGAGAGCGTTGAGAAGTATGTGTGGATTAAAACCTGAGTGACAGAGTAAGAAATAATGTGATAAGAGAAGGTTGTGGTATAAAAGAAGATGTAGTGACTAAAAACGAGAAAGGTATGCTTAGATGGTTTGGGCATGTACAGAGAATGAGTGAAAGGAGACTGACAAAAAGGATTTATGAGTCAAGAGTGAATACGAAAGTTGGAAGGGGAAGACCAAGGCGAACGTTCATGGACCAAATCCAGGAAATTTAAAAAAGGGCCAGGTCAAGAGTACTCTAAACCGACGAACTTGCATGAAAGGTTGAAAGAAGCGAAGGAGATACGCAAGGATCGTGGCAAGTGGAAGGACGTGGTCTCTGCCTATCCCTATGGGAATGAGGCGTGATGCTATGTATGTATGTGCTGTCTTGTATCATTAACGTTTCTCTAAATTTGTTATGTATGACACAGCATTTATATATACATATATATATATATATACGCAATCATTGTTATTCATTTTCTTTCCTTGTTAGTTACTACACCCAAGATAAAAAAACGCGCAAAATGTTGACCGAAGGATTGCGTGGTAGACGGCGGCCATCTTCGATTGTTCGCTTACCTATTGTGTAAGTGTACATTGTGCGCAAACAATAGCCACCAACTTCAAAAACAAACAGACACTTGCAAATAGTTAATTTTTATGAAACTATGTTATTTATATTACTTATTTATATACCATACTCTCTTCGATACCATTTGTGCATCGATTTCTTTGCAAGATAGCAATATAGACCAAGATGACATTGCTTGAACTTGAACAAAGACCCAACACAATCTTAAACGAGCCCATCAAATATCGTTAGGGGTTAAAAGGTGTGGTAATATCTTAAGCTTAATCTGATAGATTCTTTCGTTTACACATTTTACTATTTCGTGCTCAAACAATATTCTTAAGTTGTGAATTTATGTATAGGAATGGTATCCTGTAGATGTTTATTGTTCGTTAAATGCCGAGACGGTATCTTTTAGCCAATTTGAATGAGTCTTTGACAAAGGAAAATATAAACTACTCTAGATTGTGTGGTTATGCATCCAAAGCAGCGATACGCTTTGACCATAGACAAAAGACATTCCGTGGACATAAAAAAAGTTTACATAAACCACAAGAGATTTAAAAGTAAACTATTAATTAGGTCAGGTTATCGAACTCGCGCTGTTGATATATTTTCGAAGGACCACGTTTGGTAAACATGCCTTGTGACCGTTTATGTCAGTCGCATCCGTCCATTAACATTCGGAAGGGCCCGCTAACGACACATATAAATCAGAAAGGGCTTTGTACATATTAAGAGGTGAAGCGCATGCGCTGTAATGTCTGACGCATAATAAGGCTTATTCCCACGAATAATAGTATGTATAATAATTACTGCAACAGCCGATTTTATTGCCACATAGACCTATTGTTGCTAGAGGCATAAGGTAGATGGAACTTTAAACCATGTGCCAGTAAATTCTCAAGGGAGAGAGCCTTTTTCCTAATCTTTCAATAGATGGTATTATACAATTTTTCGCAAATACGATATTTAGGTCTCTTCGTTTGAATGAATGAATTAATATTTGAAATAAGTGTTATCCATTAGACTGAAAGAAAAAAAATTGATTGTAGGAGTTCAGAGTCATATCAAGGTTTTTCAGACGTCTGTCTGTATACTCATACTTACCCATGATAATTATCCCGTTATTGTTGAAGCTATTATTGTAGAGCCACTTTACTTTGATGCTATGGTCGTTGTATTTGAAATGCTTGGTTTTAGTAATTTTTACTTGTCTAATGATATAGCGTACCTAAATATAAAATGTATTAGGCTGTTTTTAATCCCAAAGTATATGCCTATGAAAAACATTAATGGGTCTAGATAGAACTTTTCACGATTAAACAAACCATTAAGCCAAAAAAATATTATAAAAGATATCATAAAATAAAATAATTTCGGTTTGCATTAATGAAATTATCTAAGCGCAAAATACAATTCTAAAAACAAATATTAGAAAAAAAGAAATAAATAACGAGGAAATCAGA
The DNA here is from genome assembly GCA_015832385.1 of Elymnias hypermnestra. Lineage (NCBI taxonomy): Eukaryota > Metazoa > Arthropoda > Insecta > Lepidoptera > Nymphalidae > Elymnias > Elymnias hypermnestra. The sequence goes on along the minus strand of JACTOM010000030.1, from coordinate 2,308,195 downwards.
ATATTTGGCTACCCCTTGTCAAAAAACTCACTCATGTTATAGTAACTCGTCCACCAGCCAATTTTTAATTTTTGGTTTGAAATATTTCAGTGGCAATTCTCTCAAATATCGAGGAACGTTATTAAATATATTTATTGCCATTACGAAGCAGCTTTTTTCCTAAAGCCCTAGACGCCAAACCGGCAATAACAATCTACTGGGATCTCTTTTGTCTATAATTTGCTTGTAGGGCTAATGACTGAAATTGGCACTCAAAACTCAACTATCAAGAAATCAAAGGATCATAAAAAGTTTGCTACCGAGAACTAAAATTGGCAAGACAATGCAATGTATATGAAAATATAATTGGCCTCAAAAGTGGTCAGTCACCTTGAAGTGAAATGTCATTTCAGTATTCTAATACGATAACTACTGTGTAACTTAGTCTACAAATTAAATGTTTGAAAAACAAATCTTAGGCCTATTTATTATGTCAATACGATTTTTTATTTTATTGTGTAATAAAATACTATGACCTATATTTAAGAAGTAATGTAAAGAGAATTTCTACTTAATACATAGCATACTAGCGCCATCATTAATTCATTTCTCAAACTTTTTCAATACGAACAACATTTAAACTATTTACCTGAACTGTGAGACAGATGGCGCTTTACCATTTTTCGAAGATACGATCATTACGTAAATTTATATAATGAATTGTTGTGTTAAAAACTGCTTGAATGACAAGGTTGAGTAAAAAAGAAGTTTATACAAACGATATGTAGACTTCATAAGGAATTTAAAACATTAATTTACCGGGTGTAATTTTGCACATCGAACATGCCTTCGGTAAAAAGTGAAAGGAATTTCTTTAATCGGTATAAATTATTTTGAGCGTTAAATATACATATTGAATCGCAACCGTTACAATGAACACGTGTTTGCTAAAGCGGTAATCGCATTCGGTAACTGTTGTCCCAGACTGCGTGGCGTGTATTACTCCGGTCCAGTACACACCGAAGTGATTATAAACAGCATTGACTCCAAAACTTTCTCCTTATCTATTTCAATCTCTTACTTCCCGATACATGAATAGGCTCTGTTTCACTAAAACTTGAAACATTTTTAGTATATTTTTATATTCGGCTAAGTTTAGTCTCCCTTGCGTTTCATCGATTCATATGCATGAAGCACAAAAATCGTTTCTAAAAACGTGTAATCGAAGCCTATAACCGTACACCAAAAACCACTGATATGCCCCAAAGTCTAATACATTTGAAGTGCGGTGGTTTTAGTATATATAATAATAATAATAATATCTATCGGCGTTGGACAGATTCAATGAGTCACAGGCCGAAGGTGTTCTTGAAGAACAGTTCGCCAGAGCGGTCGACTAGTGAAACTATCGCGCGTTCCTATTACTGTTGATATGTTTGTGTAATTTGATATCGGGAACATTAAGTGACTAGATATTATAGTGTGATATAACATTAAGTGACTGGACTCTGAGTTAGTTAATAAAGCGTTTGTTTGCGCCAATATTACCCACCGACGCCCACAATTTGGAGGTTGAATCATGGACCCCGCTTATAACGATATATATTAGTAAGAGAAAAACCATCACTTACTCGCTAATTCATCACGAGATACTTAAAACTGTTCACCCGATTAGCTACAAAATTTAGCCATGTCTCACTTAGACCGGATTTCTCAATGCGAAAAATTCTGACGATGAGTTGATGTTTGTTTCCATCTATCTACATCGAAATAGTATGCTGTTTAATATACAAAAATACTTTTAATTAAATCTAATCAAACCAAGTCGCAGCCCCTCCTAAATCTAATGAAATGTTAAGTTAAGGATTGCTATAATGATAATACTTGTTCATAGATTTTAAATCTACTTTAACAAAACAGTAAACATTTTGATTAAAAAAAAATAATATATTTTTTATAAATAACGCTATTTATAGACGAGTGCAGGACCAGACGGTAAAAAGCGCAGTTGTCTCTTTAAAAAATTATATTTATCCACCCAAATGTTTACGAATGGCCAACATCTTTGAGCTGGATGAAAGTTTTTCATGTGGTCTACGATCAAAGAATTAAGTAAACTAATTAAACGGATTATTATGATAGATTTATAAACACCATGTGTATATATTGCGCTCGCGCAGAATTGATCAATAGCAGACTGCGTGGCGACCGTTGCGCACACACTGGACGGAACATTTAATTATAGATTTCAAGCTTATTAAGGGGTCGATGTAAATTCACATTCATACGTCACCATCGAAAATATCTCTTTTTAGTAATATAAAAATGTTTTCCTTCTATTTTTGTTGTTAGACAAAAAAAAAACAAATTTGGTAACGTTATTTCTTTAGTGTCCCATGATGTTTAGAGTTTTGTTAGTGGTTTTCTGGCTTGTATTATGACAATAGCATAATGCCGTAAGAGCCAATGTTATATTTAAAAGTGCGTGCGTACAAAGTATAAATATTAGAAGTGAAACTTCTTTGGCAAACTAATTTTTAAGTCTTGTTTTTATTTATACAAATCTAAAACTTATATTTCCGAGATTTAGGCGGAGGGAAAAAAAAAGATATGTTAGGAATTTAATTAAATTAATTGTTCTTAAAATATTGAAAATGTCGAAAATTAATACAAATAATTTATTGAAATCTCAAATGACGTATTTTAAATAAAAATGTCACTTGTTTTTTGTCAATACTAAAAATCAATCATCAAATTTTGTTTGAGTTTAAAATTTAATACATATAAATTTTAACAAAAAAAGAACCGCCTTCAAAACAAACTTACAAATACATTAATATGCCTAAAAAGTAAGAAATAATTGCGTATTCTTTTATAGTATTCTTCGTATTGTTATATTCGGAGTCGGTGTCAGCCGAGGAAGATGTTCCCCGGGTGTGCACTTGGCAACTCCCGCCTATATGTAGGTGCCTCGGCTGACACCGACTTCAAATATAACAATACGAAGAACATTATAAAAGAGTACGCAATTATTTCTTACTTTTTAGAGCATATTAATGTATTTGTAAGTTTGTTTTGAAGGCGGTTCTTTTTTTGTTAAAATTTTTATTTATTGTTTTATTTTTAGTGAATCTGAAGTAAACTAACAAATTTGTCTCAATATATGTACACCTAAAACGCGTTTGTCTTATGAGATAATACCGTTTAATTGAAACAACTTTACAAAGTTAAATTTACATTAATATTGCCAGACCCCGGATCGAACCCGAAACCCTTATACCACCGCTTCACACATAATTCACCTTTCAAATATTGCAATGCAGTAACAAACGTAAGGTCATTGACATTTGATTACAGACAGTTATAGATTTTGCCAAAAATCACACTCTTACTGTAAGCCGTTGAGGAGTTCCATTGATCTTCATATTTAACTACGACTAGCACTGTACCATACCGAAGTTACGGTAGGCGACTCAAACATCTGGATAGCTTATAGAAGATTCTGCCGAGTATCTTTGATTTGCTCCTAAGAATTGAAGAGATCCGTCACTTTGTCATGGATTCTATCATCAGAACTTAACCAAACTATCACAAACCAACCCTTGAAGTATATCCTTTCTAATAAAAAAGGATCATCGAAATAGGTTGGCGTGATCTTCAGTTATTCGTCCATATGTCGCGCACATGTTTACGCAAATTTAAGACTTATCTGGTTTTCTCATGGATGCCATCATCAGAACTGGTTTTAAAGGACCGTATGACGAACACCACCTTTCATTTAAAAAAAAATCATCAAGATCGGTCCACCCAGTCGGGAGATATGAGGTAACAAAAAAAAACAATACAGACGAATTCATAACCTCCTCCTTTTTTTGAAGTCGGGTAAAAAAGAGAATTCGTAAAAATTTTACCGTCATGCGCCTAAAGAAGCTTCACTTCAAAGAGTGTCTTAGTATTATTTAAATAAAACATGTATATAAAAAAGTCAATCACCATGGCAAAGACCACAAATTTTTTGAAGTCATTACATCGAAAGAAACGTTTGAAGCCTTTTCACGACCTTTTAACAGATTTTATTGTACACTTTTTCCAAACTTATATCACATTTAATTTAAACAATATTATTTGAAAGAACTGTATTAACTTTCGCTACATATTTAAAAAATGGACTTGTAACTGAGTGATAGTTTTAAGAGAGTATTAACAAAATTTATATAGGAAGAGTGTGAACTCATAGTAAGAAATCCGTAAATATTTCGGAATCACAAGCATATTATCAAATATTATACATATTTAAAAAAAACACAAGAAATCTTACCTTCTCGTTATATAACATCTTTTACGACGAATAATCAATTTTCTGGAGATCAATTTATTACACTTATTGTCAAACTGTGTTGCGTAAGATGCTTGATTTGAATTCGTTATAACACGCCTTGGTTATCTATAAGGCCCATCAAAGCCTCATACTAATACTAATTACATCTTACAATAACATATGCATCGCATATTACGATCTCGACCGGAGCAGTATTCTACTTACATTTAAATTGTTTGTAATTGAAATCCAAGAGAATAATGAGGTAATGCGCCATGCTTGCAACACTTGCTGTTCATGTTCTTAACATGTAAAAGTCGCATGTCACAATATTCGTCCATTCATATCTCCGAAACCGCTTAGCTGACTTTTTCTAGAGAGTTGTCATATTCTTCTTGATTTTTTTGTTTTACTGTCGAAACAGTGTTAAATCCATAAATAACAGCCATAGCGAAGCGTGGTTTTATAGCCCTGCTTACGTGTTATATACATATGTCCTCAAGACTATCCTAATATAACAAAAATCCTTCCACTACAGCTTCTACGCTATATTTAGCAGCCTTCTCGTCAGGTTTTTAAGATCATTATTGAAATACGATTATTTTACATTTATAACAACTAAGTGGGAGGTTCATCTTGATTAGCCCAGCTGTTAAACTGACTAAGTATTAAAATATTTTATAAAAAATAGTATATTACATTATTAAATGACGAGTGGCAAATTAAAATGCCTAACCTTCCAACGAATAAGCATTAAAAACGCTGCACATCTTTGTGACACTAATCACGCGTTTCAGCCGTAAAATTGTATCCTCATGCGCCTAAAGAAGTTTCACTTTAAAAAAGTAATTTAAATAATAAGTATCAAATTTGAGAAAGACCTTAACGATATAAGTATGAAGAGTGGACCAGTGTATAAAAGGAAATGATAAATTAAATTATATTTTTATTACAGAATCCGTCCGCAAACGCCTGCAGAGGTGGTGGACGGTTGCGGCATATGCGCAAGGGCAGGCGGCACGGCTGGCGATGGAGGCATTGCTCTCGGATCTGAACGTGCTTTTACGTTCGACTTTGCCTTTGAGCCCAACGCAGATCAACAGCACGTTTATGACACCTGCGTAAGAAAACTCGTAGAAGCCGCACTTGATGGTTACAATGCTACAGTTCTGGCTTATGGACAGGTCAGTTAAAGTTAATATTATAAGAAAGATTTTTTTATCTAGCCCAGGGAAGAATAAAGATAGAGACGCTTCACAATAAAGTAACTGGTGCAGTTCTTCCAGCAACGGCAGCAACCTAAATCTAAAAATTAGCACATGAATAAAACGTGGGAGGTGTAAATTACTTCTTAAATCATAGGTTGTTCGCAATATATGTAGACTGAACCGATGCTTTCCGGTGAAATCAGCCGGCAGCGAATTTAATAAAATTGTACAATATGGTTAATTAATTTTCTAACTATGAAAAGGTAGAGAAAGTTTCTTTAATAATTGATATCAGAATATTGACGCTCTGAACACTTCTTAAAAATATCGAACTTTAACTCGTTATACTAACTCGAACTTCAATTTAATAAAAAATTTATATCAAAAAAAAATTTCACGATTTCGGACGACAAAATACCTTTTCTGTGTGGTTGCCACAATCAGAATAATATATTTATTTACTATATTTCTTTTTATAACTAAGTCTGGCCTACCGTAACCTCTGAAACCGTTGGAGCAATATTGATGGAATTTTAATAGCCATAAAGGACCTTCAAAATAATAATGTACATTATTGCTGATGCCCTTCTTATAAAACATATATTCATATTAGTCTAGCGGATCATTAAATTTGTATAATATTATTTAAATGTCATAAAAATTATACTGGAATGTGCCACTCTCATTGTATAGGTCCCCTACGTTTGTTTGAAAGGCAACCGGCGCCGGTTTAATTAAAGGCTCTATAGTTTCCGTTACCCTCACCTTTTACCTTTGTGATAGCATGCAATTGCTTTTTAAGTTCTCAAACAAGATAAAAGCGAAAGTGAGCAGTGGAACAATGGAAAACTTCACGACTATTATTGATCTAAAACACCGTAATATCATATATGTTGTGCATGTTTCGTAAGTCGCAAATTGACATTTGCGTAGCTATCGGTCTGGTTGTTTTGTCACATTCCATAGAGTTTAATAAAAGTTAATAGGGGCCAGGTGTAAATAAATTAAGGAATTAGTTTCTTGCTTACGATACTAGCTCGGCATACGCTGTAACGAAAATTAATATTGACTTATGCTTAATATTCATCATTGACATTTCACGTTTCAGTAGTCACAGCGCTACTATGGCTACAACGGTCTTTAAAATAATAACAATTATAAGATAATGGTAAATTAGTAACGCCACAATACTCGTATATAATTATTTTTTTTACTTTTTCTTCAGTTTTAGATTTGCCACAAAATTTAAAAAAAAAATCTCAAATAATTCTTTTGCAAAAGGTATAATATAATGTTGAAGATTATTTATGCTATAGAATAGTAAGAAGCAATATATTACACATCTCTAAAAGACCGTGGAGTTTTCAACTTTCAGCGGAATCAACTTTCCGAACTGGTGGCAGATTTGTTACCGCGGACGGACTACTGACGATTTAAAAGTGATTATTGAGCCTACTTGAATAAAAAATATTTTGATTGCAATCTATATTTGCGATATAGCTTGCTAAAATATTTTGTTGCCTAAATCAACGCAGTACCTTTAATATGATTATATAATAAAAAATCTTTTTGAAACGAAGTAGTTCGTACTTGTCATTCTATTTTCGGGTAAAAAAGGTTACCGAACGATAAAGTAGGTCGCACTGGCTTTGACACTTACGACTCAATATGACTGATCTATGACTATAAAGTTACACGTTTCATTTCCATTTTTTCCGGTTTATTTGAAACGTTGGTTTTTCTTAAAGCAGCGAGCGAGCGAAAAGTTGGCTTACTTTCCCTTTGTTTTTTGTTTTGTCGTGTTTTCAGATATTCATGAACTGACTATCTTATTGTTATCCTATAAAAAACGGCCACCATACCTTTTGTATACGACTTGCATTAGATTTAATATTCGTAGACGCGAAAAGTCTATCGCGTCTACAGTTTTAGAGAAATTATGATTCAATTAGACAACTTATATTTGTCGTATATATGTATATTGTATACAACTGGAACGCCTGTTTGTTATAAATAGGCATCAGTAATACAGATTATATGAAAACTTAGATGGCAATATTTCTTGCGAAATTTATTAATTTACTTTTTATGGTTTAGGTTGTTGCTATGATGTAGGTATTCATGTCCTGTTCGGTCAGTACCGCTGAAATGTCCGCCTACCATATTGTTGCTCGGCACGCAACCGGCGTCGGTGTAATTAAGCCGACACTCGAACAATTGTTACCTTGCCAACTGTAGGTGTATATGGGGTTATGGAACTCTGCATAATGTCTATACAATAGTAAGACTATATCTCATTTAAATTCGTCGGTGTTTTTAAATAGCGTATAAACCAGCATCTGTCACTGGTCTGGCTACACCGAGAAGAATCACATAGCAGTAAGGCGTAACACATGCACTATAGTGATACAATGCCTTTTATTCTTAAATCTAAATAATCAAGCAAGTAGTAGCCAGTAAATCCTAAATTGTTCTTCCGAACAGAAAAGTTTATAACTTTCGCATTTATCGACTAAAGGTACCAATTATGTACACTATTTGTATTTCCTAGAGTCCATAAACAAGCGTACTCATCTCCGTCCCGAATAGCAGAATGTCTATTAAAATATCGGAAAACTTGACGGAAAGAAACTATTCGCCCCAATGATTTGAAACTCCGCATATATGTTTCTTTCACTCTTACTAAGAACAGGCTTCCCCATTCGTGTTTTAAGAGCTAAAAGAGAATTGTCTTATTTCTTAACTTTATTTTGCGTACATATTAAATTACATGTTTCAAAAGACGGGGCATGTTGGCATATAATCTTAATCAGTGCGTGAATGCAGCGCTAATTTCGTTTAATGACGAGACAATGAGTAGTATTGTACTCTACCTTGGAGCAAAATTATTTTAGGACAAAGGACGACTCTGACATAACGTTTCTTAAATAAACCACACTCCTAAATTTTAGGAAATTTGTCCTTTGTAGGTGCATAAAGAAAATATTATTTTAAACGTGTTCTAAATTGGTATCACTGATTGTGGATTTCAAGGTTTAGATTGTCTTTAGAATGAAGCAGCGAAATTTCACCTAAAGAGATTCCATCAGATGAGCCACTTAAATCACGAAAAAGTTTTATAATTGTACATTAGCCTTTATCGCCATTTACGTATTTTAAATAACATTTACAATCTGGTATTACAACATTCCCTTATAAAATGTTATTATAATTGAATCAATGCAACCAATTAAAGTTAGCCGACGTTTGAATAGAATATTTGTTATCCGATACTAGTCATTTAATACGTCCTAGATAAGCAAATTCGCAATTACAGAGGTATTTGACCGTTACAGTTATAACTATATTTGTTGTTTTTATTCTATCTTGAATTTGATTACAGTCAAATGCTAACCGACAGGTTACCATTAATCGCTCTAATCTTACGCCATGGTAAGTGATGACACTATATGACTAAGATAGTATAAGTGCCAATAAGCAAACATGCTATATCTTAATTAACATGTATTATAATAAATAGCTAGCATAACCAAGATCCGTTCGTTAGTAATACTATCATTTAGAAAAGAAGATATTTTATGTGTAACCTGAAAGCTCGTAGTGCTCTTGATTTACTTTTTTTCGTTTCGTTTTAAAACGCTGCTTTTGCTGTACTTCTCAGTACTATTTACTGAAATTTATTAATATAAATGACTTATATATATTTCAGCTACTTTAGTCAGTATCTCTAGTTAAACTTCATGGTTCATTGTCCGCTTTCCTTGCACATTGTGCTTACAATGAACTGACAGGCTGCGGAAATTTACTGGGGTATATGCATAACCATAAGGTGTCACGACACAGTATAGCATTGGTTTCATTATGAAGAATAGTCTTAGCATGCTACTGTAGACTTTCGGATATTAAAACGTAGGTGTGGAATTAATATGTACTAAAATTTTACGTTTTTATAATATCACGATATCTTTATCGCCCTAAGAGCAAAAATGACAGTTCTTCTATCTTAAGCTTCATCCAGAATCTTAACCGTTTGTCAAACAAAGCAAACATAGTTGTTAATAAATAGTTTCCGTCGTAGCGTCATACTACGGTGCACAGGTCGCAAGATGCACTTCTTGCTCGTGGGGCTCAGATCACAGACCCATCACGATGCTCAGAGTTGTAATGAACAATCAACGTTAATTTCTTTTCATGAAGATAAACTTAGTGGTGCCTGTCCAGGAATCGATCTCGCGACTTCTCAGAACGAGTGCCAAAAAATAAGAATGTAAGCTACATAAATGTCAATTTTATTTTCTAACGGTTTAACATTATGCCCGTTCAAAAGATTAAAAGCCCTGCGTCCAAATATTGCAGCGGAAATTCGAAACTGGAAGGTCTTATTTGAACAGCGATTATCGGCCCCATTGAAGCTGCAAAGCTCGTCACACTAATGGCCAAAGAGAACGGTCCGACTGCTCGCTGCAGTTTAGCTAAATAAAGACTGTTGTGAAGAGAATGCGGAAACAACGGCACAGTTATTTGTGACACCACAGATGCTATAAACATTGATACACAATTCATAAGAATATGTTTAACGTTTCCTACTAAATGATTCTACTGCATCATTTGAATTTATAATCAACATCATACATTACTATTAGAGGTCAGAAATACCATTTTATGTTTCATACATTATATACACTTCGACAGGGCTTTGTAATAGAAATCTCATGTGTTTTACAATTAATATTTAAAAAAAGATATGTTATATCAATGATAGTTTATTATTGTAATAGGACATACACAGGTGTAAACACGTAGCAATACAAAATCCAAACATCCATGTTTCAAATCAGTTTATTTCATATAGTTAAGTTTCTAAAACGGCTATATTCAATTTTACCAGGACTTTCACAAACAAGTTTGTCATTATAAAGAATGATATTAAATAACACATTTGTCCCATAATAAAACAACGTCGTTCAAAACATCAACATGAAAATAGAGTTTGGAATAAGTTTTAATATAAAGTTATTCGGTTTGTATATATACCTTAATCGATAATAATACATAAATATTCGTTTTAAATTCCGTATCTGTCTGATTTCTACTCCGGGATAAGTTACAAAATGTTTCATTACTCAGTTATGTTTTTAGTTACATTGCACGCGAAATAATTACGTTACTTTGCTAAAAATAAAAGTAATAACATATAGAAATGTTTATAGCTAAAATCAGCCAAAAACAATCCTTATTCTACATAATCTTCTTTGTTTTAACAATAGTAACTTAATACACCTTACTGTAGTTGCTAACTGAAGTAATCTTATACAAGCTAATCATGCGATAAGCCGAAGCTGGTTTAAGTGAAAATACAAAAAGATCAATGACTTTTTGTTTAAATTTTTTCATACCTTATTAAATGGAACCATTCAATTATATTATTTTATTTAGTTCGGTGAAAAGTACGCTAATAACCTGTATTGCAAAATGATTAGTTCTTAACTGGGTACATATAACGAAAGCATGCATGTGACCCAGCAAACGTTGTATTGCCATATAATAACTATTATCGCTATTTAAAAATAGGGCTTGGTGATAGGAAGGTGAGAATTAAGGGTGGTATGTATATTTCATATCATAAAAAAATAAAAATTTTGATAGAAGGAGAATTGTCTCCCCCCCTAGCTATTTCACGAAAATCGGTCGAGCCGTTTCGGAGGAGTTCAACTTCTATCACCACGACACGAGAATCGTATATATTAGATAAACTGCGGTTTAGATATGAGGTCCAACTATGAAGATATTTCCAACAATTCGTTCTCTGCAGAGTCGATTTTCTAACGTAACGTGCTTTCCGTTCTGACACAAATTGCATTAATGCAATCTGGTCTTCTGCAGGTTCCCAGTTTCCTTAAATCGTAAATATGTAAAACTTTTATTTCACTCACTATTCACGCTATTATGCGTGTAATCGTTACGCTAGCGTTAGTTCCCTGGCTCGATCCCGGCAGGGTAAATTTAGCACCAAGTTATATTACCTATTACCAGGTTAGGGGGCTTCCTTCTGTGCGATCACGGTGAAGCGCTAACCTTTTTCTATAATCAAATCGGTTTTGGCCTAAAGTTACCTGGAACAGTTCGTTTTGTGTAAATACCATAACTTTAATGTGGCTCACGCGCATATTTATTAAGAGTTAATGTAAAGAAGTCAAATCAATACATTATTAAGAAGAAAAAAAAACAAGGCAATCTCTTCAGGCTCGTATACAGATCAGCGAATGATTGTGAAGCATAGAATGCGGAATATCTACAAACACCATATAAGACTCTAACGATGGCGCCACGTTTTCCTTGCTTTGTACCACATTCTATTCAGATGGGAAATATGTTATTTACAATTCCAATTATTTGTACGTTTTCTATTGTTCTCGCATACAATGTTAAAACGTGTTACGTGTACGTCTTTAACTAAAAAATTCTTTTGTTTATTCCATCGTGTTACGTAACACCATTCATCTTATATAAATTAAACTAACTTGATGAAAATAGAATTTTACAGTATCTATTGAAATAAAAACTATAATCTTTATATATATAGTCTGTTCCGATTATAATATTACGTTTGATCAAGCACTTCTAAAAAGCTGACCTATTTAAATTTAATGCTTGAAATTATGTCTTATGATAGCGTGATTAAACTGGAAGATGCTAAAAAATACATGAACTTTTACAGAAACACATATCGTCAAGCACATTAAGGTACACAATTCAACTGAAAGTTTAGCATAAAATTTAATTTGTATAAAAAATGTTCTAATTCAAATCCTATAACATCTATTACGTACTTCTTAGACATTATTTGAAAATAATTTTTTTTACTTGATTTTTCAATACTTGACCCTGAACATTTTAAAATAAAGAGTTCTTTTAAAGAAAACGTTGACATCTTGTATCATTTAGAAGTTTAAAAAATATATATTAAATACAAAATATAAAAAAAAATTAATGAACTCAAACATATTTTATTGACGATATATATATGTATAATTACTCGATTTACAATTGTGGCTTCGATATTTAAGGTCCTGTCAACGAAACTCTCAAAATAGTTCAGCCTAACTGCTGTAGGCGTAAGCGTTGAGGGCGAAATTTATGAATGTTAGACGTAGAGTTTGTTGGAAGCCTTTTTTGTACATCTGCAAAGTTAATTTATCCAAATTGGTCCACTATCATCTTAGTATCACCCACACTTATAACTTATGCTGCATTCTTTTCCATTTCCGATGATCATATCTCCGGAAATGCCGCTGTTGTTGTAACTATTTACAATAACTGCAATGGTACCTGCAGTCAGGTTATAACTTTTATGAATTGATATATTAAAAAAAATAATCTTAGAATGAAGAGCTGACTAGGAGCTTTTATAATATGAGATACACTTAAAGTTACCAACCGCACATCACATACTATAACTATCCATTTTAGATATTTTATTCAATATCATTTTGTCGTGTCTGTATAGAAATAAGTTTAGATTTTTCATTTAAGTCGTTTGGCTCGTTCTTACACCTAGGTTTTCTCCCCTGACCCATTTGGCACAGTGCAGTAAAGGTTTTAACCTCGTGGTAGAGAGTCTCGTAAGAACACTTGTCATTTCACAATGCACACGTGCCGTTGAGAGCTTTTCTCTTTCTGAAGACCTAATATATTTAGAACCATCAAGAAGCATCAGCAAATCAAGAGAATGTAAGATTTTTATAGCATACAGTACAAAAGGCAAATTGGTCTTATTAGAAAATAGAGAAACCTTAAACATTCACAAATTATTGCCAATGTTTCGAACAAATTTAAGTTTAATTAAGAATCGGTATAAATATTGCGTAGTCGGCCTTGTTAAATTTCTTTACGGTAGATAAACAATCAACATGCCGGCAATTAAAATTAATGGTAATTGCAGGTTAAAAATACTATTGTTATTAATAAATATGATAGTTTATAATAATAGTTTTGATTTTGATAGCTATGATGATTTTCGAGTAGACTCAATCCCACTAACAATTGACCGATTTATATACTCGTAATAACAAGACAAAACCTTGACAATGACTAAAGTATTTTTTATACAAAATTCATTATATCTACATCGATTTTATTAAATTGATCATTTTATGTAACAGCGTTTCGATATATTCTTATTTAGATACGTCAATTGTACTCTTTTAAATATAGTACTATATATGTACACCCAAATATGTAAAAAATATCTATAAACGTAAAGTGATGTAATACTTGGACAAATACCGTGACAAACTAATTAGCGAGTTTGTTACTTATATACATCGACACTGGAAAGCAAACACATGTTAATCCGCAAAATATTATTTTAACAAACTTTAAGATAATGCCGCCAATGTCAATTTGCTTAGCTACTAAATATAAATATAGTCTCCAAAACTTATATCTCGATATACATAACTACGAACGAATATTTCGTAGAAACTCTCCCTTTAAATATTCTGTTCCACTAATCAATCGTTAATAAAATACTTTTTTATCCGCTAAAGTTCAAAGGTGTGGCGACCCCACACCGGAAGGCGCAGTGTAGGAAGACCCTCCACAAGGTGGACCGACGACATAAAGAGGGTCGCCGGTAGCCGCTGGAGCCAGGCGGTGCAAGATCGGGCCTTGTGGACGTCATTACGTGAGACCTATGTCCAGCAGTGGACGTTCATCGGTTGAAACGACGACGACGACGACGAAAGTTCAAATACACTTTATTACCTTGTAGCGGATGAAACTTGATGTCAATATAATTTTGTTGTAATTAATTCATTAATTAAATTTATTTTGTGACAAATTGTACAGTGCCGTCTTAATAGACATTAAATCATTAAAGGGTCATGATGAGACGCCTGTAATCCTCCACAATACTAGTAATTGACATTCGTAACAATGTTCTAAGGCGAAGCCCACGTGCTTCGTTTGTATTATAAAGGTGCACGAAATACATTATTTTTGCATCAGTTACTAAGTAATCCGCATTTATATTAATTACGCTCCATTTCTGCACACAACAGTGATGGCCCAATGGATAAAAACCGGTTGGAATCCTGCAGGCATTACTTAGTTCTTCTTGTAAAGCTTATGCGCTTGTGGTTGTATAAAATTAAGAAAGCTCAAACATTTCGGCGTCATCTGCAAGAAAAGTAAAATGTCACTTCGCCACAAGGTAACACTCTACAAAACTTGCATCCGCCCCATCATATCGTACGCCAGCATCGTCTTCGCACACGTGCCAGACTATAGACTGGCCCGTCTGCAGACGCTGCAAAATAAATTCATGAGGATGGCCACGGGATGCCCCTGGTACGTCCGAAATGTCGACCTACATAGGGACTTAGAACTCCCCACGATAAAGAGTTATTTCAAAGAGCTCTCCGAAAACTATTTCGAGAGAGCCATCAATCATAGGAACCCACTAATGGTTAACGCGTCCTCTTATAGGAACCGTGTCAACGTTCCGCCTAGGAAGAGACGGCCTAAATTTGTCCTTAACGACCCTGACGATACGATAACTATCGACAATCTACCATACCTGGTAGGGACAAACACACAAGCGATACACAGCGACTCCACCGGCGGAGTCGAGGTCCCCGATTTCTGACGTCACCCGGACGTGGACTTCACCCACGTTCACGGGGCCGCTTCTGATTCTTCCTTTTCAAGTGATGATTCTGCGATAACATCGCTCCAAGCCGAGGCTCGGTCTCGCAGGAGACTCCCTTGGAGCGGCGATCCCTTTTCAGGGCTCGCACTCGAATGTGACGGCCTCCATAAGAGCCCGTCCTCCTTCCGGTTACGCTGTAAAAGCCAGTAGGGCTAACAGCTATACACAGTCCGAACAAAAAACAAAAAAAAACATTTCGGCGCAGGAAAACGCTGTGCTGAATTCTGCATATCCCGGGACCAATTCTGGGATATGTGTAAACTGCCAACCCGCAGTGAAACAGCATGGTGGGTCTGTGACCTCATAAACCTCTCGTTGCCGTTGTTCTAAAGAACCCACACAGAACTTTTAAACATAACGTAAAATATAACTTTCAAATTACTGTTCCGCAAAATATGCCGGTGTGTATAGATAAGTTACAAATTTATAATTAAGTACATGCACAATACAATAACATGTTAATACACTCTAATTCGACACTCACACATTCTTATTTCTAGTGCGCAACTCCATACCAAAGGAAAAATATGGAATTCATTTGTTATTATTTTGGTTATGTGTATACCGTCAGATTACCAGGGATTACCCAGTATAAGGGATTATCCAACCTAAACCTTACTTAATCATTAGACCATCATCATTTTATTAATTTGATAATTTACACGTTGTTTACAGAATGCATACCCATTCGTCAGAAATTACCGACTAGTCCTCTTTAGGTCATCGAATCGTTCACTTCTATTATATCCGGTCATACAATACAACTTCGTAAGTAATCGAAGCTTCCAAAAAGGAAACTTTAGGTACCAATTAAAGCGTTGCCCGAATTCCAAACCGCCTACTGCACTTCTAATTGTTTTACAAAAACGTCCTGATGACGAGTGCCGATCATGATTTGCATGCTATGCCGCAATACGCATAGATCAATCGAGTTCTGTTTATAAACCATTTATTCCAACGGCGACAAGGCTTATTTTAGCATACACGGTAAAGTGGCAATATAATCGCTGGACCACCCACTTAATGCGCTAGATATGTATGGCCTTAGAACTGGTTAACGATATACTTTATATTTGTCATAAGATTTCCAAAATTAGTTGCCACACATATAACAGAAGTGAAAAGGATATTTATAGCTTAGCATTTAGTTATCATTTACACAGATTTTAGCTAGAAAAACAAGCTATGACAGTTACGCCTACTATAATGTATACCACCTAATTTACTGACTAGAATTGGATGCATAAGTAGAAGCGGTCAACTCTTTACCTTGTCCGTTGTTTATAACTCCTATAAAACGACGAGCAAATCCGACCAACAACCTAGATTATGATATAGATTCGGATATCTGTATAGTAAAATTATCATTTCTATCTTTAGCCGTCTTAGAAACTTCAAAACAGTTTAGGTATCGTTTTTGCGTCCTTTGTTCCATGAGTTACTCACTAAACATGACCTGTACTTTGAAATAGCTCGTTTAAGGTTACTCTTATCATTCGTATCAGCAAGGAACCTTTCATTTGGGCGTCAAATACCGATTGCTCCTGAAGAATTTGGGCATAATTAATTACGTTAATGTGTTGACCTAAAGGCTGGTGAACCACTAGGCTAATAACGTACAGCCTAGTTATTATAGTTATTATTAGCCTAGCCTAGCAGTAATACAATCCTGAAATTTATTGAATGTATCAGTGCTACTTTAAAGTAAATGCTGTTGTTTCTAGTATAATTTGTCTGATTAATCTGATTAAAATTTTATAATTCAACCCCAAATATGAATTGAGGAAATTGTTACGAACAACATTAACTTAACCGAAAATGAGCAAAGTAATTTGCAAAATAATACACTTTAATATATTAATATAATATAAAATAACAGGCATTTCGTTATTTAACTTCAATGAACTTTAAATAATTTAAGTAATAAATATTGAATATGATAACATTATCTGTCAAGATACTTTAGAGTACAATTTTATTTCATGTCAATATAACAGTTAGAAAAGTCGAATTAACTTCCTAATGAACGTGATTTCTCCATCAAATAATATCCAGTTATTTTCGCTTTAAACGTCAAAGTTTTTGATGAAACATCTGTGGAACCTACTATTAATATTATATGTCAGAAGGGAATATGTAATAGCACAGATATTTTTATATATTATATAATTATACAAAACCTAAACCTGACCTGTAACAAGTTTTACAACAAAAGGCAACGTTTATGTTTAATCTACAAACGGATTTCCGCTTCTTGAACAAAGCCCTTTATTGACGACTGATGCGGGTTTCTGACTAGCCTATTGGTACGTATTGGTTATTTTCACACAGTAAGTTTTTCAATTTACCTCGTCAAAGATTAGAGTTCTCAATCTTATGTCAATATGTCATAAATCGAAACATTTACTCGTATGTTCCAGTTTTCCGTGCAGAACCTATCTCATAAAAAATTCAGCCGGATATCTAACAAATTTCTACCACTACTAATTTACGTAGCCAAAAACTTACACGCGTAAGTAAAAATATTATCAGGTATTCAATTAAAAGTGGGATTTTCTTTGCGTCTGACAAGAAATCTATTCTGGCTGCTCTTCAATCTACAATATAAGAGTACTTGAAGTATGAATGAATAAACGCAATATTCTTTTACTAACCTGAGTTGGTAACACATTTACCAGATAAGAGATAATTTACCTTTTAGTTATTTTTTCAAAGCGTTTTTTTCTTACGCGACTCATTTTTGCTAAGCTAGACAAACGAAAAGGCACAGCATGCCCGAAAGTTTCCACTAAGAAAATGAACTGTTCTTCAAGCATTGGTGTACAAAACTATTCTACAATATTATATATATATGTTTTGTAGACTGTCATAATCTTTTCAACAAATTCTACAAGGTAATCATTTTTATAATGGTTGTATTCGTTGTAATTAGAAACGCCTGAATAATATCAATGTAATATGAACGTCCTTTGTATCAAAACTCGTATGCGCGGAGGTGTATTACAGTAGGAAATGTTAACGCTCACGCAAATGCATACAAAATCTATATTATTCAATATGACTATGTTTATTTTTGTTTCGGATATATCGTCTTTCGTCTTCTATATTTTTTATACTTATAATAATAAAAGACAAACGTTATAAAGAGAAACTTACAAGTAACATAAAAACAAATGTACAAGCGGCTGTAATAACGCTTAGTAGCGATGTTTTCCAGACTACTTTTGGGTTTTAAAAGCTATAAGCAAAATCTCTTTATTTAATGTCATACCTTCAATCAATTTGCTGAAACGAAACACAGATTTATACAAAAAATGTGCTGTGAAATGATATGAAATTATTCGAGTATCTTAGGAAAATATGAGACGCGAATAAATTATAAATGAAAATTTTACACATTCAACTAAATTTTCCAATGGCCTTCATATTACCATAAATTTTACAAACTTTACACTTCATAAGCGAATATCAATTCTAACATCAGTCCTCGTACAAAATAAGGATTTTTGATTGTTTGGATTGTTCACAACTATAGGACTTTTCGTAATTTTGTTTTTCCCTTAACTATTTATGTCTTACCGGTTGTGCAATATACGACCTTTTGCGACAACAACAAAATTGAAATGATAGAATGAATAATATAATAAAAAAATAAGAATGTATAGTTTAAAAAACTACAAATTCAAGCTTTGATAGTAACTTTGAGAAATTTCTATATATGTTCCAATGGTTAAAACCCTTTTTCAATTTGTAATATTGACGACGAAAAGATTCTATTGCCGCGATACAGGTGATTGTTTACCTGTGACAGCACTTAAAACCACTCTTTCCTAATTAGGTTATTGATTCACAAAGTAACGCTTACAATAAATATTACAGGCGCCTTGTTTAATCAATCATTAGCAGTTCCGATAAATAATTAATTATGAGAAAGGAAATACAACCTTAAGATTACAGTGTTCAATTCTAATTTGCGTATTACGCTTTTGTTTATTATAATTCTAGAATGTATGTATGTATGTAACAACACCATGCGCCTAGGCCTTAAATGGGAGGGCGGTGCGCGGTCCTTGATGTATGTCGGCGTCCGAGCATACTATGTCGCATTTCCTACATACTAAACGGTATGGTCGTTTATTAATCACTTGACTCATTAGCGCATTGTGATGTCCAAATTTTATTATTTATTTCTATGTATCGATATAGACACGGGCAGAGGAAAACGGGTGAAAACTTGCGTATACAATTTATTTTAGAAACAGAGTTTATTGGCAAGCACATGTGCTGCACAAGAGGATTCTGATTTTTAATTCGAATAGTTGCCAAAAAACAGCGCTGTCTTTGTATTTTCAGTTACATAGATAAAATAAACTTGTGTTTATGCGTTGCGTATCGTTACCTTTTCTTACAGACATATATACATACATAGCATCACGCCTCATTCCTATAGGGGTAGACACAGACAACATCCTTCCACTTGCCACGATCCTTGCATATCTCCTTCGTTTCTTTCATTCTCATTAAACCTTTAATATAAGTTCGTCGGTTTAGAGTACTCTTGACCTGGCCGTTATTTAAAATGTCCTGGATTTGGTCCAGGAACGTTCGCCTCGGTCTTCCCCTTCCAACTTTCGCATTCACTCTTGACTCATAAATCCTTTTTGTCAGTCTCCTTTCATTCATTCTCTCTACATGCCCAAACCATCTAAGCATACCTTTTTCAATTTTAGTCACTACGTCTTCTTTTATACCACAACGTTCTCTTATCACACTATTTCTCACTCTGTCACTCAGTTTTAATCCACTCATGCTTCTCAACGCTCTCATCTCTACCGCATTTATTTTACTTTTGTGATTCTTCTGCCATACCCAACTTTCACTACCATACATAAGTGTTGGCACCAACACTCTAGCATGCACAGCCAGTTTAGCCCTTCTTACAGACAAGGGAAATATTATTTGTTTATAGCAATTAGAGTTTCAGTCTAATTCAAATCAATTATTAAAATTTAATTTAATATATCGCATTATCAAATGAGACATAGTATATTAGTATATAATTCACTTTTAACTGAATACATAATATTTTTTTAAACATTTATTTGTTGTTTAATATTAATATGAGAGCTTGATTTGGTTGGTTTGATTATATGTTTGTTTGTGTGTGTGTGCAGCTGCAAGTGCAGTGCGGTAGAAGAATTAAGTGTTAACACAGAACTACGAGTCAATTTTCTATTTACGTTATGCTAAAGTCAACGACCGTGTAGTAATGAATGTTATACGATTTTTTATTAATAGGAGAAAAATTTCTAACAAACCAAAAGTATGAAAATTTTGTGCTGAAAGGAAACAATAAAATTAACGCTGCTATTTTTATGAGAATTTAATTATTTGTTGTAGATCCTTTAAGTGTAAGTCCCTTTCTGTCGTATACTTTATTATCACGTACCATAGAGTGAAGTCACAACCACCTTGCTTAGAATAAAACAAAAATGAATTGTAATCATTTCTCATACTCAAAAACTTGCATTGTAACGATGACAAATAAAAATGAATCTACTTTTACATCGAAACCTTAACGTTCAAGTTGCTAATTTCGTATCAATACATCGACTGGCTATTATCAATGACTTCCGTTTTTTTGTCAACAGCTTTATTCCTACCCTTTCAAAATTTTATGTAAACACGTTGACGGAGGCAATTAATTATTTCAGTACAAAAAGAAAAAAGTCTTCATTTAAAATGATTAATAACACCGTAGCCTTTTAGTCTAAATTACTACTTACCTTGTTAATATAAACACTTGTCGCTCTTGACATTGGTAGCAAAGGTTAACACCTACATTTTAACTATCGAAGCATATGTTTTGTTCATTATTATTATTAATGAAATATATACGGGCATGTCTACATAGAAGTCATTTATAGAAACACCTGCGAAGGTTTTGTTATCCTTTCTACAGATCTTTTCCAGACCATTGTAGAACATAGTTTCTAATTATTTATACGTGCATGTAAAACATTATATAACTAATAATATAAACGCCGAAATATGAAACATGCCATGATGGCCCAATGTCTATGCAGCGGGCCTCGTGGATTCTTGTTAGACTCAAGTTAGAGTTCTCGGGAGGCACCACTATGTTCTGTTTATAAAACGTGCCTTATTGTTGTTTAAAGTTCATCACTGCTTTTCGATGCAGGTAAACATCGTGAGGAAACTTGGCAACACGCAGTTCAGCAGCGTATTCGGTCTATGCTCTGTATATGCTATAAAAGAGTAGAGGTGTAATAGGTTGCTACTTTCCGTTGCTAACCGAGGAATTTATGTTGCGTAGACTACATTCGAGAAATGATGAAAAATATTTTCATTCAATATCCTTTACTACCATATATTATCAATTATTAAAATAAGAAAAATTCGATTGAAAGCACGCCTGATGTTAAATAAAAAAACTAAGAACATGACGATGGGTGTGAGCAATTCCATTATTTTTAAGGTTCTATCTGGTATTCAATGCAGGTCACATCGATGACATACTGGTTGTCAGTTAGTATGTGATAATAAAATTGAATGAGATTGTTAGTTGTAAAGATATAGTTTTTATTGGCATTATATTTAGCGATTACGTGTTATCGTCGTTACTGGCAAGTTTAAGATGTCCTTTAACACGTAGCAACGGATGTGTTCATCAATTTATTTTTGTAAAGTAGTAGACTTTACGACCACATTCGATTTCATTATGGCATCTTTTTATTACTGTGCTGTAAGATTAACATCGTAGTCCATTTAGGAATAAACAAAACGTGGAAAACAATTTCATATGCCTATTGGAAATTGCAATCTCCGGAATCATAAGAATAAATTTATTAAATGGTTGCTTTTTTGCCGATTGTAAATATTATATATTGAATATTTTTATTGGAGGCAGAATCGGGAGACTTCTGTTCCTTATCCAAATTCGATTTATTCTTGTTCAGTTTCACTGCCAAGTAATTTCTTTTAATACCACTGATTTAAAATCTAAGTTATTTCTCGGAATCTTTTCCTTCTGAGGCCTTGAATAAATCAATTACTTTATTTATAATTGCGGTACTAATATTGGACCCGATGATTTTGCCATTACCAAAGTTAAAATAATCGTTTTTAACGGAGAACTTAGACAACCGTGCGCAATCGTATCGTAAAAAGTAAGTCCCATATTTCCCTTTATGGTACATATTTTAATACTCCATTTAAATTACAAATGGAATATGTATATACAAAATATCATAAGACTTCTGTTATGACATAAGCCCCATTTATCACGCACTATGAATCATGGGAAGCTAAATTCCATTCCAAACAACAGATATTGTGATAATGTTGTAATAGCCACGCGCGCAAATAGGCGCCTAGAATACGAAAACCTAGATTTACTGCAAAAATATTCATAGGTGTGCTATTTTCATTCTTATAAATAGAGGGACGAGGTTTAAAACCGCCCACCATCGAGTAGTTATTTACATGAAAATGTTTTCGTACGTTATCACACAGTCATCGAAGTAATCCTTGCACGTCCGATAAAGTGATAGTCTATGATAACAATGTCCGAAGTGGTCAAAGATAAACTAGGAATATTTGCATAATTTTGGAAACTACTATTATACATTAAAAATGTATAACTTCGCTAATTGTGTCAACTATAAACTAAACGACATTAACATGTTTCAATGGAATATAAATAAGTATTACACACATATTTAAGAATATACATACGCTAATAAGCCAAAACTGCTAGAACAGGAACAGGCTTCTTCTACTTTAATAGCTTTAAATGACATGTAAAACTACCACTAAAAAGTTTGTGTAAGGAGAACGAAAATTATATTTGCTTTAGGCCTGTCCAGCGCTCCATAACCATACATGGCAATGTTTAAACATTGTTAATATATTTTAAATGTTGAGTAATAGGCATTATGAATATACAGTATACATAATTTTAAGGCGGAATAAATCATGTCTACTATCTTGGCACTATCTTATCTTTATATTGTTCGATCTCTTTATTTCACGGCCACTGCATTGGCATATATAACTATATTAATCTCTGATATTATCAATTTGTTACAATCTGTCAAATTGAAAGAAAGTATTAATTAATATTCGGGATGTATCTTATCTTACTTTAAAGTCATCCTACCGGACGATTATATCATATTATAATAATAACGAGAGAAAATGTTAAGTAAAGTTATACAAATATATTTTTCGTCTTTAATGCCATCTACTTAGTATAGTTCTTTTTATTTATTAATACAAAAAGATGTCTATGAGTAAATTTAAATCTTTCATTAAAAGAAAGCTAATGGAGAAATCATTTTATAACTTGCAGCAATATTTAGAAGACAAAAAACCGTGGGAGTGAATGAATTGCTCTATAAGTGTCTTGATATAGAATAAATTAAAAATCTATATTGTAATGATGATGACATAAAAAAAACGTACACCCGACTGAGCTGGTTGTGGGTTCTTCTCAGATCAGGGCGCGAAGGAACCCTCGTAACTTTAGATTGTAAGTCGTCCTTTCATGTTATCATCAGTCTTTTATTTAAATATTATATAAAAAAAAAACTATATTTGACGATTCATAAGTGCTGTAAGAGGTCTACTTGAATATGATGAATGATATTTTGACTTTTATTTAATTTGAAGATGAATATTTAATTATTTATGTTAGGTTTCTCTTTGACAAATTGTGTTATTTTTATACGTGAATACAATAATACGATTCTCATAATAAAAAGCTCTCGAAATATGTTATTATTTGCTAACAAATGTATTTATGCAAATTTCCAAAAAAAATGCCTCAGGTACTAATAAATTATTACGTCTGAATTTGTAGAATATTCCGAGCGTCAATGTGATGTCATTCCAAGGTAATGACGTACTTTCTCAATTGTTTACGATATCAGATGGTATGTAGAATCATCGGTGTATTGTTCTTTCCAGAATAGAAAATGTGTCATTGTGTAATCTTAAAATCTGAAAGTGAAATAAAAGTACTTTTTTCCTTTTACTCACGTTTTTAATGCAATACTCTTTTCTTTGTCTATTATTAAAAATAAAATAGCACAAAACTGTTGTCATAACATTTGAAATTATTACGTCGAAGTATTGTCTGGCTATAACGTTCTCATCTGTAGATTATTCAGTTTTTGTTTTTTCAACTTTCAACAACTGCCTTACATTTAAAAGACAATGATTAATTTCACATTCCGCAAGTAATGTCGCACAGTAATTGATTTTGTGTTTTGTTACGTAACAGCCTTTAAGGCTGATTTTATTTTTGGAAACTTATGAGCAATTCCCGAACAAATCCCGACTAAGCCAACGTCAATATCAGATCACTGCTGCTGATATAGCCCTATATCACGATAACAGTTACTCAACCAGGTTTTAGACCGACGTAAAAAGTATCTTATATGTTAAACCAAACGGATTTTAATGGTTGTTTTATATGTATCGTCGATAATACAAGGGTCAAGAGCAAGGTGAAAACCAGCGCCAATTTTGTGTCACTGAGTTTAGCTGAACTTGCTCCCATTCGTTATATAGTTAGTTTACAACGTTCTTTTAAAAAATTGTTAATGTTTATCACCTATTTTAGTATATAACGGTCAAAAATACAATATAATTTTCGTAGCACCTTTTGCGTGATTGAGTAACAAACGTTCAAACATCGAAATTTTCACATTTCTAATATTAAGAGGATAAATCGGAAGGGGCTAATACGTCGACGGTACCGTGACTATTTTATTATCATTTCCTGTCACATAATTTACGCATTCAGCAATGCGCATGGGCCCTAGTTCGTGTCAATATTCATCTTGTATTGTGGTCACGCGCGCGATGTAACAGGCGAGACGGGGAGACGCCGTCCTACCAAGCGTCATTAAAATGCACGTATAGGATTGTTTCGGAAAGTCTTGCGGTCAGATAGATACATAAAATATTCTTTATTGTACATCAAAAACATGAAATAAGTAACACAAAAACAAACCTAAAGAACAGTAAAAAGGTAAGGTAAGTAGCAGCCCATTCCCGTCCCACTACTGGGCGCAGGCCTCCTCACTCATAGGAGAGAGGAGAGGGTTGTTAGAGCGTAGACCTACCACGCTGGTCCACTGCGGGTTGGTAAGCATAGTACACAAGTGCACTCTCTAATCTTTCACTCTTATAAATCGATGTGACGGCGGATTTCCGTCCAAGGCCGGAGTGAGATCAGGCACAGGACCGACGGCTTAACGTGCTCTCCGAGGCACGGGGGTAAATCACACCGCCAACTTCCCAACTTCGGGCAAATATTGAGAAAATCTTTAATAGTAACAAATATCGCTTTTGAGCGATTTCTACTGGGTGAGTTTAGGTTATTAATATGAGTTAAAAATATAAATGGTATCCACTCGTCGTTGTCGTCGTCATTTTACACCTTAAAAGAAATTATGAATGCACTAGGTTTACATTGATGTCGTCGTTAAGAACATAAAGCAAGATATTTAATTACCAGTTTTCTTAATACTATATGGGAAACTATACTTTTTACATTCTTCTTTCTTTTCTTGCTTGTTGCTGCTTAAATTGATCTTTTTTTATATTTATTATATAAATTGTGATCTGAAACTAAACAAACTGACTAAGCTATATATAGTACATAGTGCCACCCGGGTTTCCGGGATTACGGGAAAATCCGTACTTAATGCTCGTCTTCGTTGGGAAAGGGGAGGAGACCTTGAATAATTTTGAATTTGAATAATTTATTAGATGTCAAGACAACAGGAATCGTTTCAAAGACCTCTTGGCGAGTAAGTGATAACAATGCTCAAATTCGAGCTCCGCACTATTGCCTTTCTAATTAAAACAACTTGGGGTCCATCGGTAAACAAATATAGACAGAAACAATTTTCTTGTTTTAAATAAATACATGTAAACCTAAGTTCTACATGATAAGGCGCCGAGACCGTTAAAAACGCACGAGCTATACTGGTTTAAATACAGTAAGGCTAGATATAGGTTAATAGAACCTTCAAGCAAGCTATTTATATAACTGGTTAAGATGTTTCTCTTGCGGATCTCTGACAATTTTCCTCAGCACCTTTTATTTAAAGTGTAGCAACTTTCTATAAACACTCACATTGTCATAAATATGAGTAAATCCGGAATCAAATTGACAAAAAAAACCGTTGTTAAATGTACCTGCACGTACACAAAAAACTAATCAAAATCTCTTTAGGAGGAGTTTAGTCACACACTCATGTAGAGGCAGAATTATATAATTGGTTTATTTTCGAGAACACCATAGGATATTACGACTTTTATGTTTTTCGGAAGGTGTAGCTAATAAACTTCGATATATTGCAAATCAAGATCTATTCATAAACTTTCCCTTTCAGTTATCTATTCTAAAATAATTTCACTAACGTCGACACAGGTAATTAAGAGAAAGTCGCTCTTTATGACTTTGGTGTAAACGCTATTATATATGCACAGTAATGCAAATGAAAAGTAGCCATTTGTGTTATGAAACATATGACACAAACAAAAAATTGCACAAATATGTTTACCTTGGCTTACCATTTCATTTTTAGAACCATATAGGTTATTAGATATGTAAAATCATGTTTGATTAATCAAGTTAAGGATGTATGAAATACCCGGCTTTTAATTGGTAAGGCCGTCCATTATAGTCTGTGAAATAGATTTATCTGGCCTTGTCTAACGCCCTATAAAGTTAATAAATTTTCTATTCTAAACGTTATTTACAGACTGGGTCCGGAAAGACCTACACAATGGGAAGTGGATGGGAAGGGGAGCACGTAGATGAAGACAAAAGAGGCATCATACCTCGAGCTATCCGTGACCTTTTTGCTGGTGCAGAAGAAAGAGCCGACATAGCGCGTTCCCAAGGCCAACTTCCACCGGAATTTTCTGTTCAGGCCCAGTTCATAGAACTTTATAATGAAGATATTGTGGACTTGCTTGATCCTGCTAAAGATCCTTTTGCCAAGGTAAGCATCAATTAAAAATTTCCACAATAAAGTCACGAAACGCTCTATCTAAACATTACTTTTAATCTAACAAAAATCTACTTTAAACAAAACAAGTCTTATATTAAACATAGGCAAACTAATCGCTTCATATTGTAAAGCTAAAATATCTATAGTTTACCACCTAAATTCATTCACTCATTTAAATATGTATAGATTTATAAATATTTTATTTTGTTAAGAAACGTATTAGAACTTAAGTCTAAAAGTATTTTAATAGCTATTGACACTTTAAACAATGTGTATATAGAGAGAGTGTGATGTTGTAGTAGAAAAATAATTATTAGCATGTTGCTGATATCCGTCGGATACTCCAATTATCTTACTTTAAGGGGACACTAAGGATCACTGAAGATGGTTGTGGAGGTGTAAGAATAGTGGGTGCCTCTATGCGCGCTGTAAGGGGTGTCAAAGAAGCACTTGGAGCTTTAAGAGCAGGGGCTTTAGCGCGTACTACGGCTGCAACTAACATGAATTCCTCATCATCCCGATCGCATGCAGTATTCACATTATTGCTTAGACAAAGACGACTAGCAGCAGATCAGGACACAGTGGATCGAGAACCAGACGGCGAAACCCCTGAACAGTACGAAACACTGACTGCAAAGTTTCATTTTGTTGATTTAGCGGGATCTGAACGGCTTAAGCGTACAGGTAAGCCTTTA
This sequence comes from Elymnias hypermnestra, assembly GCA_015832385.1. Taxonomy (NCBI): domain Eukaryota; kingdom Metazoa; phylum Arthropoda; class Insecta; order Lepidoptera; family Nymphalidae; genus Elymnias; species Elymnias hypermnestra. The sequence continues at coordinate 2,280,227 of JACTOM010000030.1, read as the reverse complement.
ACTATCTTTACATTATTTAATCAGCAAAGGTTAGTGTTAATTCATGTATGACTCCATTATTGTTTTGTCAACTTAATAAATAGCATGCCGTGTCTATTATCATACTATATATATCATATTATATAAAGGTAACACCTTTATAGAAATTTAACCAATATATAAGCAGCACTCTTACATGTAAAGTGTTTTTTATTTCTTGGTAATGATGACAAAAACAAGACAAGAAACCGGTAACGGAGTCAATTATTCTGAACCACTATACTATCTCCGTTTCGAATTCGAATTTTTTGTTTTGTTAATTTTCAGGTGCCACAGGGGATAGAGCAAAGGAAGGAATATCAATCAACTGCGGTTTATTAGCGCTGGGAAACGTGATATCAGCTTTAGGGGATAAGTCACGGAAAGTTCTCCATGTTCCGTATCGGGATTCTAAATTGACGCGACTTCTGCAGGACTCTCTAGGAGGTATTCTTAAGAATGTAATATAAAATTACTTTGTATTTTGGAGAGATTTGATAAAACTTTTGAATATCTCTTTACACGTTTAATAGTATTAATACCACTGCTGATTTTAAATATTTTATGTACCCTTTTTAGAAGCGAAATAATTTGCCAATACTTTTATAGGCTGTCCATACTTTAGCAGTATAAAATAATATCTTTTAGTCTCGCTTTATATTCACAGTATTCAAGTGTTGGCGGAGGTGGTTTTCTTAATTATTTATCGATTTTTTATTATATATTTTAGGTAACAGTAACACAGTTATGATAGCATGTGTATCACCAAGCGATAGAGATTTTATGGAAACACTTAACACTCTCAAATATGCCAATCGTGCGAGAAACATTAAAAATCGTTGTGTTGTTAATCAAGACCTTACTTCACGGACTATTAGCCAACTTCGTCAAGAAGTAGCGAGGCTACAACTGGAATTAGCTGAATATAAACAGGTATAAATCTAACAATATTTACAACTGATAAAAATCTAATGCCCGTTTTCCCCAACCTCCCTTAAGCATAATGTTTTCCCTAAGTACTTTAAGGAGTCAGTAGAGGATTGTTCATATAGCTAAGGGGTTCCCTAACTATGCTTCAGGGAATGTTGGTGAATTTTGGTAAAACTGTATTAATAAACAGTATGATGTGACTCCTACAAGTTAAAAAATTTACTAACACTTGAACATTTTGACATAAACAATATATCATACTCTATATAGGGAGAGTGTAAACTGATAATAAGAATTGACAAAAGAAGAATAAGGTCTATATTAAAAAATATATGTTTTATTTTAAGCCTGCGTATTACTAAATAATTTTTATTACAAATATAAAATATCTATCTAAAAATCAAATTTTGGACTGTTCAAAGTATGATCTTAGTTTTATTATAATTTAGTAAAATTATGACACGGAGTACTAATTTCATTTTCTCTAAGTGCTTTCTACTTTAAACATTTTTTGCTCATTGGCATTTTATAGTATAAAGAATACTTTTTTAATTAATGAATAAAATAAATCAATATAATTGAAACACTTTTCAACAGGGTAAACGGATTGTATCCGAAAATGGAGAAGAGGGTTGGAGCGACGTTGTTCAAGAAAACGCCATACTTAATGCCGAAGTGGAGTCACTTAGACGCAGAATTAAAGCAATGCAGGGTACTATAGAGCAACTCTCAGCAAGAAATAGTGAATTGATTTCTGAAAAGGCATTAGGAACATGGGCGCCTAAGGATGGAAGCCCTGACGCTTCAGACTGCTCCTTGACAGCATTAGTACAGGTTAAAATTACTCCATTAAATTAAATTATGATACATAGATATACGTAGTGATGGTGCTGAAATTGAAGATTTTTTTATTGTTGACAGTTCAGCGCTTGAATGTGATCTCACCTGATGGTTAGTGTAGTATATATAAGTGTAGATAGTCTAAGATGGAAGCGCGCTATTCTGGTAAAAGGCGATACGCCTCATATGGTTCATACACAGCATCGTAATGGAACACAAATCTCTTAGTTTGGCAATACGTTTTTGCTGGTAATCGAACCCTCCTACAAGTCCAGACTCATATAAATTATAAAATACAATTTCCTAAATTCGTCCTACCGCCGACCGAACCCAGGACCTCTGCAAAGCAAAGCGAGCACTCGCACCACTGCACCAACGACGCCGTCGTTATTGCTACTACGAATTACATTAATAAACACTTTGTTCCCAAGTTATCATTCAAATTTGTTTTTCTCCAAATAATATTATAAAGTTAAAGTATGCCTTGCCTCGAAAAATGTGATAATCTTAAAAAGTTATTCGGAACAAACGATCTCAAAAACTGAATGTGCATAAATTTTTTCGTAATTTATGTCGAAGACGTAGTTTTTTCACCTTTGTAATGTTTGAAGGGTTATGTGACTGAAATTGAAGATCTTCGAGCTCAACTAATGGAAGCGAATGCTTTGTACGAGGCAAATAGAAGACGAGAACAACGCACTAGACATGACTCCTCATTATTGGACACTTCCTCCATATTGGATGAAGCAAAGCGTGAATTATATAAGGTGAAATTTACAATCTTTGTCAGATTTTACTGCTTATACGCGATATCTTAAATAGCAATTGTATACGTTAAACTATAAAAATTACTACACTGTGATAGTTAGCTGAGAAATTCATTATTGGCCAGCTTTTTTATAAAATACGTATTGTACTTGATTTCAAGAAACATCTATTTTTAATCGGTTCCCGATGTCATAAATCTGGCTTGAAGGAGCAGTCTTTAATGCTTTATTAAAGGGTACTCTCAGTAATAGTACCTTATTAAAATCCGACTCAAAGCTCTTTACACCTCGCTTTGTTAGCTGTGGCGTTATATATATATATATATATCATTCCAGGTCAAAAGTCGAGACCATATCTATTTTAAAGCTAATTCGAAAGATTAGCGTCTGACTCTATATACCTCGCTTTCTGATATGATGCAATGGCTGTCTTAATTCGTGCCTGTAAAGTAGCCCTGTCGTATCAAATTTAAAATTGTATTTTACAGGAAAAAGAACTTTTAGCACGCAGTATGGGAGAACTCGAATTCCAAAAAAAACTAACAGAGGGTCCCGGATCACAACTTATTGGGGAACGGGAGCGTGCGGAAGGTGAAAGTGCTGGGGATTCGGATCCCTCTGATAATGACGATCAGGAAGCCAGTGACTCTGACGAAGATGCTGAGGTTAAAGGTCAGTTGGTATTCAGACAAAAAACATTAGTGCGTAAAACACTATACCGTTAAAATTATACTTTTAACTTTCGTCCAAAAACTTAGAACAACTCATTTTTTCGGCTATTGTTTTTATACACTTAAATAGTTTGGTCTTTGCTTTTTTATTCATATAACTAAAATTTATAATAAAATTGCCACCTTAAAACGCTGCTACATTATTATGCAAAAATAATATTTATAAATTAAATAAACTCAGTAGAGATGTGT
>JACTOM010000030.1:2234998-2276687 GCA_015832385.1 Elymnias hypermnestra | reverse complement strand
GGCCAGGTCAAGAGTACTCTAAACCGACGAACTTGTATGAAAGGTTTAATGAGAATGAAAGAAGCGAAGGAGATATGCAAGGATCGTGGCAAGTGGAAGGATGTTGTCTCTGCCTACCCCTATGGGAATGAGGCGTGATGCTATGTATGTATGTATGTAAACTCAGTAGTGGCGTAATGGTGTGAGTAATCGTTTCGGTAACAGTAGTCACATGGTCCCGGTACCGTGAGACTATGGGCACATCCATTCATAGTCACAGACTATACTACAAAAAGTATCACTTTGTGAAATTTCAAATCATACTCGAGAAATTTTAAAGATTTCGTGATAAATGAGCCAGTTTAGTGACAACAAACCATCTCCTCATTACTAAAAAAGTCTTATGAAAACGTTTTGGGGCACATCAATTGGATGTTTTCAAAGTCTATAAAGGAAATTGGTAGCAACAATTTTCTGTTTCATACATCGTATCGTAAACTAGCGCCCGGTACGTGCTTCGCTACGTATAGTTTTAATTTGACAGCAAAATCCCCATTAACAAAATGATCCGCCATTTATTGAATTCATTCGGTACAAAAAATGTGATAAATAAGGAACCGCTCGACCGACTTTGTGCAAACATCACATATACCATCTACTAAATAGTCCGAACAAAAATTTGGTTTGGATAGGTGAGCCCGTTCTTGAGTGATTAAATAAGAACGAAACGCGGCATTGATCTTTTTATATATATATATATATATATAGATGTTATAATTGTGTGCCTTTGTCCCTTTTAGGTCAACGTATACTAACCGCACAACTTGCGGCGCTCAGTGAGGATATTGACACTAAGGCTCGTCTAGTCGAACAACTGGAAGCGTCACAAAGGAGATTAGCAGCTTTACGAACACATTATGAGCAAAGATTGGAACACCTGCATGCCCAAATCAAGGCTACGGGAGAAGAACGTGACAAGGTTCTCGCCTCACTAGGTAAGTATGACTAGCACGACAAACCAATTAATTCTCATTGGTCTACCTAACCAAGTGTTCCCTAGAGATTTACAGAATGCCTCGTTCGCATTATGGGGTGAAAAGTCACTAGCAGAGTTTTATTTAAGACTTTTTTTTTTAAATTGTCTAATGTAGATGGTTTCGGGCATGTCTAGCTATCATCCTGCCAACTAAGGCGTGCGGCCAAGTATGCAAGCAAATTTCGGCGTCCCACGATTTCAAACTTGTTCATTTTCTATCATTCCCATCGCCCTATAAACCTACTACGATTGAAACAATAAATGCTATAAACGGACTTTGTGTCGTTTATGTTAATTTTAATATCTCTTTGCATTTTATTTAATCACTATTAACGTATTTTTCGCTGTAGTTATTTTTTGGCACTTATTTAATTAAATCCTTGCCAGATGCAACAACTACATCTTTACATCGACGTTGGAAACCAAACACGCTGTTGAAATTTAAATTGTTTATCAAAAGAGAAAATTATAATATCCGTATTTATCGACTATAATTATCAGGTTTAGAACTGTATTTATATTTTGTTAATAGGCAGGTTAGTTTAGCGTCATTGCCCTGTTGTTATGTTAAAGCAATAATTTTCCCATTAATATGCGTTTCTTTTCAACGTCGATATTATATCTCACATTTCTAGTCTGGCTTCTATTTTGCGTGTCTTAGAAATAAGTAAATAAATTACTCGCCATCCCATGAAATCACTGTGTTGTACTGTCTACATTAAAATTAAGAGTTCTTGTTTCATTGTAGCAACTCAGTCATCTCAACCAAGTGATAAATTAAAACGCGTGAAAGATGAATACGAGCGTCGCGTCAGCACCATGTCTAAAGAGTTGCGGAGGCTGCAAGCCGCGCAAAAAGAACACGCGCGACTCCAACGCTCGCAGCAACACACGGCGCAGCAGATACACGCACTCAGAAATGAACTACAGAATTTAAAAAGGGACAAGGTAACCAAATGTTTTAAACCAAAGTATTCGTTGTTTAATAACATAATATTGTATCTTCACTTGATATGTCAAGTTAAATTTTCAAATGCTACTTCTGCAAATTATGCGTTTTAACAAAAATGATTGCAGCTCATAAAAAATTTGCCTCATTGGTCTAGTGGTCAGCTTATTCGGCTACAAACACTAAGTCCTGGGTTCGAGTTCCCGGTCTGGCGAATTCAAAAGTAGATGTTGAGTTTTCTATTAAGAAATTCTCCGTATTTGCCCGAAGTCTCAACGGTTCAAAAGTACTGAAAAAGTCTACTTGAATTTTAATTTGAAGATACTTTTTTTAATCGTGCCACCGTTCTGCCAAATCAGCGATATGTATTTACCTATTATAATATGCCTTTATGTATTTGCATGTATATATATATATATATATATATATATATATACATGACTAGCTACATGTATGTATGTATGTCTTAGTGCCCACTGCTTACCCTTTTTACCTCATATAATCTCCCTAATCCTAAACTTGTAACGTTCCCACAATTTGGCACATGGCAACCGACGGGCAAGATTGCATCCATTTCTACGTTTCTATATAATGAAGGGTCATAACTTAATGATAGAATTGATTTAACTTGAAATAATTTTTCAGGTAAAATTAGTGCAACGGATGCGCACTGAATCTAAAAGACATGCTCAATCAGAAGCGGCTCGTGCCAAAGAAGTAAATATCATGATTAATTAATTTTAACGCTTATTTTACGTTGTAATACTTAAAATATTTGTTTTTTTTATTAAGGTAGCTCAACTGCGAAAAGAATCTCGAAAGAATGCCAATTTAATTAGAAGTCTTGAGGCTGAAACTAGATTAAAGGAACAGGTATGATTCTATAACTGTCTGTATTTCACATTCACATAATTCATTTAACGATTTTTTTAAATCATTATATTTATTATATATTTTTGGAAACAGTGGAAAATAGCTATTGACATCATCTATGTTATACAAACAACTCTGCTGCTATAACGCTACCTATATATCAAGTAATGGTGACAATCGTTAAGCTACGTTGTTTGTCGCAATAAATAACATTCTATGTATTAATCCTATGGGAATACATGTTTTGTTGCAATTGCCTCATTGGTCTCGTGGTTAGCATGTTCGACTACAGACATGACGTCCTGGGTTCGAGTCCCGGGTCGGGCCAATTCAAAAATCAATATTGAGTTTTCTATTAAGATTTTCTCAATATTTGCCCGAAGTTGGGAAGTTGGCAGTGTGATCCACCCCCGTGCCTCGGAGAGCACGTTAAGCCATCTGTCCTGCGCCTGATCTCTCTCCGGTCGTGTCGGATTCCCGTCACATCGGACTATGAGAGTGAAGGAATGGAGAGAGTGCACTTGTTGTGTACTATGCCTGCCAATCCGCAGTGGAGCAGCGTGGTGGGTCTACGCTCTAAAAACCCTAGCTCCTTGGAGTGAGGACGCCTGTGCCCAGCATTGGGACGTTAATGGGCTGCTACTTACTTACTAACTTTACATGTTTTGTGTAATAGTTTCATAGATATTATATTATTCTTATATAATATAAAAATATATCACTTCCTCTATCTATTCGATAAGATCTTTTAAACTATTCAACGGATTATAATACAGTTTTATTCAATAGATATAGCAATGTTTTTTTAAGATGGAGGTTTATACATATAATACTTATATAACATAGATTATATAGATATGTAATGTGATGTCTAAAATTGCAAACGTCTAACTAAACATCATATAAAATCATAAAAAGATCGGTAAGTCCGCGATGGTCTATATTTACCTTAAAAGCATAACCCACAACTGTATATATTATAACAAAAATATATATTATTTACCAAGCTATTTTATACAATACAGTATTGTTCCTTATTTAATTTAATACATTACATACGTTATACGTCTCTTCCCGGTTGACAGGGGGGTGGGGTGTGGCAAAATTACATAAGCATTAAATAGTTTTTGCCGCACATTATATCAATACAACATCCATTATTTAAACAGTGACATAATTTATTTTTAACACAGGTATTAAAACGTAAGCAGGAAGAAGTATCACTATTAAGACGAGGACATCGTGACAAACTAAGCAGTCGAGCCGCAGGAAGATTACATGGTGCGTTTTTATTCTTTTTGATGTCTTAAGGCTATATTTACAATTCCTGGTGTTTGTTATCTCACTTAAATGAGATTAATATTTCAAAATCAAGTTGATTGCGACATTTCCTTCTTTAAAATTAGTATTATATAATATATATTTTAGTATTCATAATTGAAAAGTATACTCTATAAATTTTTTAATTAATAGCATTGCAAATGTATCCTCCAATCGTTTATAAATAGTGTTTCTTTTAACAACACTTACGAATTAACATTCTGTTTAACTTCTTTTCTTTAAAGTTGGATGTTATTTTTACAAATTCTGTGATTTAATATCAACGAAGAGTAGAATTTCAATAGAAATGAAAGTGCAGTTGTTCAAACTTTTTAAACCTTTTTTAATGTATATACTTTGTGGACTTTTATATTTTATTTGAATTATATTATATACGCTGGGGCAAAAGCCCCGCTACCATTTTGATTGCCTATAACTTTGTTCAAAGAAAAGAGAAAGAAGTTTGGTTTTCATAAAATGATTAGTCTTTACATTTAATGAAATTTCATACCCGCATACATCCCTGTGACATTCTCAAGACTGCTAGAATACCCTATAATTAGTACAGATGGATAGGTTAGTCTTTATTGTACACTAGGTAATTTAAAAAATACAGTACTTATGCTATAAAATGAAGAAATACATAGTCATACATACCAGCGCTACGTAAGAAATACACAAATACATTCCTAAAACATATATAAATATACAAATCAACTATCTGACACACCGTGCACGTGTATAGGAAGGTTAAATAAGTTTTCTCTTTTCGTCAAGAAAACATTCATTGCAGATCGACGCGGTAGATCAAGAATTTCTGGACGTGAGCTGTGGTCCCGTTTGGAATGTTGGTTATCTCGGGCATGTGCCGCTCGTTGTACCCTGGGCGAGTTGGAAGCAACCCTGGAACACCAGCTAAGGCAGAGAGACCGTGCCACTTCATCCACTGAACCTGACTCAAAGGCTATGCTCGCGTACCTAAGAGATGCCATAGCTGATACACAATCACAAATCATACAGATTGAGGTGGGGTATTTAGCTTTATTTATTTATTTATTTATTCACTTTATTGTACACCACTGTTTCATAAGAACTTAAATAATACTTATACTAAGAAGCAGCTTGACAAAAGGCGGTCTTATCGCTTATAGCGATTACTTTATTTGTTTATAATTTGAGCTTTATTGATTTATAAATGTAAAAACGAGATCATTTGAAATTAGAGTGGCTCAGGGTGATGGCGCTCTGATATAGGCATAAAAGGCGAATAACTTCAGTCATATATTGTTCATACAAAATAAAGCATGATATCGAGTTTCTTCGTCATTATCTAATTCTATTTACTATTATTATTAAAGTCAATAAAAAAAATTATATCCGTAGAGGTTATTAGAATTATATCCAAGGACTTACGAAACTATGTAAAATAAAGGTAAAATTGTAACTGAAAAACCTTTAGAGATAATAAAAATGTTAACATTGTCTTTCTGTATTGGTAAAGAAATGTAGTGTTTTTTCAAATCCTTCAAGTAGGCTTTTACAGTACTTTTGAATCGTCAAATACAGTTTTTTGCACATGCTATTTCCAATTTACGACTCATGACGATATAAAAGAAGTAACGAGGATTCCTTCGCGCCCTGTTCTAAGTAGAACCTTTACACTCAGTAGTCCTTTTTATCATCATCTTTACAATGTAAAATTAATTGATTCTCTTTACATTAAACCAATTCATTGACTCCCACATATTTTTAACGTCAAAGTAATTCTTTAAATTATATTAAGATTTAACTATTAGTTATTTTTTTTTAAATAAAAGATTAAAATTTGATGATTGAGTGAGATCTCCTCTTTATCATCCTAACTGTCTCATTAAAAAACGTAATAAACTTATTATACTTATAGGAGGAGAATGAAGAAAACGAGCTGCCTCGATTATTGGAGCTGGTGGATGGTGAAAGTGCACGTTATACGATGGAACGACTGGCGGGCGCTGCCCTGCAACAGGCGTATGAAGCTGCGCGACATATGAAAACACTAGGCGACACTCGTGCACAACTCGCTGAGGTAAATTGTGTAATGCTAAATAAACAACTATTTATAGAAAGGTTCACGCTTAAGCTTTTAATGCCTCATATGAGAACATAATATATAAAATTTAAATAAATTGTAGCAGACCGACAGCATCCCATTTCTGGTCACAAACGTTTTTTCACTCACCCATAGGAAGTGGCTTTACACATAAACCTACCACATTACTCTACGAGTATTATTGTTGATCCTATCTACTGTTGGTTTTCACAAAATATTTTCCTTCCCCAAAAATCACATTGATGAATTTTAAACAATAATAGGCATGTAAGTTATACAAAGGAAATTTCTTGGTACCCGCCCAAAATTCTATCCCGTGACTATAAACAACAATTTAGGCGGAGAGATAGAAGATATTTTATTGTTCACCACAGATAATACAAAATCATTACAATACATATCGAAGTAATGGGTTTTTGATGTACCTTATGTATGATTACAAATTACGTTTCTTCAACTTCCCTAATAACATTTATTTGTTTTTTTGTTAAAATAACTGCTACCCTAAAATTAGAAGTCATAATTACTGATGATCATACATATCCGCGCGTTAATGTCAAGAACAGAATAATTAATAGAGATTCCAATTGACGGTTTCTGGTGGTTTAAAAGTATTTAATGTGAATCAACTATGTTGTAGTTGGAAGAGAAATCTGAAAGGACAGCGAGTGCATTAAGAGCTGCGGAAGATCAAAATCTAAATCCATGGGGTGTTCCTCCTGCACTTGCCGCCTTACTAGCCAATGTGTCATCGGGCACCTCAACGCGTTCAGTTTCACCCGTTGACGTGTAAGTATTAAAAAAAATATAGAGATTTACCTAATGGATATTAAAAAAACGGATATATATATATATATGAGTAGATAGTTACATCCTTTAATATTAAATTTAGTAAATATACATAACGCATTTATCTAATTTAATCTTTTACACATTTTTTTCCATAACCTATCGACTATTGAAAATTCAACAATGTATTCAATTTTTGAACAATCTATTGTAACAATTAGCTAGTTTTATTTATTTACCCTTATTAACACATAATGTTGCTATTTATATTAATAAATATTCGTATTTTAATGAGTAATTAAACGAATGTCTCTCTCTTAAATATGCAGTGCTCTGTTAGACGTGCGCCCTCCTGTCATTGGACTGCGAGAGGTTAGCACGGCGCCGACGTCGCCACCAGATGACAATAGGAATTCTCCTTTCCATCGCAACACGTAAGCACATATTTTTGAATTTCTAATGAAACGTTTGCCATAGTTTATTGAATTAGTCAAATATTAATCTTGATACCAAAGATGCATTTATTGAATGTAAATTCATTTACTCTACAAAAAGTCAAACAATTATAACTTGGAAACTTGAATTTCTTTATAGAATACAAAAAGTGATTTGAAATGTTTGAAAGTATCTTGGACTAACAAAATCATGTGTGTAAAATTTTGCGCTGAATAACTTATTAATATTTATTCCCAATATTTTGTACTACACATTCTTTGAAAATATATTTTTAAATTATTACATTGTACGCGTGTATTTAAATGTATCGAAAGCCAAAATACATATTATAATGAATAAATATTATTTTTTTGCAATATGAATATAACATGAGTCTTTGTTAGGGGTCGTCGTGGTTCTGTCCGCTTACGTGACCTCGGTGTGTACGGCCGAGAAGAGAACGGGGATGGGTCAGATCCGATGACTCAGTCTTTGGTGGAACCGATGAGTCCAAAGCCGATACCACTGAGCCGCGTTCCTAGTGCTCCGGGTAGCCTCAGGTAAGTTCTTGAGAAAATGTTTCAACTAGACACAATTGTTACATACAAAGTGTTAAAAGACCGCTGCCGAAAACGAATACAGATGATAGTAGTAATGAAACCTTTGGTGATGGGACGGAAAAAAAATCGAACCTGATTAAAAAAAATAACATAATTTTAAAACATAGTTCCTTGACCCGAGCGTCAGCGGATTTTTGATTTTGTTTCATTGCTGGGTTTTATTTTTAGTAAAGTAATGATTTTTTTACGAAACTTTCGTTTCATTTAGCTGTACTAACATAATGGAACGTAATAATGCTAGTAAAACGTTATAAAAATATGATTTTTTAAATCAGCATCGATATTTTTCCATCCCATTGTCATTAGTATTATCATCGATTTTTGTTTTCGGTAGCAATGAGATTTCAATAAGCTGTTAACTACTTTAACTTTTACCTTTACTTACCTTACTTTAACTATACAGAGGTCTTCAACCGGTAAGCGGTTTAGTATCACCTGTTGCGGTTCGACGTGCACCTGAAAGTCCTCGTGTAATACGAAGACAGCACAGTCTCGCCAAACCTGCATCATTGTAAGTATTTACAATTCTTTTTATGGAATTGGTGATTATTAAGTGTGACTAAATACCTCAGTGCTACAAAATTCATCGTATATCCAAATTACAACAAATAGATACATATTGGCGTCAATTGTGATGATATTGCTCTAAATTAATAATTGTTATTTTAATTGCCGTGTTGTTGGTATTGTAAAATCATTATTTACCAATATAGCATTAAACTTATATATGTATGTAGAATTTATTTCCTCCTTGTTAAGAAAAAAACCTCGATTATTTTCACTTTAGCTATTATATTCTAGATCAAATATTTCTACCATTAACAAAAAAACTGTAAATTTTTCAGAAAGCTTTTTAGATATGTCACTTCATGATATATAGATAATTACAAAGATACACAATGTCCTTTGTACTCTAGCACTTTACCTAATGTTTTTCACTTTAAAACACTGAGGTAAAATAAATATTATATAATTGTAGAGATTGGGAAAACTATATGCAGTCTAATTGTGAGTCGTGTTAATAAATTTGGTAATTAACATTATAAAATTGTTATATTCTAATTCCATTGGGATTAATTTACTGAAGCCCACCTGTACCTTTATTCTTTCTTGCTTCTAATTTAGTTTAAAGAGTTAGAAATATATATTAGTAGAATAAAAAGTTGCCTAATATTTTTTCAACACTTTAAATTATGCGTACTTTTGTTAATCTACTATAAGGACTTTCAATTGCTATTATTTTTTATCTATAAATTTGTTTTGAATTTTGCATTTAGTAGAACTGCTTTAGTAGTTAGTTTTTCCACGGCCTCGACCCGCCTCTGCATGATACCAGTTTGCTTGGGTTTATGTGCTATGTATTACTAGAATTTTGAGAAAATTTAATGTGTAAGTTGTATAGAAGCTTTTATATTATCAATAATTATATCTTTAAATATTTTTTTATCTTCAAACCATTATTTCTGTTAACAGAAGCGCTTAGCATTCTTTATATCTTACACACAATATTCAATAATGGGAGTATTATTTGTGCATATAAATCTTGAGAATGTAGAAGCAACGATTTTATCGTATTTGCAAGCGTAATAATGTAGAAGGCATCGCGAAAATGTAATTCAAAATACTCCAAAAGGATATATTACTTCGCTTTACGTAATTTTACCACAAGGATAACTATTTACAAAATTTTCGTAACCTAGCCAAAGTAGAGAACGGCGCTATTTCGCATCGCATTGCTGTGAAAATCTACTATGTGCATCGTAAAATAACATGATGTTGCGTCGCGACTTTGTGTATGCCACAATGCTAAAAGCACGAGTATCTTGCGCCGATGCTTGATTTAATCTTCAATAATGAAAACTGACAAACTTAGCTAGATGAAAAGATATTTAGTTCGACCAATCATCCCCTAAAAAACGTGCAAAATTCCTTCTAAATTTCAATATTATATATTGTGGGTATCGTAAATATCGTAAATTTTCACATCTCGCTATTGCATGGCGTACTACAACCCAACACGTCATAATGCAGTGTCGTTTGTGTATCTTTCCTTAGGGATATAACTAGGATATATAGTGCGAGATGGTCGATATCAACTTCCGTCAAAGAACAGGATGCGAAAAAGACTTGGATAATTGTACTTTTTTGCTAGAACAAGCTGCTTTCCGAGTCTTACCCGCATTCCTGGAAATATAGAGACTATACTTAGCAACCATCTAAATTCTAATAGCAGAGGCCATAGGTTCAAGTCACGTTAGGAAAGTTTTAGGAAATTTTAATTTTAAGTTAATCGCGAATAGTTTTGTAAAACCTTGTGATAATTGAGTATAGTAGTCTAAAATTTATCTTCGTATTATTGCTTTTAATACAAACAGTTTGAAGCAAATTGATTGGGTGATTTTCAAGCCTATAACAGACATAGGTGGACAATATTTTTCTGTTATAATAATATATATTTGGCCGATTATTGAGATTGTAATTTAAAACTTATGCTTGCAAATACGGAAATCCCAATATATCGTGCGGAGGGTGAGGTGGCGGTGCTTGACCCAAACCTATTGCTTCCAGCCTACTCACCGACCTCTCCATAGTCGAAGACTGAGGACATCACATCACTGTGGAAATGCACCGTTGTTTTCTATTGCAATACCTGTGATTGAGCTGCCATGAGATAATATGTGGGTGTTTAGACCTAGACACACACCACAATCTGTTAAATTTATCGTAGCAAATTTTAATTCGATTCATTTCTCTTACGGTGCGAACAGTTGCAATATGCAACGCAACGAGATGGTAGAAATGAGTACGGATTGTGCCATATGAACAGGTATTAGACGATAATAAAAATACCAACTGAATTAAAACCATTTATATTATAATATATGAAACTACTAAGAATATTTTATGTATTACCAAATTATTTTTGATCCACATACCAAACATATGTATATTTATAGTCATTATATTAGACTTACTTTACATCTTGTATGATCAAATTTTTACTGTGTTAATTTTGACAAACAAACTGTTTGGTGTTGTTAATTTAATTCAACTTAAATAATTTACCTTTCAATGCCTGTCGAAAGGTTTTGTCTCAATCTACGTGATATGTATTAATATTGGATCTTTTATTCGATCTGTTAAAATAATTGCATGCTATTTTCTGTAAATAACTTTTGTATTTTGCTATTTAATATTCAAATGTTGTACATACCTTTTTTTTAACGATTATGTGAATGTATAATTAATATAATTTTACGTGTTATTGCAGTTTATAAATCTTATGCAGTATCTTTTTAAAAAAAAATAACATTTTAATTATAGTTATTAGATGTATAAATTGTATTATCAAATAATATAAAAAATTATCGGTTTTTGATTGTCACCTTAATGTTTAAATTGAAATGCCATTGCTCTTGATATTTTTTAAATACAAAAACACATTAAGACATAATTATCTTAAAGCCTGATTTTTTTATGTTAATCCGTTATTTTTCACTTAAAAATCAATATTTCAATATATCGTAATTTAGTTTGAATCAAAACTCAAATATTTCAACGAAAATTCATTGATCTTTTAAAAATAAATTTTTAACCAGCAACCAACAATGAAGCAATGATTTATAGTGTACGTCACAATATTACATAGGTGTACTGTTTAAGGTTAACAAAGCAGCTGTGTTGTATATAATGTAGACAAATTTAAATATCAAAATAATAAAATCTTAGCAGCAACAATGTTTTTGTATGCATATTTGCATGGTATTTGCACACTTTCCACCCTAAACCATCAAGTTATTTATATATGGTCGTTTTAACACATCTCCTATAGTGTTATGTATCATCTTTATCAGTTTTATCTTATCTTTTTAGAAAACTTCAATTGTGTGATCAAGTAGATTTATTTGTTGGATTATATAATCTAGTACCATGTAAGTATTTTTTCTTTGACTAGAAATCATAAAACACTTTCATTGGTCACGTCACATTGCTTTGAACCCATTTTCACTTTTAGTAACTAAATTATTTAGAAATCGTTTTATAATAGGTTTTCTAACAAAGAATATAACTTTAAATATAAATAACAATAGGAAAACCTTGAACCTTTAGTAAGTCGATAATGGACTATAATTAACGTAATGACCATATCAATAATACTTGATATTCATCCATAATGAATATGGTTGAGGTATATAAAAAAATAATGAAAAGATATCGTGACCACGCTTTAGTTAACAGTGGCCAAATATTTTGATTTGGGAGCTTCTATACATAAGCTTTTATGCAATGTAATAAGATAAGCGAAATCACGTCAAAGGGCATTTCGTGCTTAAAAAGCAAGTTATTATTACCCGGAAAGTACTTAAATTGCGTATTTCCAGAACTTTAAAAATCAAGTTTTGGCACTACTGTGCCAACGCAGTTCTTTTACGTAAAATTTTCTGATTCCCTCGTGTGTAACAAAACTTTTATATATAAAAATGAGATGAACATTTAGTTAGTTATAGAACTTAGCTAGTTATTGTATTCCACTGAATCTAAAACGAACGCATCTTTTTTTGTATTGTTTAAAATTTCGCAAATCTATACTACATATAAAAGTTTGAATGTAGGAAATCTTATTATTTTGTTTAATTTGCATGTAGAAATAGCCTCTTTATTCCTATTTAGCTTGTCGACCATATAATAGTATAGCTTACGTACATGTCCCAAACGCCCACCGCTTTATATGTTCCAGCTTTTTGTAACTATAACGCTTGTTCTATGCACATCAAAGTAATACGTCACACTAAATTATCATATTCCCTTACTACTATTTAATACATAATAAACCGTATTGATTTTCTTAGGGAACCAGGTGGAGAAGGTACGCCGCCGGCATCTCCTAGTGCTGCACGTCGCACGAGAGACGATGATGTCTTCTTGCGACTGACAGGTGCAGCTCCAGAACATGCGCCCCAGGGCACAGTCAAAGAAGTTTTACTCAAGGTATTATATACAATGTTAATATAATGATACAAATTATTGTAAATTAATCCGAAATTGATTGCATTGATATAATGTACAATGCCTCTTTTCTGTTATGGTATATCAATTACTGTTGTTGATATTTTGTTATTCTAAAATGTACATTAATTATTCTTGGCATCTTTGTCATACACTGTCATAGAACAAGTGAGTATCTTGTTCGGCTATAAATCACAATTTCTTTTTGTTAAAAGTGCCCCCCCATTTGTGTACTATAAGTGTGAAGGAATAACTCAACTGATGAGTTTTTATAAAAAAAATATATGTCGCTGTATATCGTAAAGCCGTTACCCTTTTTAATATAGTTATATAGTTATATAGTTATTATAATTAAAACGTGATGTGATAAATATTATTTCTCGGTATAATTTCCGTATTTCTTTTTAAACCAAGCGTTCTAGTTTGGGTGTTGGAAGCAATGTAACTGGTGGAAGTTCGTGGCTTCAATGCACTCATGTAGCCGAAGGGCATGTAGGAGCTGCACTGGCCTTAGCTGCTACTCCTCAGACCCTTTATAGTGGAGGGGTTGGTAAGTATAGCACCTAATCTATATATGGATATATTAATTATGTTAGTTAAAAATCACTCACACTCTTAAGCTAAATTTTTGGCTTTTCTGTGTCTATTTATTGCTGAAAACTGCATTTAAATCTGTTGAATAGTTAAAAATATCTAACTGAACAGACAGCAGAAGCGACTTCAAATTATATGTAATTTTTTTTTCAGATCGAACCGTTCGCGGTTGGGACCTCACAGGGGGGAGAGAGGCATGGCGTGCCTGGTGCGGCGGAGCTGTCGCAGCACTAGCGGCTGACACGCGCTTCGTACTCGCAGCTGCAGGTGCTGCTGTAAAACTCTTCGACACCAGAAGTAGTGGACCCAATGCTGTTTTATGGTAATTACTTCGTTAATAACACGAGTAAACACAAAATTTTACATTAACTTTAAAAGCAATTTGTAAGTTTTGATATATAAACTTAGGTCTTTCTTCTTTCTAGGAAAAAAAACGTTTAATGGGCTTTAAATACTATCGTCGTTTTGTTACTAGTCCCTATATCATGTATCACAAAAGCAGTCTTTAAAACAAAAGAAAAGGATCATCACATCAATCTAAAGAATAATTAGGAGTTCCATGTTATATATGTAAACCGCAAGTCCGGCTTTTACCAAAATTATAGCGACAACAAATGACAGTGTACATATAATGATAGTGACCCCCAAAACACGGGTACTGCTATTGTAGGGGTCAAGGTGTAGTATTAATAAGCTATGTAATTTTAGGACGAATAAAGATTATTATTATCATCCCGCTGGTTACAAATATGTAAGAGCCCAATTTAACCAACACAAGACGATTGAATGCTTTCACAATATTTATGTAATCTGTCAGATCCATACGAAAGGATAATTCCAAAAGAAACACCTTCAAATAAATTTCAAGATAATATGCTTGACGCCTTAGAACTGTAAAGCAGACCCATAAACTCTAATGACATGGTAAAAGACTCATCTAAACCCTGCACTGTTCAGATTTAGAAACATCCCTAAAATGGATAAAAGGAAGTACTTCAAGAAACTTTAATAATGAAAGAATGTTATGTACATACTATATGTATGTTACAATATTACATGAATTCTTCTATCGAATTTTATCTTAAAGTAACTTCTGTGTTGCACTTTAGGTCTTCAGGAGCTGTGGGTCCAAATGCAGCTGTACGCGGCGGCGAAGCAGCAGTCACTGCTGTATCTTTGGCTTCCCCAAATCGTCTTTATACAGCCGCCGGAGACAAATTACGTCTTTGGGACTTGCGAATGTGAGAATTATTTATTATTCATATGAAAATATTAGTGATGAGTATAAGAGATGAATATTTTTATAAAAAATGTTAAAACTTATATATATCTACTTAAGGCTGGAGTGTGTGTACAAAGCGTGGTCGGGACATGCTGCGGCTGTGATGTGTCTGGCAAGGGAACCTCTCTCCAGTGGAGATCGACTAGCGACCGGCTCGAGGGACCATTGCGTGCGCGTACTCGACTTACAACACAATAACGGTAAAATAAATCGACCAAACATAGTATACTTTACAAAATTCCATATTCCTGAGTAAATCACTTATATAACCACAACAACTAGAATATACTATAATAATTGAAATAACAACTATTGTTCGCGACTTTTTCCCTTTTTATTGTAAATTTATTCCCCTTTTTATTAAACTAAAATTGTTAAATGATATTGTTTAAACATCGTTCGTTGTATAATATATTTTGTTGTAACTTAGAGTCTAATATTTATAAGTATGTATAATGTTTGTAGCTATAGCGTATACACTATTTGTCATCGCTAAAAATAGAACCATTTTTGTAATTAAAGTAGCCCCTGTGATTGGTAATAAATAAAACGCCAATCATAGGAATCACATTTTATCCAATAAATCGATAACCCCCGTCGCTTGCTTGTCACAATAGTGCACGTTTGTCAGTCGTAAAAAACCTACATTAGATGGCCACTTTCGGCAAACCGTATTCCTGTTCCTGTTTCCGGGTTTTCTGCAAATAACAGTTAGTTGGTGACAAGTGGGCGGCGGAGCGTTGGAGTGAAGAATCTGGTGGCATTTTCATTTATCCTGAACCGGCAAGTCTTCGCAAGAGTGAGCTAACGAAGGGGCTCACAACTATCTTAAAATGCCTAATCATGATTATATACCTAAAATGCTAATATGACAATTGGACTTTAATCTTGGATTTACCTTTACAAAAGATCGAATATTATGAGAATTCCAATTCTATTCTCTTACATCTTAAGCAAGGTATACCGTTGTTCAAGGTTTCAATGGCATACACGAGTTTCTATTTATAGAAATAAACCAGTGCAACTTCCAATGCGTCATCTGTTAAAAAGAGTTAATATTTTTTATTAAGCTTCCGGATCGAGAAGCTTTTGATGCTGTTTATAGTTTTGATGACATCGATATTGAGGTTTGAATCTGCCAAGTCATGTACACTACCTTGATACACTGTTCTTACGGTCTTATTGAATAAATGGAAAGCCTTAAAATAGTTTGCGAATTGCAGCTCTTTATCTAGAAAGCGAATAATGTTTTTATAGGTACTTGGGAGGCTTGCAATCGTCGGCTACTAGAACCACCGCATTATGACGGTGTACAGGCCATTTATCTTCGTGGCTCACTTCTCTACAGCGCATCGCGCGATTCCAGCCTCAAGTGTTGGTCACTGACAGACAACACGCTCACTCATGTATGTTTTTATAATTACTATGTGTGTTTTTAATTTCTACTACACGTAATCCCATGTATGATATCATACTGTATTTAAAAAAACAAGTATTTTGTGTACATGGTTATTTAGTCTCTTTACATAAATACTCTCAGTTTGGCTGAAACTTAAAAACAAAGATTTCTTGTGAATCAGAAGAAAATTTACTTTATTGGAAAGTAATCTCGAAGAATATTAAAATAACAACGATTATCGCCTCGCTTTTTTAAATTGCGACAGCGTTTAATCATTTTTATAAATCAGAAGAGTAAATTCAATTTCAATTGAAAGTTTTTAAATATTTTTTGAAGTTTTTGGCTTATCTTGAAAAAAACTAAAATACACAATAATTCAAAAATGGTTACATTTGCATATTGGATTTGGGGTTCAAATTAATGCAAAACCCCTACCACCTTCTAATGGGAATGCCTCAATTGACCAATAACCCTGTATATATATATTTTATATCAACAGAGCGTAATGAATGCCCACAAAGGCTGGGTGACGGGTCTATGCGCGGTGGGTACGGGACTTGCTAGTTGTGGGAGGGACCAAGCACTGAGGCTATGGAGTGGAGCGCTACGTCCAGCAGCTCCACCTGCCTCCTTGCCTGATGCCCCCCACGCTCTAGCAGCTTGTCCATCAACACACACACTGTTTACAGCTGGCAGGTGAGGATATAGATCTCGCTTTTTTGATACATTCCTTACTGCCGTTCGTATTGGGAGGTTTTTGAGTTTGCTGTCAATACTATGGATGTATTGTCATCCTGTTATACCGTTTTCGGGAGCGGCAACGGTCTACTGAAGAAACGCACAGGAAATAAAGGTTCGATAACGTTCACGTGACAGTATTTCATAGATCTTAACATACCAAATGTGATTGTCGTAAATATCTTGTAAATGTTTTCATATTTGAATCGGAAATATTCCTTAAAAATATATAAAAACAGAACGTTGCCCTGAGGCTGTCCTATAAGGCTGTAAATATTAATGTAAAAGTAGGATTTGGATTGCAGCTTAGTCCGTGACTTCTTGGATGGAACACGTCCGAGTGCCCTCAAATTTTAGGGAATGTTCGGGAAGAATTTTTGTTCTTTATAAATAGGAAACCACCAAAATCTGAAATTCTCTGTTTCAAGCCGTTATCCTAATAGGAACTCCACAAGATACACCTTCAGACAGCATAAATCAATACATTAAAATGCAGCCAAGATATAATGATATAGTAAACTATTATTATGACGAGATATACAAAAACAGTTTATTTGGTTCGAGATACGGATTTGGTACAAATACTTTTACGTAATAAAACGGTAATTTTAAACATTATTAGTAATATTTAATGTGAAATCTTAAAATATAATGTCGAATTATTCATACGTTCATAATTTTCATGCAACTTCAATATTTATTTCAAAAAATGCTAACCTTGTAATTGAGTCCATAAACTTATTCAATGTTGTTCTTTACGTTTTTAACGTACTTCCTCGTCCTTTGATTGTAACTAAAAAAAACTTGAAAAGTGAGGATATTTAATAAGCTATTTTCTCATTTTCATTGTTCTTGTGCAATATTTTAGAAAGTACTTCTGTAGAATTCCATGTTAACATGTGAGTATGTTACAGCGGCGGCGAAGTGCGCGCGTGGCGACTGGTCTCCGAGCCCTGAACAACACAGGTGCACCCACACTATTAACACACTAATCACGTACACATACACGCCTATTATCATATTAACCACACAAAAACACAAACACACAGAAGCACTTTCAATAAACTCACATATAAACATTCACAACTAGGACAAAAAACATCGCAAAAGTTTCATTTTAATGGCTCTTCTAAATTGATTCTTTGCCAATAAATGTATGTAATACATATTATTAACACATTAACATACATACATATATGGACACACACGTAAGTACACACATACACAGATAGCATTACAATCTTATTGAAGTTCAAGAAAGTGCGATATGTTTCTGCAATATTCTAAATCACTATAAGCTTCTCTCCGTACGGCTATGAAAAATAGCTTCCCTGTGCCAAAAAATATACACAAACATACAATACATACAGGGCAACTGCATTAACACCACAGACGATATACACGCTTTTCAGTATAATTGGTATAGCCACAAAATTTATCTTTTCTTTCTTTTCACAGTAAGTAATATAATGTGTAAGTTATAAAAGAGGGAATACGTCATTATTTAAAATAATTCTGATTTGAGGCAATAGTGTTACATCTTATGTTTTAAATTAAACATTCAGTGCCTCATTAAAGTATACAGCGTTATAACTTGACTTGTCATCACAATACTATAAAAAAACATGATATATGCAAGAGTATGCCATACTAAGTTATTTTTAATATATATAAAGGATACCATTTAAATCACATTAGTATACAGATCAAATCTTGCATATGTATCCTTGATTGTTCAAAAACTTAAAAAATTATTTGTTTCTCATACAAAGTTTCACTTTTAAGTTATGATTTTGCGACGAAAGATAACCTATATCGGTCAACTTATCCTCACTTGCCTTTAATTCAATTAATAACTCATTTACGTAATTATTCGTTATGTAATTGTATTCGTTTCTATAACTAATTGAAAAATCGCACTATAATTTGAAGGAATACTTAGACGATAAAATAGCGTGGGAATGAATTACTTGCTCTAATTTATTAATGATGATGGTAGTAAAAGGATACCCGGTTGTTTTTTGCGGTCTCTTCTTGCCAGTACGGGGCCTCTAGACAACGTTACTTCCGAAGATTGCTAACGCTCAGAAAATGTATGGGAATGACGTTTCTTATCGAAACTAATCGGAAAATTAAACGTCATTCCCATACATTTTTAAGCGTTAGCAATCTCCGAAAGTCACGTTGTCTAAGGGCACAGGACCCTGAGGGAATCTTCATAACGTTAGTATTTAAGTCATTCTTTATATATGAAAAAACATAAATGTGAAAATTTAAAAGTGATGTAAAGGTCACTTGGATATAGAATTTTTGAATTTGATAAATACACGTAATATATAAAACATCAAAACTAGATTGTTGACCATCTTTTCATATGGCGTATTCGTTCTTTGTAACATCGTCAGTCGTGTTTCTGCACGTCCCCATATCCCAGCTTACAACGCACGCGTCGTCGCCGCTTCACTCATTAACAGCGAATTTTTGCTTAGCTCAATACCGTACACTCTTTGCCCACAAGCTTATTGAAGTGTTTTTTTATCATGCACATACTCGAATATTATCTTTCCTGATTATTAGTGTCGATACAACCTAAGATAGCAAACGCGCTAACTTGGTGAGAGGTTATTTACTTCTTAGTGGTCTCTATACAGCATCATACTAGAAGACTTCATACGCAGATAATTTTTTGGTTTATGTTGAAGTGGATACTAGAATGGTTTAGATTTACAATTCTCAGGGATTTTTCAACATTTCCACAGGATCGGGAACTATACGGATGTCACCACTACAAATAACTAGTCTGCCTGTTTATTTGCATGTCACGGTCGAAATTTGGTCATTACATTACATTCCACATACTTTCGTTTACTGCACTCTTTTGTGTTTATAAGTTTGTGGGCAACGAGTACGGGTACATCGACATTAGATTATTACTTCTGATCATTCCCAAAGATCTTCCGCGTGACTAACCACTTTATGTCATACACAACTTTCTTCCAGCTTTCAGTGTGAGGAACACGTATCTCATCATTTTTCGTGTTAACTTTTGTTATCTAGTTTATAGCTTTTGTAGTAGTGACTCAATTAGACTTTCTTGTTAGAATTTTAGTAAGAATTTGTCATACTTTTTTATTTACTAACATATGCTGTATAGTTTAATGAAATTTTACGAAGAAATTAGAACAAAATTATTTATTGTACATAGATAATAATTAATGTATTGAACCTTGGTTTTAAAATTATATTGATTTAGATAGCAATTTTTTCCAGCGTAAGGTTTTCTACTTCTAACAATTGATCTAAGCAATAATAAAGTGTATATTTAAAATGCTTTAACAAATTGACAAGATGACGTCTGTGTAACAATTTACTTCAAATATATATACTGCAGTAAACTAAGGATTACTTTATTATTTAAAGTATCATTTAACATAAAAAAGGATTTTTGTTTTTAACGCGACTCTAGCCAAAAGCTCCAAATATTTTAGACTACCTTTTATTATGGGTCCGTGTCTGTATGTGTGAGAATCTTTAACAACCCCTAACTACTGACTGGATCCATTGATCATTTTATTTTTAACGATATAGAATTACTACTTTAGATTACAATCAAATGCTAACCTATAATCAATACCTCCTTCTCTCCTTCTTCGTGACTACTATAAATTTGTCATTAATAATGGAAATAGATAGAATTTATTGCACTCAAAATTTTAAAATATAATAACTTATGCTAAAATGTATCTATATAATGAAAAGATTAAGCTTTGTACATGGGCGGTCTTATTGCCTTAAGAATTATTTCTTTATTGAACCACACTACACTTAAAAGGAAACGTAAATTAAATGTATAGTATCGCACATAGGCGGTCTTATCGCTATGAAGCGATTTCTTGCAGATAACCTTAAGGAAGGAGACATAGTTAACAGTGTATAAGTAGTGTATTGCGGAACTGATAAAACCAGCGTATTGAATTACGACCTCTCGCTTTTTTGGCATTAATGATAATTAACACTGACCACCACGGCGCTCACGAGGAGCCGGCATATGATTACTTTAGCTGTGCCGTGGAGAGCCACGAGTGACCGGCAGATATTCTGATCTCTTGAAAGGTTTCTCGACGCTGACGGTTACGAATTATGTATAACATTAAAAACAATCCTCAAGCCATTGTGCACGAATATATAGTCGGGTCATGCCGGTCACTTCTAATGGTGTTTTACACGTGACGACAGCGTCAAGAAACCTCTCAAAAGATCGCAATATTTGACGATCACCCGTGCCCCCATCGCCACTGTTAAAGTAATCTCAGCTGGCCTCCCGTGACCGCTATGACGGTCAATGTGTTACGAGCTTTTCGTCATTGTACCTAATAATAATTATATGAATAAGTACATGTTAATATTTTGTTTGTACAGTACGGGGCGCGTGCGATGTTGGAGAATACGCTCGTCAAGCTCCAATAGGTGACAGTCGCAGGGGGCTCCGCCATCTCCAAGGACACGCCGCGCTTGGCGGTGACCCCTAGCACCGCGCCTGAACTCTGCCAAATCCTCGAATCTGCCCAATTTCGATTCCAAAACGAAAGTGCCACTAGTAAAAGTGTGTTTGAAAATAAGTCTACCTTCGTTACATGTACGCGCCTTAAAAGTTACACTTACACACTTCTCGTTATTTTACCCCGACAGATACAATTGTTCAGTTGTTTCCCAAGACAATTTAACTTTGCTTTAACAAATGAAACCATGTATATAAAGTACATTTGAAATCCATAGATATTGACAGTTTTGCCTAATTTCAATATTTAGATTGTACTCCATGATGAGACCACAGTCATCAAGTTAGGGGGATTATCTAACATAGGAATATAATTCTTTAAATACAAATATTGTTTAAATATGAAATAATTAAACGATATCGACGATACCATCAGCAAAATAAAAACATTTATTTATGATTATGAACGTATCTTGTGTTAACACATAACATATTAAAGAACTCATTTTTTAAATTGTAATAACACATTTTATGGCGCCTTTTTAAGGAAGATAATATTTTGCTCGTTTCCAGCAGCAACTGTAGCAATGTCGCAGTTTTAACAATCTTAAAGATCTATTTATTATTAATTTCCTCAACATATCGCCTTAGTGTCTTAAAGGCGCTATCTGGATAAAATTCAATTATGGATCTACCTATAATCTTTTTTACTATTATATTTAAGTTAAAATGACTACTCAATTAATTTGAGATCAATTGAACGTAAAAGTTACTCTCCAACACTAAAGAGACGCTATATTTGTAACAAATAAGCTAACAGTGGACTATAGAAAGATTAATAATTTGTATATGTAACTATAAAGAAAACTAAATTCTGGAGACCTGGTTTTAAAGTACTTTTTACAATATCAATTACATCAAAACAGCAATAACAAGTAGCCTTGCTATTTTAAGTCATTGGGAGGAAGGTTTAATTTTATTTACAATGATTGGATTTTCATACGATTTTAGAATGTTTTTCAGTCGGATATAGTATTATATTTTATAAATGAAATGTATTAGTTACATTGAGAATTTCATGCATTTTATTGTTATCTTTTATAACATACAAATTAAATGAATATCTTAGGAGTTATCGCAAAATGAATACGCGTGAAAACATGTTATGTTCTAGCATCCTTGTGAAGCCAGGGCGTGTCGCTTTATAATTAATTAATTTTGCCATGCTTATAACGAACTAGTTCGATATATGGATTAGCTCGACAATACACGCTTAATCGTAGAAAAAAGATAGAGAAATCGTAGACAAAGGTATCAGTATAGTTCCTTATATTATTGTAACTACTGTTTTTACCTACATTAGTACAAAACAGTATATCGAAACCTACTTATAAGATTCGTCGGTTTTATGAACAAAAGACTTGAGAATAGAACAATAAACTTTAACATATACAAGATATTACTTTTTTTTTAAGAATGAATTCACGTTAAATTTTTCTTGCTCGTTAAGCTAGTAATTGTAATATCATTCAAATTATTTCCAAAACATTTTATTAAACTTAAATCTACTGAGAAAGCAAGTGCATAAATGGCACAATAAATTTTGTAAAATTTAATAAGAAATTAATTATTTTAGATAAACTGGCCTGATATTGATATTTAAAGATTGTGTATGCCTCCAATACAGAAAGCGTCACTGTTGCGACGTTAATTTCAAATATATCAATAAGTGTGGACTAAGTTTAAGTTGTTGGATTATAGAATATCATAAACTTTCTAGTTACAAGCCAAATATCCAAATTGTAACAAAAATATCAATTAATACGGTTATATTACTTTTTAAATTAAATGTGTACATTTTATTGTAAGTATTATCGTAACGCTTTCTGACACTAGTTTTTTTTAATAGATACAAATGTATTTTTATTAATAATCTACAAATCCTATGATTTGTTTGCATGTTATCTATTGCATTAAAATCAATTTAATATGTTATTATTGATCAGAATATTCGTGAAATATTTGCAGTATATAATATTTTACACACTCAAAAGTCTCTAAATATCTAGTTACCATCATTTTTTTGACTGATGAAATGGTATTTCAAGCATATTTAACACATAATAAATACTGGATATGTGAGCAATAACTCTGAATAGCACAAATTTTTGGAAGTGAGTCAGTTTTCTGAATTATACTGAAGTATGTATAAAAAAATGTATACTGAAATTTAATGAAAAATAATATAAAACTTGACTATAATAGGACAACAATTATATGAATTTCTTATTCCACACTATGTGTCTAAATACAGCGAAATATTTAAATAATTCCCAAACATTGTAAATTAATGTAATAATTGTTTACGAGTGGTTTTTTTTTTAGTTTCATCTATTTTAATGCGCGTGTAATTATTTAAATGTGGGCTCAATGTTTATTGGAGTTTTATTTGTAGTATTTAATGTAAGCGTCCTACAATTATCTCAATATACATGTCATTTAAATGAATTAATATAGTCTGTGATTAATCGATCAATTATATTTTTGTACATTCCTGTGCTACGGGTACGTTTGTAATAATCGTGTATGTAAGAATAGTTTTTGGTTTTTACAGCTCAGTAGTTGCTCTTAATATTATGGTGTTTTATAAAAAATCTTTAAGAAGGCAAACAATTGAATTTGTTTCATTGTAAATATTTATTTTATATTTATTGAATATTAATAAGCTCACAACACTTTTTACATTTAAAATATGGTCAAAACTTTTAGTTGCATCTTATAGTCCATAGACATTACAAATTT
Organism: Elymnias hypermnestra; assembly: GCA_015832385.1. Taxonomy (NCBI): domain Eukaryota; kingdom Metazoa; phylum Arthropoda; class Insecta; order Lepidoptera; family Nymphalidae; genus Elymnias; species Elymnias hypermnestra. Next base: position 2,252,277 of record JACTOM010000030.1, on the reverse strand, counting down.
GGTTACGTTTTATTGTCCATAGACTTTACACTTTTGTTTGCCTCTTATGGTCCATAGACATTACAATTTTGATTACGTCTTATACTCTTCAACAATTTGGTTGCGACTTATGATCTAAACCCATTACAATTTTAGTGGCGTCTGATGGTCCATAGACATTACAATTTTAGTGGCGTCTTGTGATCCGTAGACATTACAACTTTTTGATTATTAACCTTTTATGATGAAATATGGAACGCTAGTATCATTAACGAGACGAATGACTATACCAAAAGTTAAGATTTACTGAACACTGTTAGTACTCGTGTATGAACCATAAATAAATATTTTGACCCTAAATTAACATTATAATATATTCTGAAACATTTTACATTGTTTGCCTTCTATAAACTTATTAGTGTGGCTATGATTAATTTATTCTCATATCAAAGAATTTATATCTCTTACGCAGTATTATTGTACCTTTCTGTTTAATGGTTACAAAAGCTTGCAAATAGATGTATTTAATTTTTATATAGCTACTTAGAGGCTATGACAATGCATTAGCTTTATTTACAACTGGCTTGCTCTTAAAATCCATTCCACCTGGATACCAACCCGATTAAATATAATTCATTTAGTACTATGCCTAATTTATTAATTGCTATCAAATTACGTTGCCATCTCTATTTCACTCATCGACCGTGTGATTTTATAACCATTTGACGCTGATTTTGTTATTATGGGAAAGTACGAAAACGTTAAAATGAGATTGCTATATTCACGGCACGGATTTCAAAAGTAAGCCAGCAGTTAATTTAAATGTTTATATAATGTTGAAAATTTGGCAAAAGTTGCTGATGTTATTTTTCGCGCATACAGAGACGCTTTGAGCTCTCTGATGGTCCGATTTTATTGTATGTATGTGTATGTTCTTAACATCGCAATTATAATGAATTAAGTGTGCGTGTGTGAATTTTTTTATTCGTATAATTTTAAAATGTGTACTCTTGGATGAAGTGAAACTTCTTTGGCTTATATTGAGTTAACTCCTGAAATACAATATAAATTCATCTTATAAATCGCCGACCTCAAAGGAGTCAAGTATATAAACTTAATTTCGTCAAGAAACGTGTTTCGTGTTTCAAAGAATTTTTTATATAATAGTGGGTATGGATATATACTTTGAATTTATTATTTTCGCTGTCCGTTCGCCTCGCTTGGTCACTTTTCGTAACGCTTTCATCGGCTTATTCTCCAAGTCTAGCGTGTGTAAAGCAGTTATACTTCAAAAATGGGGTGATATAATTATCGAAATTACAACAATGTCTTAAATGCAAGTTGACTCTTAGCCATCGATATAATTAGTTTTTGTCGTATTTTTTCCAAATAAAGACCTATTGGGTCTTTATTATTTCACTTATACATATCTACAAGAACCTCGCGAAACGCGTCGAGAAATTTTTCCCTACCCTGCTTTAAGAAGTTTCACTTCAATAAGTTCAATGTATTTGTATGATATGTATGCTCTTAAACCTAAATTAGTAGTCAATAGTTAACTTTTTTCTATATTTACGAATACAAATATAGGTTAAAAGAAGACTACTAAAAATCTTTAGTTATAAAAAATTCAAAGCTGTTTCACTATTAAGTTCTACAATGACGTATGTAATTATACGTAGTAATTTTGTTATAATATAATATAGATAATTTCGCTCTTATATACATGTTATTGTTCGTTGTCCTACTGATTTATGTTTATAAAGCACTTAAAAATTATGTATTAGTTTTACTGGATGTTTTGAATCTCTACGTTTTATTTAAAATTACAAGCAAAATGTTTTAACAACTAGTCATTTTGAAACTATATTTTACAATACAATCAACAATTCTTTATTGGCCTCTAATCTTTGCATTAAAATTTAATGGTTTGTTAAGTATAAAACAATTTTATTCATATTATATTTTTACATAATGAATCATTTTTTGTACAACCGAATCTAATTGAGCATGCCCCAATAAAACATATTGCAAATTTTTAGTTTGTTTTTTTTTTCAAAATAGCTGATCCGGCATCCTTCTTACCGCCTCATAATCATTAAATAATAAAACTGCAAGTGATTAAATTTTAACTGGGAAAAAACGAATGCGAAATCAAAAAAATGCGACCTTCACACCAAGATTCCCCCGCCAAAGTCCGTAAAATATTATAGCTGCGACCAGAAATCCTTGGTTGTCAATGTCAGATGTCAAAATCAAACAAAAGTATTTTAATAATTTAATTCGAATATCAAAAAAATGTTTGACATTTAAAACCAAAAATTGAAAAACAATACCGCTTTAAATTTAATTTGATTTCTGAACATCTTTTAAATTTAATTTATTTCTAAACGGCTGGAAGAACCAAATATTGACAGGTAGGACTGGTTTCTAAGGGAAAGCGAAAATTTTTTACAATATTCCAAGCGCGTATAAGGTATACATGTCAGAAGTGAAACCTCGTAAAACTTGCAAACGTATTTTTTTTTCAATATTGAAGATTTTTAATTAAAATTTATTTTTAAATTCAAAATTTTGAAAAGAGAATTTATGAAATATTTATATTTTATGAAAAATAAATAGTATGTGTATGTTATTTATAAATATGAAACTACCTAACCTTCAAACTAGTTAGTATAAAAAATGCTGCACATCTTCGTGAGGCTAATCACGCATTTCTTCCCGAAAAATTTTACCCTCATGCGTTATAATTATGCCTACGGTTGCGGCGTTGAGTATAAAGTATTGGCGATGTTGTCGCATTCCTAGTCTTAAATTTTACGTTTCATAAATGAAAGTAGTAGGTTAAAAAACAAACATTAGTTTTGTAAAAAAAAAATTGTGTAACACACAAAATTAGGCCCGCACATGCTTATGACATGTGGCCCTTTTGTAAGAAAAGGTTGCCAACCTGCGGTCGACAGATAAAACATATTTTTTTATAAGAAATATATTGGACAACTACAAAAAGAGACAAATATTTATTAAAATTTTATTTCATATAAAGGCTACAAACAGGTCGTCAATATTTGTATTTTGCGTGTTTTGCGTGCTTTCTGTGATGAGGAGGCGTCGTGGGTGACCTTCTTCGTCTATCCCTATCTCGGTCTCTATCCCTCTCTCGTTCACGTTCTCTATCCCGTTCTCGTTCCCTGTCTCTGTCACGCTCACGTTCTCTATCCCTCTCCCGCTCGCGAGATCGTTCGCGTTCTCTTTCTCGCTCCCGTGACCTCGACCGGGATCTTGATTTACGATCCCTGTACCAAATTGTAATATCAAATAAAGACAGTAACTGAATAAAAATATTTATATATTAATATAGTAATCCTTCTAACAGAATTTAGACTAAAGTGGACAATCTTATGTAAAAATTAGCCAGTTCGGTAGGAGATATTGTAGTGCTGCGGGATGGGACGGGACACTCGCGGTAAGCGATCAGTCCCAGGATCGATGGCTCAAAGTACTTTCCAACTTTGGGCTAATACGGGGAATCTTTTAACAGAACACTTAAATAACTTTTGCGCGTATTAAACTTTTTAATACGCCCAACCCAGGACGCCAAATCTGAACCCCATGATCAATAGCCAAACAAACTGATCGCTACACCAATGATGCATTTACGTAAAAGATACTGGTTGTCCCATGCAGCTTTGCCTGCGTACACTTAAATGTGGGCTTTAAACTACGGCATTTTGTATTTAATCCTTATTGAACTTAGTCGAAGGCAAAAGTTATACTTAACGTCGTATCTCATTCGGAAAAAATATTATTAATAAAATTGTAACCCATCTCACGTACTAAATCGGAACAAATCCAACGAAATGAAAAAAATCATCAAAATAGATTAAATAATTCCAGAGACCATCATATTCAAACACTATGGAAGAATTTTTATATGTAAAAAGACATACACGTATCGCGATCGCTTGGGGGGCGGTGACAACGTCGGCTCCCTTGACTTCTTGGATTTCTTGGAGGAAGTTGAAAACGCGTCCTCCTCTATGGCAGGCGGAGACGCTGCCTCTTCAGCTTCCCTGGCTTCTCGAAGCGCCTAAACAGAAAATGTTATTAAAATGTACGCTTCAAAAACACATTTTGTATGGACTGACAAAGATGAGATGAATTTATTCAGACCAGTTTATACCTAATTTATATTTCATGATTCATGATGATGTATTTTATAAATTGTTGATTACATTTCAGGGTGTCTCAAAATAAATTTCATATATATTGAATTGATTTAAAAAATAGTAATCTGTATATAGAAAAAATGTTTATTAATTATTCAAATACACGCTACAGTCGTATACGTATATAATTATTAAAATACACGCCAAATTTTCTACGCGCTACGGTCACCAAATCAGTTTTTGTACAACCCTCGCACGCACAACGCGCGGTTTACTCCCGTAAAACGCACCATAGCGACTACATTCCCAAGAACCAAGCTACCAATTGACATAACCCCCGCGCGCCTTGGATACGTTACGTTCACGCAGTAAGCTAAATAAATATAAAATTTCTTGTGAGACACCTGATATTTTTTTAATTATGTATAAAATACGTATGCACGCGAACTTTATTGTGCGACAAAATACGACAAGACGACTACTACTTAACTAGCTTATAGAAGAAAAAAAATAGTAATGTAATAAATCAAAGATCATATAGATTTTATTACAAATCTTTTTTTCACTATAAATAATCTTATTTTAAAATATAAAGTTATTTCCGAATCGAGTAGCGAAAACACGCCGATAATACCCGAATGCGTGTGACGTCACAATTGTAATTTCTACCCAGTTGAAACGCAGGTGTTGGTATTTTCAATATAATATCCTAAATTTTATTTGATTTTCTTGCAAATATATCCATAAATACATAACATTATGACGATACAACGCGGCGTCCAATCGTTGTGCGTTTATAGTTTTGTAATACATAAAACAAACAATTTTTTTTAACTCCCATTTGATATACACATCTTGACATACATCTACTCCGTGGCCTTTTCTGTCAGAACAAGTAATAACACTGCGTTAGGGATGTCGCTGGATGACTTACTTTCTTGATAAGTTTACGTCGATAGTGTTGTATCTGCGCGTGCGCGGCGAGTCCTGGCCGCAGAGCACGTGCTCCGGCTTCCAACTCGTCTGCATATTTGAGCACGCGAACTTCAATTTCGCGCAGTGTCTCGCGCCGAAGCGTCGCCTCTGCGTTGCGACTACGCGGAGATTCAACAATGCTGCAAAAATCAGTATTCATATAATTTTCTATACCTTTCCAATTAATGTATTTCAATAACTATTAACTAAAATTTAATAATATATATTTATTCTTCTTCTTCTTCTTCTTTAATTTATGGCTTTTATTGGTGCCAATCAGGCCCTATTATTCCGCCAACGACGTGTTTTCTGTGTTAATGTTGAAGTAATTTTCCATTGTCCTTGGAGCACTTCAATTAAAGCTCTAACATTATTTTAAAGTCTTACAAACGTTTATTAGTGTCTTAACAACTTCGCTGTATCTTCATGTTAATGAGTTATATTTTATTTTATTTTTGGCGCGTTCGCCATTTTTACTCTTCCATCTTGCAAAACCTATATATTTATTATTAACGTGGACTCGAACTGACACATGTGACAGTTGATTTTACATTCTAGTTACCCAGCGGTTCCGAAGCGGGGTATTCGAAATCCCCAATCCATGTTAATTTAACAGCTTGAGTACTTTTGTCGAAAGCGCAAATGGTTAAATATTTTGTTTGTGTTAACAAAGAAACCCAAATAGTTGATATGTGTTGTTACTCTCACGTAAACAAACGCGGTACCGTTGTAAAGAGAAAGCGAGACAAATTGATGACACGGTTTTCGCCGGTTTGTACGGCCGCGTTAGTCGCTTCATGGAAACGCAAGGGTAAGCGAGTGATATTGTGGTGGCTCTGTTTCAAATTCCATATAAATCAACTGGGGTCTTTTGGTGCCCCCGTTCGGATCACGCGTAGATTTTGAATACTTATGGCCTCCTATGTATGCATAAATCAATTACCTTTCTGATGTGGGAGGAGGGGTGGGTTCCCTTTGAGTGTCGCTAACCGGCATAACCGGCTCCACGCTCTCCCAGCGAGACGGTACGAAACCCGCCACACTACGCTCACCATTCTCCGTGTCACCGTAGGCCTCTGCATCACCGTCTAATGGTACTCCGTCAATGTCTTCATCCACTAAAAACATTCCAAACGCTTTAGATAAAACCTCATTGTATTTTATATTATTCTTTCTTAACAATGTCGCGCCCATATACAGAAGGGTCAGCGACAAGGATATGCTAAAACGTGTGACGTGCTAGTAGATATTTAAGTATGGCATCATGTTGGAACTACTTGTTGTTAATTTGTTAAGTGCATTGAACATTATTTTATTTTATTTCGGAAAACAAACAGTACAATTTCTGCTTAAAACTAAAAAGAAATAAAGTTAATACATAGACCAGTGAAGTTTTCACTCTTAATAACTACATAAAGAGCAGGTTATTGGAATATTTAACAATAATTAACAATTAAAATCGAAAAAAATAATATCTTGGAGACTAAATGTAGTATGAAAAAAAATAATTATAAATTAGCTAAAATTTCTTTCTTAAATTCAAGAAGAACTTTATATATATATATATATATATATATATATATATATATATATATTATATATCAAGACATTATTATAATACCTAGCATACTTACATGTTATAATTTTCGTAAATCAAATAATATAATAAATTTAACATTAAATACGTATAAAAAACATAGGTTTGCCTACTAGGTATGCCATCAATGTCATTTTCTTCTTGGATTGCAATGTGGGTAGGTCTTTGTTCTGCCAGGCGCCGCAAAGCTGCTCCATCCAGTGGACCGGACCCCCCGGAGCCTCCGGAGGCACCCGAAGCAGTAGAGCCTGCTGGGGACACAGCCCCATCACCTTCGGCCTCCGCTGCCGCTTCACGATCGCCTTCCCCGCTTGCCATTCGAGGTTCTCCCTCCTGAATAATTTGCTGCTTTAATATACACAATGATGAATAAAGAGAACAAACGAGCACGTAACTTTCATTTTTATAAAGAAAACTTAGGGATTTCTTTAACAGAGCATCCATTCGTTGCACCACTGCGCCATCATGACTTTTACTATTGTAATACCAAATTAGTTTTACATTAGAGCCATTACTTAGGAGCCATCTTTATGTTGATTTTTAAAGTGAAACATCTTTATGCGCATGAGGATTTTTACGGATGAAACGCGGGACGTCACGAAGATGTGCAGCGTTTTATTGCTAATTCGTTTGGTTAGGTAGTTTTAATAGTTACAAATAACATGTCATTCAATAATAATTTAATATAGTATTTTTCATAACATATAGAAAAAAATAAAATACAAAAGCAAAATTTAATCAATAATTTCTAATATTGACGAAAAATACGTGGCATTTTTATTAAAAATTCGTCATTTGAGATTTCAATAAATTATTTGTATTAATTTTCGACACTTTTAATATTTTATTGACAATTAAATTCACTAAATTACTATCACGTCTTCCTTTTTACCTCCCTATAAGACTCGGAAATCTAGAGTTTTAGATTTGTATAAACATAAACCAGACTTAAAAATTAGTTTGCCAAAGAACTTTCACTTCTGGCATATGCGTATACACGCGCGCACTTTTTTAATACCCGTCACTGACCTTCTCTTGCCCCAAGAAAACATTGCTGATGTGCAGCAAGAAATCCGTGGGATACACCGCCCAGTCGGCCCAGGCTTGCAGGATACGTGTGACACGCGCCCTAAACCCCTCCTGCTGCATGCGTGACGTCATACGCGACCACGCCCCGTGTGAATTACGCAAAATATCCACCAGGCGCGACTGGAATCTATATGTGAAAAAATGTTAAATCAACACGTTTCTTTTTATGCTTAAAATAACACCGTGATACGTTACGCCTTAAACAAGGTATTACGAGATCGCTCCCGCAAACGAAGACAGTCGATAGTATTAATGGCACCTTTGATAACTATATGGAAAAATATTGATCCGGATTAAAAAAAATAATTATTTATAAACGCTGGCATTATTTACGCTCCATATGTTAGTACAGCTAAATGAAACGACAGTTTCATTAAAAATACAATACTTTACTAAACAAAACCAAAAAACACCAACATTAAAAACAGCTCGTGTCATCGACCGGCCGTGCCAGCAGCATGCGGTGGTGTCAAAAGTATTATTAGTACTATCGTCTGTCTTCGTTTCCGGAAGCGGTCTCCTAGCACCTTGTATAGAAATTAAATATAACAGAGTAAAGCTAACTTATATAGATTTTATGGTGTGTGTTTGTGTATATCTGTGTAATGGTTTCGGAACCCCTAATATAAAAACTTTATTTTGAAATCTTTATGAAATTATGTTTCTTTCGTATAATTTTTAAACGATTCCAAAAAAACGATGAGGTTATTATTACAATTCGTGTATGTCTTTTGTTATGTTTGTTACTTCATAACTTTCGACTGGGTGAACCGATCTTGATTCTTTTTTATATGAAAGGTGGTGCTTGTCGTAAGGTCCCATATTTGGGTCCAGTATTGATGATGGCATCCATAAGAAAAATGTATATGTAGGTTCTACTTTGGTTAACACTGACTTCAAAAGCAAAAATACAAATAATTTTTAATTTTTTACTCACGCGCCGCGATATGCGCTCGCATTAGTGAGCTTAGCACCGGCGTTATGCAGTATATCCGAAAGCAAGTAGAGCCGGGCCACGCGCCGAGCTGGGGCAGTAGAGGGTTGCGCGAGAGATTCTGCGAGGCAAGCTGCTACTTCCCCGGCAGCCTCCGCGTGTTCCAAGCACCAAGCCATCGCCTCACCCACGCTACGTCTCGAAGGAGTCAACGAACGAATGATCTCCTCTAGACGATCCCGTTGACTACAAAACAAACAGATAGTATTTTAAAAAAATCTTGTGTGCAATTTACACGGGGTAGATGTAAAACCTTCAAAAATTTAGGCTTCAAGATAATGAAACGTATATAAAATTTCGGTAAGATAATTGCATATTGAAGTAATGATTCAATTTTGACCTCCATGCCTCCTATGCCTTGGTAAACACGAGTGGAGGGGGTACGGAGCAGAGCTCATAGAGAACCACGAACATAAGAAACTCTATATATCTATACGTCCATCTCATTTTCTCCTACGTTATATCTTATGAATTTATGTCTGTCTCTTTTTACTGACGCTTTTTCCTTTCATCGACTTTCACATCACAACGAGGTTAAAGAAGTTTTCACTTCAAAAAATTTAAATCAATTCCTATGCCAAATAAACAGGACGTCCGCAAATTATTACATAATAAGAAACCTTTTAAGTACACTTTCAATATTTGGCGGCGCACAATTAATTTAATATTTCATACAACTATTAACAGCAAGTGTCATCTACGAGAATTCCCTTTTACATTGAAATCTTTACGTTCAAGTTACTAATTCATAGTCAATACCCCAAATCGCTTCATTTAATATACAAAAAATTAAAAACAATTTCTTCGTCATCTAGCAAGACACATTTAAAGGTATTATATATAGAAAGAACGCTTTAAAGTGTCCACATCGTAAATCACTATTGATACATATAACATACTTGATAGAGAGGGTCCCCCTAATATTTTCTTTGGCATCATCTTCCTCCACCAGCTCATCAGGCATTCCCGCTGTATACAGATTCATTACCGGCGGACGCCACACTGAGCCACCTGAATAATTATTAACAGTTAAAACTAGTATTTATCAACATACAGAACTGTTCCGCGCAACTGCATCTTCGTACATTAAATATAGGTCTTAAAGTACGGCGACATCTATTTGCGAAACCTTTCAATGCCAATTAAGAGAATTTTCTAAAATTTAAATATTCTAAAAGTTTTAACCTTATTAAGATGCAGTCGTTTTTATAAAACGATTTCTACTAGCAAAATGTACGTACCTTTAAACATTCTAAAGTCTTCTAATGACCATTGCTTGGGGGAATCCCCTTGTAGCATTGAGTAAAGCTTCCATCTATAGTACACATGTGCTGGTGACTGATTCTCAAAAAGGAACCTGAAGTATGGGTTATTCATCTCCTTGTTCATGATGATTGCTTCAAACATCGGACCCTCGCGTATTACAAACTCGACCATACGGTGAATCAGCATTAGGATATTTCTAAAACAAATATTTATGAATATTATGCCGTCAAAACAGACATTTATGATCTTATTTATAGTGGAAATAAAGTGACATATATTATACCAGGCACGAAACTAAGTTATCCCGAAAACAGTTTGAGTTTACTTAAAAACCACATGCCTTAGATAATAAGTAAACACGTAATGTGGGAGTTTGTTAATTATTCACAAAAACAACCTTAGGTTATTACGTCACTGTAAGCGTGCCTTGTCATTACCCTATATCGTCTATCATTAGTAGCTAGTCTGTGCATATACGATGATGTAGGGAACTTATATANCAAAATCTGCCAACTATAATCCTGCTACACGGCTATGCTGGAGAATCCAACCCGCACATCGCGTCGCACTCCGGCTAGCCAAATCTGCCAACTATAATCCTTCTCCACGGCTATGCTGGAGCACCCAACCCGCGCATCGCGTCGCACTCCGGCCAGCCAAAATATCATTAGTCTATATCATCTGTCAGAGTTATAAATTACATGTCGGCAAGTCACATTATTACCTAAGTCAAGTATTTTTAAAAGCCTTAATACTATCAGAACCTATTATTTTATCACCGTCATTAAAAATATATATATATATATTTTTATATTTATTTTAAAATACATATTATAATAATAGCATTAAATGTACATAAAAAAAACCATTTAATTAGTTACACCAATAAGAAGTTAATAGGTTACAACCATAAAAGTACAGAATAATTGTTTACCCCCCTCCGTTTTTGAAGTCGGTTAAAAACATTATAATACTTATAGAAAATTATGAAACATTTTTTGACAAATATCCTATAAAATATGGACTAACCTCTCCGTTGGTATCACAACTCTGACTATGGACTGCGATAAAATCTGAAATACAAAATTTTATATTTCTTAATTTAAACAAATTGTTGTGTAGTTCTTTTCAATATATAACTGATATAGCTCATTTATTAATTAATTGATATTTGAGAAACAAACATTATACTGATATAATAACATAATATTCAAGATATAACTAGCACTTACACCAGTAGTTTCCATAAAGATGTATAATAAATAAAGTTAGCGAAGTTTTCGAGTGGCTAATATGTTTCTTTTGAAGTCATAGGAATAATTTAACATGATTTTTTTTTTTCATTAGTAACTTTCCATCACTAAATATATCAATATATATTGTTATTATTAATATATACCTACTCTTTGAAGATATTACAGGTACGTAATAAACATGTGTTCTTGGCATAAAATAGTTATTATTCTTTTAAAAAACTTAGCATGAGTAATAATTAATTTACTTTTGAAACACTGCTTTACTAAATTAGAATTTTATACATGCCTCCATAAATAGGGGCCTTCGATATATTTATTTAATCAATATAGCTTAGTATATAAGATGTTAGGAGACTGCTTCCGAAAACACCATTGATGATGGGACGAAAAAAACGATCATGGATTTAAAAAAAACATTTTTAAAAAACGAAATTAAAAACAGCTGAAGGATCAACGCACCGGTCAACGGCCGTGCCGCGCCCACACGTTAACCCGTGCTTTCAAGCGCCAGCTATTTTCCATTTTGTGTTACATTGCTGGTTTTTTTACTTACGTATTTCTTATGAAACTATCATTTCATATAGCATATGAAATGATAGTTTCATATAGCGTTTTTAAAATATGATTTTTTTTTATCAGTATCGATTTTTTTCCGTCTCACGATCAAAGGCGTCATTGATACTATACTCTGTCTTCGTTAGCGGAAGCGGTGTCCTAACACATTGTATATTAGTGAGTGAGACTTCACTTACACAGCAATTTTATTAAATCTGTAAACTTGTGATATCAAAACTTACCTGATCGTATATCTGTTGATCTTCCGGATCATTTGGATAATAATCTCCATTTCTCACTCGCGGTATCTGCAATAATTACATACAATCAGTTAACACGATATAACGTGGATATTTAAACCTTACATAATATTATCACAATACCATATACGCCCTCTACGTATAACCGGTCAACTTGTATTTTAGACATTTAGACGTTCTTATACTTTTTATGATTATATTTATTAATGTATCAACATAGTTCATCGTTTTTTAAAACAAATATATCTATTAAATCATAATTATTAAAAAATCATATCATTAGTGCAAAAGGTGAAGTCATAAATTTTCTTTGAAAATTAGGATTTTCACGTTACGTATAAAGAGTCAAATACAAAATTCTAATTTTGTAATGCTTGTTTTGCACTAATGATATGATTTTTTAAGAATCATGATTTCACAGACATATGTTTATAAGACGATAACCTTAGTTGATAAATTAATAAATAAACTTAAGAGTAAACACTAAAGCTTGGCCAATTATAAACCATCCTCGACAATTTCTTTACCTATTGGTGAAAACCTTATAAAAATCCGTTCAGTAGCTTTTGAATTTATTTTATAATAGTATTTTAGTTGTCATATTAAAAATGCTATAGCCAAATAAAGCCGCGGTGTACAGTGAATGGCAAAGTCTATTTCTCCAAAGTTCTCTGTCACAATTTTTAATAATAAATTATTGAAGGAAAGTTTATGTAATAAACTTTATATTATAGAAAGATAAATTGTGTTTTTTAGTAAGAAAATCATGTTACCTTATTCATAAGGTGCTTCGGCGGCTGGGCGTTAAATGGCAACCCCGAAGGCGGCGGAGGTTTACACGGCTGCTGCAATGAAGGCGGGATGTAGATGGGCACTGGTGGAATCACTAGTGCCTTGCCCCACCCTAACTTCATTTCGTAGTTCATTATCTCCTTACCTAATAAAAAAAGGTACCTGACTGAGTTTCCTGTTCTTCTCAGAACAGAGCGCGTAAAAACTATCGTAAGTTTAGATATTAGGTCGTTCTTAAATAATTAAATATTTTAAACTGAAACTAGCGGATTATCGACATAATAAAAATCTAAAACTTTAGATTATAAACAAGACTTAAAAATTTGTTTGCCAAAAAAGTTTCACGTGTGACATGTGTACTTTGTAGGCAGGCATTTTAAATCTTTTATATTATTCACTGAAATTTTATTATATTCCTTATTACACAATATAGAATTATAGATTCTATACAAAAGGCGACGTGTGTACAAAACAATTATATGTACTATGGATATGTCGCATTTTCTCATAGGGGTAAATAGCCCGGCAATTAATGAATACCTATAAACATCAATCGTTAACCTTTACACAGTAAAACAAACAATCTAGTTAGTTTAGATAATTTATGTTATATTTAATTTGATACTTTACCGTTCATGCAACGCAAAGCTCTTTCGCCGTCTTTACGGGACATGAAAGCTACAAATCCACAGTTACGTCCACGTGCCTTCTCTTCGTCCGAACGGGGCCACATTATCTTAATACTTGCAAGAGGACCATAGCGACCAAAGATTTCCATCAATTGTTGCTCAGTAATCTGGAATAATATCCATTTTTAAATGGCCCGACCCGAGACTCGAACCCAGGACCTCATGTCTGTAGTCAAACATGCTAACCATTAGACTAGGCAATTATTAGTACAGTGTAGTGTTAATAGAGTAGTATAGTGATTTATTTGCTGTCCCCCTCGGTGTCAACCGTGCCGATCTTGTAGGATAGTAAGGAAATCTGTACTTAGTGACCATCAACATCGCAAAAGGACTCACTTTGGAAAGGTGCAATTACAAATAATCTTAAAGTATTTCGTTGTGTGAGTGATTGAGTTTAATGTTATATAGATACTAGCTGACCCAGTTAACTTAGCGTTTCCATATAATAACAATTATCGCTATTAAAACTTCGGAGATTGTGGAAGAAGGGTAAAAATTTAGGGCCAAATGTATTTTTTAATTCGACACCATAAAAAAATTTGTCCAAATTATAAAAAATAAATTTTTGGTGTAAACCCCCCCAAGAATACTTAGGGGTGTAAAATCGAGTTATAAACCTATTCACATACTCACTGAATATACATATAAAATTTCATCAAAATCGGTCAAGCTGTTATGGAAGAGTATAAACACTGAAGCGAGAATTTTATATATTAGATAATTATAGTTTTTTCAAGCATACTACAAGTTATCATAAATAAGCTAAGCACAATATTTTATCGTTTACGCATACAATCGATCTAAATTACTCAATAGTCTGTAAAGATACCCACTGAGAACGTGATTTATGCAAACTTGTTATAATAGGAGAACCATACTTTAGTGTTCTGGGTTGTTTTTGTCATAAAAATGGATTTATATATTACATAATAATCATAAAACAATGGCGATAGTGTTTCATACCTTAGGATTTAAGTTGCCCAAGTAAAGATTAGTGGTGTTAGGATCACCAGTGTCATAGGACCCTACATCAGGTATCATATCCATCACCGGCTCAGCAGTTCCAGCCACACCGCGATCTCGCAATACATTTTTATATTTATGGCGCTCGGAACGCTCCTCTTGTATTCTAAAGAAACAAAATTGTGAGAGAATAAAAAATACACATACATTACTTCAAGACATATATGAAATTGATACTAACTGTCGTAATTCTTCTTTGAATAATTCTAAATTACTCTTCTTTTTGTCACCCGTCTTCTTACTACGTGGCCGATTAGGAGGTTCTGGACGCTGCACAAGGCTCCGCACCACATCAGCCTCAGAAGAAACACGCTTATCGTCCAATCTTGATACCGGTTTGTACAGTTTCCCGCGCTCCGATGTATCTTCCTCTATATGTTAAAAACGAGTTTTACAAATAATTAAATCAAGAACTCAAACCAATCAATCTTATTTGGATAACTAATTGCATGTTCAGATTCATCACCTAGCTTTCTAAACCCTTTACTTTTCTTTTCAATTCCTACTATTAGCTCACACTGTCTTACTACTTGCATTAATTTTTTTATGCTTAATAAAATACTTTCAAGTTCGAATTATTACTTTCTAATTTAAAAATTGTACACCATCTATCTGAGCGCATGTAAATCATGTAAAAATTTATTTCTAAGAAATGGATTGAAGAAATTTGTTCTAGACAGCACTAGTGATTGTAATAAGTAAGAATTGACTTTAAACTTTTCTTTATATTACTTGTAAAATTGGCTATTGCAAGAGAAACTTCACTTGCCATTTCAATGCTTTTTACAAATTTGCTACCTATAATGGAAATTGAAAATTAATTTCTACTATATTATACTAGATCTGTTGATATTCCCATTACCCTCATTTATAACTAATTCCTTCTTATATCTTGCAACATCATATAATATAACAATCCTAAATGATTTTCCTTAGATGGGGAATAATACAGACATATACTTCCATAAAGCAACTCTAGGTATAAATGGCTGGCCCGTAGATAAAATGTATTTCTTATTGGCTTTAGCAGTTGAATAATATTCCAGTACAACATACTATACTGCCAAGCAAATATGTATTCTAATGAAGTATTATGTAGAAGTTGATACTAGATCTGTAGTTTATACCAGACCATGACTACCTCCATTGATGGTCTGCTAGATCTGATGGTCAGCTTGTTCAGCTACAGACAATGTTGGATTGCCTTGCCATCAGACTATAGGAGTGCAAGAATAGAGAGTGATCTTGTGTTAGTGCATACACTTATGGACTATGCCTGCCAACCAGTGGAGCAGTGTGGTGGGTCTATACTCTAGAATTTCTCTCTCCTATGTGTAAGCTTGCCAGTGGCCAGCCGTGAGCCACTAATAGGCTGCCACTTACCTTTTTTTTACCATAACTAAAAAAATATATTAATAACTGTGTATTGTAGCAACTCATAATGTCTATATATTGAATATGCACCAATCCAATTATGTTTATTAGGATCTATAACTAAGAGTTGCCTTTTAGAAATTGCTTATCCATTATAGAAATAATGTTGCTTTAACTTCATACACAATTGTTAATGATCTTACATATTGTGCTAACCATTGCTTACAAGCAAGATAAATAAGTCATTTACAAAAAAATAGTGATTAGAATAGGTAACTTGTATTTCTTAAGAATTATTGGAAATCTTTTTTATTAACAAGCTTACTTCGAGCCCCAGCATCATATGTACCAGCTTTCACCCAAACTTTTGAAGTACTGCTAGGCACTTCTTGGAATGTCTCAACAAACTCTTTAAACACCTGCAATAGAAGTCTTATATATATATTTTTTATACCATAAATGTTCAATAGATTAGACTGTCACTATGCCTTAATTTGCCTTTATCTTCCTCATACACATTATACAAATATATCCTACCATATTCTGCTACAAATTATAAAATTTATAACTTTATGCAATAACTAGTAATGCCCCACTGTTTCACCCATGTAGATACTGATCTAATGGCACTGGAAATTCAACTAACTCAGACAATAGATTTATTTTTATTATAAAGTTTTATTTGACTTAGTTTTTAATTATTCCTTTTCAGATTATTAGATACACACATACATAATCTAATCAATATACAGATTTTACTTTACAACAAATATATATCTAGCTAATACATTTTTAAAAATGTAATATCATTTACATAGAATGTCCAACATCGCCTGAGTAATTTTTAGCTTGATAAAAATAAAAACAGTATAGGTACATTGGTTGCTATCATTGGTATTCTTTGAATATGAGCTAATACACCAGTTGTAAGCCCCGTTAAAAAAGGTTACTACAATTTACTTTAGATTAGACATTTTTTAATTTGTTATATTTTTTAGTGGAATTTCCTATTTTAATAATTTAAAAAGCATTTTATAGTTATTAAAACAGTCATTAATAAAATAGCATTTAATAGGATCAGGAATAATACAGAGGTAAGAGTAATATGGTTAGATTATTGTCAGCACTTTTATTAACTTTTAAAATGTAAAAAATAGTTAAAGTGGCATTACTACAGTAGTTGGACATATGGTATTGCAGACTTTATTACATACATACACAGCACCACTCCTTATCTCATAGGGGTAGGCAGAGACAACAT
>JACTOM010000030.1:2165999-2232388 GCA_015832385.1 Elymnias hypermnestra | reverse complement strand
TAATAATATCAATGTGTATAAGAGACAGGTAGCAAGGGAACATAGGTCCATTCTGGCAGAGCCCCGCATGCCAGAATAAGGCTAGCCTATTTCTGGGTTCGCCCGGTCCCAGGGCCACCGCTTGCGACTAGGCAAATGCCCCTAGCCATGAGTCCCTCGGCACGGTACACCTTGAACTGGCAGGAAGTGGGTAGGAAAATGGAATAAAAGGGGGGAACGGGACAAAAATTAGGAATTTTGCAAGGAAGAGAAAGGAAAATATAAGGTAGTAGGATATTACTGACTCAGAGGACCAAGATTCAGTAATAGCTCGGGGAGCCGGGATCGCATACCCGTGTACCATATTATGACTATCGGAGAAATAGACAAATAGACAAATTGCAGACTTTATTGTAGATATTAATACCTTCTATAATATTGTAAAACAGTTTTTTGTTCTATCAGTAATAGTTTCCCCAGTGCATACAATTACAGCTTTTAAGTAACCAATTTTTTCACACCTTGCAGTACATTAATGCATTTTTATTAGGGATCCTTATTTTTTTTTGAGTAAGCCTTCAAATGGTAAAAAAGTCTTGAAATTGGTCTAGTTGTTTTATATCAAAATATTACTAACATATTGATGTCACTTATTGAGTCATTTCATTACATTTTATGTTGCTAAATATTGGCCACTAACATATACAAATAAAATTATTTAAAAAAAAAACAGATTTCAAAGCCTACTTCCAAATAACATTTGAATAAAATAAATTAAATACAGGTAACTTTGCACCAGCTTGAATATAAGGCTATTTATAAAAATCACATTAATTCATTTTAAATCTCTAATCAGTATTATCAGCACTTGTGTACTGACAAAAATGGGAAACATGGACATGGTGAGCCAAGAGTGCTGGAAATTGAAGTAGTTTTTTTACTTTAAATGCTATTAATGTTTCACATGTTGCTCTTTAATTTCTAAAAACTTATTTGAATAAATAATAATATATTTGCAGAACTGTGATGAATTAAAGAAATATTTTTAAATGAGTACCTATCAAACTTAAATTAAGGCAAAATGTGTAAAAAATGAAGGCGAATCAAATAAAAAATAGTATACAAGTTGAAATCACTTTGCATAACTTGAAAAAACTTACATGGGCAGCTGCCTCTTCCTCTTCCTTCTTGCGAAGCTCTTCTAGCTCCTTCTTGGATAAACCTCGACTAGTCATTTTTAGATATTTTGTTTGGTACTTTATCTTAATAACAAATTAATAAATTCATTCATTCTTACGTAAATCACTCAATCCTTAATATTTGGGATACACATAAATAAAACCTTAAAATCACTCATCACTGATCATTGGTTTGACATTGATCGTTTTGACTTTTGATAAAGATAATCTATCACGGCACAGATTGAGTAGATTTACTATAAAACACTACTCTGTCTTTAAAGCATAGCTTAATAAAATCGAAATGATTAAGAGCAATAAGCAGATATAATAATAATAGTAGTACGTTTACACTCAAGTTATTTTACCTCTCGTTTTCAGGTTGGCTAGCTTGAGCTTTGTGTTAACATATTTTCGTTTCAACAACTTCCCTGTTTGAATTTATTAAATATATTTTTTACAGATGGTCGCATAGTCTAGTTACAATTTTTTCGTTTCGTTTTTAGCTATGGCATTAAACTTTATTACATATAATGTAAAAAGATTATGGACTCAATATAAATGTTAAAAATTAAGAAAATAATAAACAAAATTTGATAGTTTTTTTTTAAATTTTATTTTGTCTAGGCGGACAGCTAACGGTGAAAAATTTTTAACCGATTAATCTGAATTTTCAAAAGTGCGATCTGATTCTGTGTCAGACTCTTCTTTAAGTTCTATGATAAATTTTTCAATATTAGCGTCCATATGTCCATCCATTACACAAAACTTATCCTATAGGTGACGTACATGTTCGCATTGCTTTTGCCAGTCTTCTGCTGTGAATGACTGAAAGGCTTCTTCCGAAAATTTTACTATATGTCTAGCTTCTAGTCCTACGTCATTACTGGCTACTCGCTGTTTAAAAAACTCCATATAAACTCTATGGTGTTTAAATCAGTGTTACCATGGAAATCTAACCACTTTATGACCATAAGCCTCAATTGATCAGCCCCATGCATTGGATTCTTTGTTGTTGTTTTCTTGCCCTTATCCCACTAGGTGGATTCTTTATGCTCCATAATAATGCTTCATAACATTTTTTTCAAAACATCTAAATATCTGTGTCTCCGAGCTACAAAATCATATCGTTCCATAAGTAGTTCTCTATTAGATCCACATTTTTGAAAATTAAATTCTATTTGTCGAATAATTTTCCACAATGTGCATCGACCGCCTTGAGAATCAATATCATCTTTCATAAAGTTGGAACACATTATTGACCGTGTACATGAAGTGTATTTGATTTCTGATAGCACAAAGATTAAAATCATCCAATTGAATTTTCTTTTCTTGGTTGCGTTTTTTTCTAGGTGTAGAAATTTTTTGTGATGTGAAAGCTGCTACCTCACCTTTTTTAGTAAAAGTACTAACAGTTTTCTCAGATATACCTAAAATAAAAAAAATAGATAAAATTGCATACTTTCGTTCGGATTAAATTTATATATAGTTCAGAGTTATAACTCTTTAGTACTCCTTTGTTCTGTAAATTTGTGTTAAGCGTCATAAGCAACGAGCTGTTACGGGTTCGTTATTTGTATATTTTAAAAAATTTGTAGTTTACAATCTTTTGTAGTAGTTTACTGAATACTAAACGAAGTCATTTTAAAAAGTTTAAGTTTATATATTTTTTTTTAATTTTATTTTTTTTTTATTATAGGAAACACTTGAGTGAGACAAACTTAACACCTCTTTCANTTCATCTCCTTTTTTTATGTACTAACATATATAGTTTTATAATATAGTAGTAAAAAGTCTGACTATTTTTAAGTAAAGAAAATTTAATTGCGGTATTCATATTATACCAACCAAAATCTATACGTGTCTCTCCCTGTCTACACGTCATTGGCGAAATAATTGGGCCCGATTGGCACCAATAAAAGCCATAAATTAAAGAAGAAGAAAAAATAAATTAAATAACTATTGGAGAACGTTCGTAAAATTTATAGGGTTATTTCCAGGCAATTTTTCTTTAAGTTTTGGTGAGTATTCCCCCTGTCTTCCATTTGGAAAGGCCTATTTTATTATTTGTTTTTTTGGACATGGCATCCTATTCAGATTCATAGTACTATACATTCTACCTTCATCTTGTAAGTAATGCAATCTTGTAAGGGTTAATTGTTACAAACAATAAAACAACAAATTCATAGATTACATATTTATTTAAAAAGTATACATCAAAAAGATTTCGATGTAAAATTAAAAAAATGTGTGTAACTTTGCTCATTTTTATGTTCACAACATTTTAACGCTTTACTTATTCTCTAAGGACATATACCATTCTGTGTACTCGTTTTATTTGTAGCGTCTGATGCACATATGGCTTACACAAAAAGTAATGGTCTAGAAAAATAAAATTGCATGTGTTTGACTTAAAGTTGCTACTAAATCACAATATTTTTTATTTCTCTCAAAGCATGTATTGTACATTAGTTATATAACGTGTATGTTTCATTTCTTCTATTGTAATAACTTAAATAGTATTTTTAACATACTTTCTAATAACTAAAGTATTAAATAATAGTTTTACATCCAAAATTAAAAATGCTAATCGCAAATTATATATCCCATTAAATAATTTTACGCATGTTTTGATCATTACTTTTTGACAGATTATCACAAGGGCAGATGAAATGACATAAATATATTTTGTTAATATTATATATTTACAAACAGTAAACTGTAAAAAAATATTTATATCATATGGTTGTCTTATTTAAATTAAATAGCTGCAATTAGACAAACAACTGTAATATTACATGTACAAGAGCGTTGTTGACATAACAATTATTTTTTTAGTTAAAGATAGATATTTTACAAAAGAAATACAATAAAAGCAGTTTGCAATAAAGAGAATTGTGGCTTCCTTATTGCAAAGAAATTCACAAAAATAACACTATTTATATCAACGTCAGCTAAATTTAAGTGAAGTTTCAGCCCAAAATATTGACGGTACTTATGGGCGGCTTTTTGGCTAATAAAAATATGTAAAGACATAACAGAGTAGGTGTTAAAATTGTCATTACCAATACCGATTAAACTTTAACAGTAAAATATTTTGTGCATTATGAAGCTTAGACTACACGGAAATGCCAAATCATTTACAATACAACATTAACTGTACAAAGAAAAAATATCATTTAACTTTCTTACTTTCACATGTTTCATTAGCTATAAATTTGAACCGAATTATTTATAAAATACGTATATTTATACAAAAACTAAATACATCTATTAACTTTTGATATATTTAGTGCAATAAAGTTATTTTTTTAAAAACGTCGTTACATAGCACAATAGAACCTTTTCATATCCCCAACATTAATTAGTACATGTTACACCCACTACCCGAAAAAGTAAATAACATTAAGGTACAAAACACGTTTATTCTATAAATGCACATTAACAAACACATTGTACTATAAATTCACTAGTAAAGAAAGAAATCGATGGACAACTATTACAAAATATCGTCAATGAATTAAATCTAAGCTTGTACTCGTATATAATGAATAACTCTATTCAAAAATAAATTTCCACATTTATTTATTATACATCAATTAGTATAAATTTTATCATATGGTTTGCACGCACTACTCTGGGTCAGTTATGGAAGCTGCAAATTAAATAATCTATCGTGATAGATATTTGAGTACACATGTATGGGATGTCGGATTGTTGTGTAGTCCTCATAATTAATTTGAACAATTTTATTTATGTAAGCTCTTGCAAATGCAAAGCGCACAATTAGTCTTTTGTCACCCAAAGGGTGAAGGTTCAGCCACAGTCCATCCTGTACCGCAATATTAGGAGATTAATATTTCTTGCTTGGTAGGTAACTAACAAGTCAACATAGTCAGTATAGAAACAGAAAAATTAGAAAATATAATTTCCTAAATTCGCTGTACCGGGGATCGAACCCGGGACCTCTGCTAGCAAAGCCAGAACACGCACCATTGCGCTGGCGGGGCCGTCAAAGACAACAGGAGCCAATCTCTTGCAGAAATTAGACATCTGAGTTAAAAATTAAACAACCATCAAATTTACAGCATACAATAACACACCGTCCAAATTATAACTCTAGAGTATATACTGAAGATATTTTAATAGGAAAAACTGAAAAACAAAATCTAATTGAACCCATCTGGTACTCATATTAAGACCTAATATAATACTCCAACAAACCCACACACAATCCGACATCACCCATTAATCATATAGGTCAGTCACCTTATTTGCGACCGGCAGTGTCACAATCTATACTCTATGAACTTATCTACACACAGAGATTTATTTTGATACACATTAAACGTTGAATAATAAGTCTGTGTGGTTAAATTCTCAACATATACACTGTACAGAGATAATTAACGAACAATCGTTTGATTTAACTACCATGTCCGCATACTATGTGCTACTTTTCAATATTGTGCGTGTGTATGGATGTCTATACAATTCAAAACATGTTACATCAAATTTGACGGAACATTTAATTGTTTACATTCACGTTTCCTACGTAGCCAATTACTTTATTTACAACTTTTAGAAATAGGAAAAATCCATTAGACTGATGAAATACAACAAGAACTTTTGCATTGGTATGCTAAGATATTTGGCAAATTATTTTAAATACATACATTTTTGTCTCCTTTAATATAAAACATTATAAAATGTTTTTTTAAGTATCGATTCAATTTCTGGTTGATAAATTCAACTTTACAATTGATTCTAAGAGACCAAATGTAAACAATACAAGCTGCAAAATGTAGTCGAAAATTTTTATGCGGAATAGACAATGGCTTCTATAAATATATATGTATACAAGAAGTTTCAAATCCCGGAATTTATTGCGAGTTTTGCGTTATACATTCAATCGGTTGTCTTAAAGACGACAATAATTTGTCATCAACCGTTATTTATATACCATATCGCGTTTATGTGTATACTATTTCTACGGGAATTTGAAGTGTATATATGATAACTGTGTAAGTCTTCTATTATAAATTTAGTCTAGAATTCTATAAAACAGAATTTTGTGTCTTGCTTTCTCTTTACCATTGCAATTATATCTTAGACAGAGACAGGTGTTATGGACACCTAAGAAAACAATAGACGATGATGCGGAAAACTTTCGCGACTCAAAATTGAGTTCCCGTTTTGACTTTATAAAATATAAATAGAAGTCATTGAAAATTGGCTGTATATTTTTCTAATCAAAGGATTAAACTAACAAGCTAATAATAAGACTGTCCAAATGCTAAGTAATTTCCCTTTCGTAGTAGATGAAAATTTTTGTACGTCTGAGAATAGTTCACTCCCATTCTCGTGGTCTTATGTGTCAAACTATCGCTTACTGAAAAATACCAGGCCAGATCAGGGCTGTAAGACAGCATACGAGAAGTATATTATAAAGTTCAAGCATCCACATCGGCGCCCTTAAGCCGCAGTCTTGCAAAGTCCTCGAATATAATATCGTCGTCTTGCTCTTGACCATTTTCATCACTGGAATAAAAAAATAAAGAACATTGTAATAGGCTACTTACAGTTCATAATCGAAAATTTATATATTAACATATAGTACACAAAAAAATATTAATAATAATATGGCCTTTATAAACTTAGAAACATTCAATCGATGTGACACAAAACAGTGTCATTAAAATAAAGTGGCAATGCTTTTAGAATGCTAACTCACTCACTCCCATATTACGAGGTATTCATAACTATTCGCGATTTATTTCAAATTTAACAGTCACGAGGTGCGAATCAGTTCAAAGAGTTTAATTTAACATAAAACGCAAATTAATTGTCTTTAATTTATCTCTACAATTGGACATTTTAAACATATGCATATTCAGTTTAGAGAAGGGTACGATAACATTGAAACATGAACAAATGTCCACACAGTAACTTCGAAGTGACGAAAACAAATAGTATTGTATAACAAATATGACATACGGGTGAGGATCCAGTTGGATGAGGTCGTGGTCAAGAGGGGCAGGCTCTGGTGCTGGTCTTGGTGGCTCTTCCTCTGGTTTAGGATGCATCAGGATGAACGGCAATTCGGCGCTCAGCTCGCTGCAGATCAAAATTCAAATTTAAAAAACAAGACCTTCTGGTGTACATATTTCATATTAATATATATAAAACACAAACAAAATTGTACCTATGTCCTTTAAAAACTAAAACCATATAATCAAAATGCCCCAAACCGATTTCATTAGAAAGGCAACAACTCAATGCTTCAGAGTTTAGACGATTAAATTCGCACACTTAAGAACTCATCACAAGATCTTTAAAACTATTTGCGAATAACTTGAAATGTGGTCACTAATCTCGTCGGATCTCGTCATATTCCTATGAGATAGGAAACTGGGCTAGGTGATACCACCGGGAACAGCTACATATTAATAAACTATAAAGAAATGGATTAGCTGTAAAATTCCCATATAAAAAATTGCATCAGGTAAAGTGGAAATGCTCACCCTCCCAGAGGTCCAAGACATAGTTTCACTTTCACCTTGTACTGCACTATAATGCCTAAATTCTCGCGCTGCGACGGATCTGCAATACTGGAAAATTAAATAAAAAATTAGTACAGAGAAATTGATCACAAAAAGATTGTTGCTTCTAAATTTCTAATATAGGTACAATATAAAAAGGAACACAACATGTTAAACTATGTAGATAGATATTGTGTTTTTGAAAGAAAAGATATTTTCTAGAGAGAAAGAAAATTGTACAACTTATTTTTATTATTGCTGTACAAATTATCAACTATTTCAATCCATTTCAGTTTTAAGCTGTCAAAATTTATTACATTTCCTTAAGGCGGAAAAGCAATAGAAACAAAAATAAATTGTTATTTGTCCTAAGTTACAATTATTATTCGTTTAATTACACATAAACAAAAGAAAATACATTGATAATAATACCCTGATATATAGTTTGCTTTTCTGATATATGGGAGTGTGTAATAATACATCATATATTAATTAGCTGTTCAAACGATTTACTAGGTTCAAAAGCAAACGTTTGAAGGCCGTATATTTTCGTCTAACTATAATCTAAAGGATTAAAATTTTATGCAAAAAGTTTAAATCAAATTTAGTGTTCGCGCGTTTCGTTTTCATTTAAAATTTTTCGCTTCGATGTCGCTTTAAATGTATAATGCATTGTTTACTTACAGTGTGCTGGAGGCGAGATTTGTGTCCTCGTGTTTGAGTTGCCCGTCCAATGCTAGACCCCATTTGTCTTTATTGTTGGCGAGTAGAGGCGTCAACGTAAACACCTTACTCAATGTGAATCCCGGGCCTACCGGACAACCTTCCCTAAAAAAAAAGTAAGGTATAAATAAATTAAACCGACGACAATAGAATATTGTTGACAGATCTGTACATATTAAACGTTTGTCTATGATACCATACACCTCGCCGAGAAGAAAACTATAGCGTTCTATAACAAAAGAAGAAATCGTCATTGGAGGTTGTGTTGATCTTAGACATGAGGAGTTATATTTAGAGGAAAGACATAGTGTCCAATCTGATGTAACATCGTCTAAATATTTTGAGATAAAAAAGCTTTTGTATCTGTGGCTTTTCTTTCTTAGAAGCGAAAACTATGAACTTAGACCAATCACAATTGTCTTAAAGATATGGTTACATCCTTCACATTTGCCGCAGGTTTTGGATATATATCACGATAATTGTTATCTCCATATTTTAATTCAGTTACATAATACTGAAGAAATACCCAAAAAGCAATCAAGAAATCCTTTAACGTCGTAAACACTATAGTAGTGTGTACAATCGAAAAATTTTTTAAATATATCGTTTTTGTAATTTCAATTGAAATAAATAAAATAAAATCTTTTAACTAGACTGTAAATATTATGAACTCGTATGTTTGCTGAACAAAAACTCATTTTGTATTTTAACCATTTAAGGTTCAACAGGAGCCTGAATATTAGGTAAGAGTTTTAGAAAAAAAAAGCAGACGTTTATTTAATGACTTCCTAATATAGACTGAATAATGCGTGTATAGTACAAGGTGATTCTTGTTTAAAAAATTAAGATGCCCCAACTATAAATGAATGTACACTGTATGTATATAATATGTCCATCACCACCTACGTGCGTTATATATTTAAAATATAATAATTATCTGGTAAATCAAGCCGTATGTACCCAAAATAGGCAAAGGAAATTATTTTTAAAATGATCTCTCATATATACGTGCATTATTTACTAATATTTGATATTTTAAAATAGGTCCCTTCAAATAAATACTTTACTTTTTCTAATAGATTTCAGAGTTGCTTTAATGCTCTTTTGCGTTTGCATATAAGCAGGCTTCCCAAAGGTATGTTAAATCCCGGATTATTTACATTATGTTACAGCAGGCATGTTTTAAAATATATTTGATTCATGTATTGTTATAAAGCCAATGTTTTATATATAACAAGCTTCAAACGAAATAGAGATCAAGCAATTAGTAACGGGGGTATAATTTGGAATATTGCAATGCATGCGTAATCAGGGTCACGCCCAAACACTTACACTGCCTTTTTTAATTTCTTACTGAACAATCCGATTAGAGGAAATCTAAATGTTTTCCAAGCGGCCACCTCCCTGCATCAGAAATACAATTTTTGTTTGTGGGACATCTTAATGAAAATCAATTCAAAATAACCCAATCAAAATATCAATAAAACGAGTGTTTTAGTACGAACTCAATATCGAAGTATTATTGTTACATTTAAGCCAAATAAATTTTGATTTTTTATTATTTTTTGTATTCTGATTGGAAATCTCAAACTCCATAAAGGCTAGGCAAATCATTAAAATAAACTTTTTCTTCTATGTATAACATGAACAACATATAATTAAAATATAGCAGTCACGCGTTGATTGTAACTCTCTCGTTCTCTTTATTTATTAAGGTTAAACCTATCACAGTGAAACATCATGGAAGCTGGAGTTATGTGCGATGTGCAATGCACAATTATTAATAAACTCTGTATGCATTATTAATATTTAATTATATTGCTTATATCTATCTTACAATAAAATCAAATAGTATTAACACATTAAAAATGTAAAAAATATTTTAATGGTGTGAAATCAAAATTAGCAAAATAGCTTCTTAGCCCCGGCCAGAGGTGACTTTACACAAACGAGCGTTACACAGCCGAGCGTTACTCAGTCTTATTCACAACCTACAAATAAATTATTTCACACGCTTAAAGAAATTTTCACTTTCACAATATTTCAATAATATAATTTAACAAAATTATTTTGTTTTATCACAATAATACTCACTCGCTCTCAGCTTCAGCGACGGTACACTTGTACTGCGCGGTAGAGAAGAGACAAATATCAGCGAACTGACGTACGGAAACCTTTATACGTTTCACGGATCGATTTGAGTTGTTCGCTATATGGACATTCACTGCAATATTTTCTCCGTGATGGTACAACTCCTGCAATATACGTTAAAATTTGTAAATACCTTTATTCTTGTCATAACCATTCCCGTTAAATTTTTGGGGCGCTCAATAATAGCACCATCTATTAAATTTAAAAAATTAGACGACGGGTATTTAACCTTTATATTTATAAAGCGTATTGGTGCTGTTTTGTGTCACATAATTTTTGTCAAGAATGATATAAAATATAGCTTATTTATTTGAATAATGCGGTGTTTTCCAAACCGATCTTAAGGCAATTATCATAATATTAAGTAAAAAAAAACAATATTATTGTGGCAGTGAGACTAAGAATGGCTTTATCTATCAAATGTATTATTTTTTCTAGATTTTCTTTCAATTTTCATTATTGGTTTACAGTGCTAATTTAACCATTAACCATATACATATATGTGAAAGTCTCATTGACATCTGATCAGCTATTAGCAGAACGAACTGATAAATAGATAGATATAGACAAATTAATAAAATTGTTTTTTTTTTCAGTATAAAACGTCTCTTTTTTAAATCGTCACATTATAAAAAGCGTCATTTCTATATAAAATTTGAATTAATATCGCATATGATGTCCACAATGCAGTTTAAAACAGAATAATAGATTCAGGTACATTGCTTTCCTTTTATTTAAAAATTAATGACAGAAATATATATATATATATATATGAGATTCTGTTATTGTCATGACATTTTATAAACAAACTCTCCGCATGTTACTAACATAATATAAAAAAAAATATTCAATCATTTCCTTGAATCCCTAATTTCGTGAAAAATTAGGAAATTAAGATAGTTTATTATCTACGGAATTAATCTTACCTTGTCCAATGAAGCTTCTAGGTACAGTTTGTTCGGACTCATCATAAACTCCTTAGAAACTTCCACTGAGGGTTGCTCGCCTTGCTTGCTCGGCGCGTACATTATCTTTCTAATCGCTAACCTCACTGAGTTTCTAAAATAAAAATTTTACAAATTTACGAAAAATCGAAAATTTCATAATAATCAACGTTCTTCTGTAATAAACCAGATTTTTTTATTGCTGATAGGTCATCGAACTATATGATTTGATCTAGTAGTAATGCTACCGTTTTACGAGTTCAGTGCATAGTCACCATAGACTGTACCATTACTTCTCAACGGGTGAAGTTACAGTCAAATACGGGTCCTGTCATCCCAAATAAAAGTCTTGAACATTTATTTGCTAATTATTCAGCTTCTAAAAAGTGTCTACATCGTTTTTGGTATGATGATGTGTACCGGAAGTAAAATATTATAACCTACAAAAACTATATTTAAAAAGAGTAACTGCCGAGTTTCTTGCCGGTTTCTGCTTCTTGTAGAGTTCAGGATTCAGTGGAATATCTTATGGAATATCTTATGGTGGTTAAAATCTTATTACATAAGATATATATCTCCCGTAAATGGCATTAGGTGAAGTTCCTTTCAAACCCAAACCCCCCCCCCCCCCATCCTACCGTAATGTATTACGTGATTAACGGGTACGTACCTCTTGTGTGGTTTGTCATCCTGGGAATCGGCAACGAATGCTTTTAACTCGTAATCAACTCCACAGGGCTTCCCAGTGTCACCGGGGGCTGGTTGCAGTGTGACGGAGGCGGGACAGTGCGGCGGTAGTTCGAAGTAAAAAGGGTGAGCAGCAGGTCCTAATTTGCGGACCAGCCGTTCTTGCAACCGGGTAAGTGGTCGCTTTGGTGTGCTTGTCGGTGGGTAAATCTGGAAGAGACATTAATTCATAAAATATAACCCAGCATATATTACTATTTCCATAGATATTGACAACAAGTACTAAATTACTTACAAATTAATTTTTTTTTTAATTGTTGACAGGCTTTCGCTTGACTGTATTTTCACATGTATGGTATGGTGGTAACGAAAGGACAAATTTAAAAATAAGATATTCTAAATTTGCCGGGAATTGCATGGAGGCCCTCTGCTAACGAAGCGATTACTCGCGCCATTACGTCAGTGTGGCTCTTAATATGCTATGGAAACTAATTTCATTGCCTGGTAGTCAAATACGAGAATTCTTAGACAGAATTGTGCGATTGATTATCGGTGAGAATCTAAATCTATATAGACGATAACTAAACGAAAAATTTTATTTATAACTTATACAAAACTAGTAAAAAAACTTTTTTATATTAAAAAAAAGAATTTCAATGAAGTGAAAATAAAAGCATATAGGAAGAGTCTGCGATTACTGACGTTCTACTTATCAAAGTAAAAGTGGTATCATAGAATGATTAAAAAATTGTGAAGTAACCAGCAAGTTATACAAAATTTAAAATTCCGGCTATTAGTTCATAATTTCCATATATGTATCTTGTTGAAATTTTCACTAGCTAATAAAATATTTCTATTCAAAGTTAACTTGGTTATAATGCAGTTATAAGTAGGTACTTACCGGGTTCCTATATTACTTGCCATAAATAAAGAGTAAAAAATAGAATGTCACCTGTTCAGCAGCCAAATATAAGTCCTTGCGGAAAGTGAGACCCAAGACGTCCAGATCCTCCCTTCCATATCGGAATGCGGCAAGAACATGTCCGAAAACCTTTCTATCTTTTACATATTCTGGGTCAATTAGCACGACACCATCTGAAATACAAAAATAAAATGTTTCATTTCCATTCTGTGACTTTGCTATATATAAATCTTTAAGTAGTAATTTAAAGAGTTTTACCTCATATGTTATACATGGATTAAGCCGACCATGACTTAAGCACATATATTTTTAAGCAGTACTATTTTCGCAACTCGGATTTTAACGATGCGAAATTATTCTGTTTGTTGTGTAGATTAACCCTTAACTGTAATCATTACATGATTCTTTTTGTACTTAATTATGAATCGGAGTTGATATCCGCGTCATCTAATTGACACCTTGTACTTAATAACAACATTATTTGATACTCACCAATCGGGTCCACGTGCGTAATATGGTCTACGAAGTCCCTTTTCCCTAAGTATACTGTTATCTGAAATCAAAATATTTATTTTTATACAAAATACAATCTCCTTTAACAACGACCAATTAAATGAAAAACAGTTGTCTTCAAATCCTCAAATAATTGGCCTCTTCACAAAATTTGATGAAGTTTGCTATAATTAGTGAATGGATATTTTCGTGAATGCGATGAAATTGGAATGTTATATAAACAAAAGCAATATAAATTAAATTGGGTTATTTATATATTTTAATGAAAATTAATTAAAAGCCATATATTTTTAGACAATTAATCTATCTACCTACCTTGTATACATCTAGATATCAAACAACAACACAAAATAGGTTAAAAGCGCAGTGATATTTAGACCTAATTCACGTAATACTGGTAATGGGTAACGATTAATCTGTACTTAACTGTGGCTTAGAACCTTGATATATGTCTCCAAGCCCAATAAAGTTTGAAACAACTATTAATAATACCTTTCCATTCGGTGAACTCTTCTTGAACACCCTTGTTGCTTGCCGCTGCTTGTTGCTGCCTCCGTCGTCCATTGTAACTCTGCGCCCACCGCAACACTGAAACATGTACGTAAAAATCATTGAAAAGACCTAAAGAGCGTTAATCGTACAGTAATTACGAAAACGTTTTGGTCCTCTTTAAATTCTCCGAAAATCTTTATAATTGCAGTAACGTCGATTTATTCATGAACTACTGATGCGTGATATTTTTCATTGTATTCATTTATCAATGTTTTTATTAATATTATTACTACCTGACGCGAAATATTGTCTGCGTACACTTAAAACTACTTACTCCGTCGAAGGAGTTTGATCAAATACAACAAAATGAAAAAACATCGTTAAAACTCGGTTAAGGAGTTTCGTCTCACACTGTGATGGTGAAACATGTGTGTATACACATAAATTACATTTACTATATGTAGTCCTAGAACGCAGGAACGCATTAACATGTACGGGAAATCATTCCTAAGGAAAATTAAAATCATACAGCTTCATTTCAAATTGTAGCGCGTTTGTGGTTTCCTATTGCTAGAAACGCCATTCCAATTACACTTAAAGACCGAAAACAATGAACAAGTAAGAAATCAACAATAACAATAACTCGTGTCATCCTTCTTGGAGCCATGATTTCCAAGTGATTTCACTTTTATTTTACTTTCGGTAAGAACTTATAGAAATGTATAAGGAAAACAATTTCATTATTTTGGGCATCTGCAAAGAGAATCTTAGTACGAGTCGTTAAGGGCAAGTTAATTATAAAAAAACACTCGGAAGATCAAAGAAGAAATGGGTACAACACATACAGTAGTAGGCTGGGCATAGTTATTAAAAATTTTATGAAAAAGGAAATTGTTTTAAAACCATAAGAGGTAAATTACTAATTTATAATATACACAAGCAATCGAATTATATTCGATCAAGAGAGAGTAGTTGGAGTCTGCCATAGCGCTAAAGTGTGATAAAGATTTTTTATTTCTGGTGTAATTTAATGTAAATTAGAACAGGGTCTAAAGAGTTTTTTTTTATAATTTGAAGTAAATAAATATATATATTTAAATAATGAAGTAAATTATTATTAACTAAATTAACTTGATCGTAAAAATTGTATATTTTAAGAAGATTAAACATTAAATTAAAAATTGCTTCAAGAAAGTTGCTTCTATGATTAAAATAAAAACAAAATTCCATCAAAAACTGTAGAAAAACTAATATTTGTGTTTTTAATAATAATATAAACAATGCTTCACGGGCCACACAACATTCCGAAACGGGCCCGCGGACCGCCATTTGCCTAGGCCTGAATTAGAAGCTTCTTTTTTTACCAAAGAGCACAATAATATATATTATAATTTCTATAAAGGGAAAATGAATTTCTTTGCACGGCTATCCTACGTGATCTTTTAAAGATGACCTCAAAGATAATGATTACGGGGTCTGTTAAGCCTCTCCATGGAATTCTCGGTATCCATGAGGATTTTCCTATCTTAAAAAGTGTTCATCGCATATCTCTTTTCCTATATATAATTTGATACATAACTAGTATAATATAACTGCTACTTTATATATTAAGAACTGAAACAGACCATACTTCGATGTGGTTTAGTTTAACGTTGGAATTACCATGAATAACCATAAGAATTTTGGGATAAAAATTAGCTTATATTACTAAATGTTCCGTCGTGTCGGATTCCCGTCACATCGGACTATGAATATGAAGGAATAGAGAGTGCCCTTGTGTACTATGCCTGCCAATCCGCAGTGCAGCAGCGTAGTGGGTCTATGCTCTAAAAACCCTCGCTCCTCGGAGTGAGGAGGCCCGCTCCCAGCGGTTTTTTTTACTAAATGTTACTAGGCTTATCTATCGTTCATTATTTTAATCAATCGATCTCACATTAAACTTTAAAATGGCGCCATGTTAAAGGGAATTCAAGTTTATTAATTACGATGGAAATAATTTAAAATCCTACCTGCTTAACCGGCGGACTAAGCTTTGTTTTTAAGGTCATTTTAAATTTTGGTATTTCACACAATAACACTTAACTTCCAAATCACGAAATATAAAGTGTCTTTAATAAAATTAATGAAACTGTCTTAAAAATCGTGTACAATCCAATTAATTGCCGTATTAATAACATAAGTCAATATATATTTCATTTTCCACTGTTTTAATGACTAGCACTGATTAGAAATAAGTTACAATTCCCAACGACGTAACCGCTCGACTGGTGAATTAATTACTAAACTGAAATAATAAATACCATCATTTATATACATATATATTCAGATACTGTACAGGAAAAGTTTGCGCGGACATCGCTCTTTAAATTCAATATGAATAATTGCTAAACATTTTCTTCTTTATAATGTAAATATGTAAATAAGTAATATAAAAAATTTGGCAGTCATGGGGACTGCCGAAAGAAGTGATTTTATTCTCTACCGAAAAGTGCTCAACGCGGCTAAAGAAGTTTTCACTTCAAAAACAAAATCAATTTCTATGTCATCTAGAACGTACTTCTTAAACTCATTACATAAGGAGAAACCTTTGCACTTTTTACATCGGTCTTCAATAGAATGCGCTATACAAAAACAAATCGAACCTGGGGCCAAGTCTAGCGTAGCAGGTACTCACGTCATTTCCCTAATTATGCAAATAGTGGATTACTAAGCGGTTAATTTTGTTTCAGTTGACCATTTCAAGGACACCGACGGTATTTAGAATATTATTCAGGATCACATGTTGTTCAGCACGTTTACGTTAAATTTTTTTTTAAACCGTACAAATATTATCATCTATTTATTAAGTGTTTTTCCGATAGACGTCACTAATTCTCAACTTCATTAATGTGCCTTGACCTCTGGAAATATAAAGTTCGAGTTGAAAATATTATTTCAAATTCATTTCATTTTCTTTCCTTTATATTTCGGTGAGACAAGTTTCGAGACTTATCAATTTACAGGGGGTTTTTCGCTTTCCCCTTAGACGTGTTAACAAGATATAAATTTTAATTGACATGGCAAGTGTCTGCAAGAACACATACGAATGTATTTGTGACCCCAATGAACACGAAACCTAGAACACCTGCTGCTTGACTGCCCAAAATATGAAGCACAAAGAACAATGTTACAAATAGAATTAGATATTAAATAGATAAGAATAATGTAACACATATACTAGAAAGTAATAGGGAAAGGGAGACATTTTTAGCATTGTGTTAAAATAGTTTTAGTCGTAAATAGGCGAAATAGAACCATGTAATTTAACATAAGACGATATATAATGATTATTTATTTAGAATAATACTAGACATTTTATTTTTTCTTATTTTTAAGGCAGTCAAAATAGGTTACAATATTTGTTATACTTAGGTAATAATATATAAATGTATAGACCTTATTGAGACCCTATATGGTGACACAGCATAACATTATTCAACGATCAAAATACAGTCTTATTTTAGGTATAAGTATATAGGCCTTAGTTTATTCATTTGCGTTATACGTATTAGTTTAGTAGTGCTAACTTATTTGTATGACTTTATTCATACTTACGAGTATATTAATCTTAATTATATTCATTAATTACAAAGTTTAATAGACTTATTATAGAAAACTGAGATAGAATCTCAGTTTCTTATAATAAGCATATATAGCGTTGAAAATGTCTATATCTAGATTAGCAAACTCGTTATATGACAGATACATCCTGATACTACTAAAACGTGACGATGTAATTATGCGATATTAGATGTACAAAGTCTCCGACCCGTGTTGGGGGGCAACTTGAAATTTATATAAATTAAAAAAAAAGTGTCTTGTTGAACTTAAACTAGAAGACGGCTTGGGTAGCGACGAAGGAAGCCTTCTCTGTTTTTAATTTTCGGAATGGTGTTGTATAGAATCATAAACTATAGCCATTAGTTTAGTGACGAATTTTCGAACAATAGACAGCACCATCAATTGGAAGCTAACGAAAAGAAGTTTAAAGATTTCTTTCTATGTAACGAGTTTAAGAAGTTCGTACTACACGACGTGGCAATAGATTTTAATATTTTTTTTATTAATTATTGTTGTTAATACATACGAGAAAATACTCAAGAGAAAGGATTAATAATTGACTTGGAAACATTCGTAAACACGAATGTGATAATAAACAACGTAAACGTGCTGGACAACATGACGTCGCCGTGAATAATATTCTGAGTACCGTTGAAACGAGGAAATTGAAGCAAAATTTTGATATATCATACTCGTGTTATATAGGTTAGTAACATATTGGGAGAATTCGGAATAAATGACGTACATGAATAAATAGATATCAGGTAAATGCCCATTTTCAGCTCTTAAATGGGCACATATTATGCCACTTTGACGTAAATACATTTTGTTACATCACACATTGCATCAACAATAGTCATAGCAAAAAGCGCTTCTCAGTGGTAATGGGTAAGGGAATATTAAAATTGAGGTCTGTTAAGTTATTTCCATTCTTAAGACGAAAGTTTTGACGGAAAACTGGAATGGCCCAAAAATTTCGTTAAATATACACACCTGCATATTTAGTGGAACATAAAACATCTTATAATCATCAGTATCATAACCTTGTATGATA
Organism: Elymnias hypermnestra; assembly: GCA_015832385.1. Taxonomy (NCBI): domain Eukaryota; kingdom Metazoa; phylum Arthropoda; class Insecta; order Lepidoptera; family Nymphalidae; genus Elymnias; species Elymnias hypermnestra. The sequence continues at coordinate 2,213,603 of JACTOM010000030.1, read as the reverse complement.
CTGATATCATTTTTTTTTTATGTTCCGCTAAATATGCCGGTGTGTATATTTCGCAAAGTACCATGAGTGTCTGTTGGATAAGTACGTCTGGATAACGTAATGACACTTTATCCAGACGTACTTTAATTAGAAAACAATACCAGAAAAACTTGCATAAAGGATAAATCAAAAATAAAATTAGAATATAAAATCACTCAGATTGAACTTTTTTCATTCTATTTTTTATAACTAATTAAAATAAAATACTGTAAAGGCTTCGATATATGGAAAAATATTACGTAAATATGACTAATGTGTACGCCTGTTATTAACGTTTAATTGACGTTGTTATGTACTATTCTGTTTTTTATCCTTTATCTTTTTTTTCTGTATGTATACCTTTATATATAAATATTGTTGGCTTATCTTATAAAATATCTGTTTTAAATATGGATATAAACGTACGATATTCCTTGTGCGGCTCCAGGGTTTGGTCTAACACCTCACGCTAATTTGCGCAGCCGCGCCGCCCTGTAACAATAAAATTTAAAATTATTTTAAATTATTTAATGGTGTAGTGGTACGAGTTTTGACTTTGCTAGTAGAGGTCCTGTATTCGATTCCAACGGGACATATTTAGGAAATTTTATTTTCTAATTTGTCTATGTCTAGATTGCTGTGAGATTTCCATTCTATCAGTAAAGTCGTGCCGCCAAAAAATTTGCGTCCTATCACGGTGCTGTGTAGAAATTATTAAAGAGTTAAATTACCTCTTTCGAAGTCTGTGCGCTACTTTTTTTAGACTCTATCATCATTTACCATTAGGTGGATTCGAAGACAGGGGCTAATCATTTTTTAAATTAGCAATTTATTACGAAGAAAATCAATTATTATATTTGAATACAGATCTGGCAGCAGAAAACACGCAAAGAATTTAGATTAATTTACAGATTTGACTTTAATTATGTCGGTGTTACATAGCGGTAGTTGGTGTTTCCACAGTTTTATTAATAGTCATATTTTTTGCACATTTGATTTAATTTTCTCAATAAAGCAATTAATGAAACTAGACTTATAAGGATCGTGATTGTTAAAGAAATAATTTGTATGTATAAATGTATTTAAAAATATTTTATAGTAATAAGAAACGATTCAATTAGTCGAAAACTTCTAGCCCACAAAAGAATGCAAGGTTATTGTTCGTTTTATAAGTCTTTGGATAAACTTGTATAAAATTACTTTATGTATGTGCAGTCTACAGACAACTCAATAATTTTCACACATCCACTTTCTAAAATAAATACAAAAATTCTAATAAACCCTATACTTCGATCTAAATTCTCGACCTAATTCAACAAAATAAAGGCATCAGGGACTCGGCTAATAACATCGCCGAATCTTTTAATAGCACGCGTATTCTTGATAATAAATTAAAACTTTCCTTACTTTTTATTACTAAACATTTAAAAAAAATTGTATCCAAGGGCAATGCAATCTTGTAAGTTCGCGAAAATTCTGCCTGTACTTTTATCTAAGTATAATTAATATATTACCTATTAATGCAAGAATATTTATCGATAAACACTGAATGCAGCAATTTCATTTAATTATAGAAAAATACAAATTCTGTATATTGAAAAATAAATAAATACAATGTCAAGGAATTTCTTTGAAAAGATAAAAATAATGCTTCCTATGCAATGCTTCTGAGGGCTTATCGATTAGTCGTGTAATCCTGCAATTACAAAATGAAGGCCATTGGATTATATCCGTTGCTGGCAAACCAGTTAGATAACAGTATACACGAACTGCCTTATCAAATGTTTACTTTTCCATTTATATCTTCTATTTATCCCTCAAACATCCGTCTGTGACCCTCGCCTTGATTTGAGATTTTGTAAATCCAATTTAATTCCGTCGAGAAGGTTACTCAAATGACAAGATGAGAAATATTATTCATTCCAAAATGTGATTTATTTAATTTCTGGTATTAGTCCATACTCTCCATTTACATATTAAATTTATAACAATCTTATTGTACAGTGTTATAGATTGAAAGCCGACGTAAAAAGCTCAAGGGTCTCTCTTTCTATGTAATAAGTTCGTGATAGATGGCATAGAGGTAGTGACTTTTTACATTACTTGTATTTTTATTTGTCAGATCGGTAGTAAAATTACAAAAAACTTTAGTCGTCGCCCGTAATTAGTTAGTGCTTAATATATAACGCTAGGAAATTTTAAGAAGCCTCATTTCTCGAAACGCTTGATGAATCTACATCAGCATTGTTGCCTCCCGTATGAACCATCGACAACCAATATTGAACCATAAGATGTATATAGTCTTAACATAGAATCATAGTTACAGAAAAGCCATTATGAAAAAAACTTAAGCTTAATTTTAAATGGTTCATATAATAAGGAATACCGTACCAAACCTAATACGATAATTGTTAATAACTACACATAATCCCGCACGTCAGATATAACTTCACTTAGAAAATTATAACCTAAGTTCCATATTTCCATAAATTTATTCCGGTTCAGGCACCTAAATACTATTATATATATAAAATTATATTTCTGGGTATTGGATTGGGATGTTATTATCCCTCCATTTTACAGCGCACATTATCAAGGGATAAATCTTTCTTTCTAAAATTTGACCCTCGAGTAGGCTTTAGTCTAGATGCTTCTAAAATGATTTTAGACTGAATGCTATTTGTTCTCAATCATTTGATAATAAGTTGTAAAACCCTTCTCACGTGCAGAAGCAATATTTATTATTTATTCTTTACAAATATTCTGGATGCCCTTTCTGTCGAAGAAAATTATACCAAGGAAATTGGAATGCTCGATACGTTTATTTTACTCGTAGAATAATGTAATATTCAACCCTCTTTCGCAGAGTTTACTCACACAAATCAATGGAAATATTTCAATAAATATTACCAGGTCAAGCCTGGAAACCTTCATGTGTAATCTGTTAAAGACCTTCATAGAATTGTTGAGCACGTTTATATAATTATCCTGTTAGAACCGCAACAATATGCAATGGTAACTATACGGAATTTCACAAGTAAATTAACTCCTTATTACATCATAAGTCATATTGAATAATAACTTTGGGAGTGTTAACAAAAAGTCCATTATTCATGAAATGTGATTAAGAATACAGTATGTCTTTAAGTGATTTTTAGGGTTATACTATAACTTTCGTGATTTAATTAGCTTTGTTTTGAAATAACAATCAATCATAACAAATAACAAAAAATACCTTACTACAGTTTTACTTCTAAACCGAGAAATAAAATGTATATAGACCTTTGATTTGCAAAAGATAGGGTCGTTTAATTAAATTATTTTATATTTTCCTATTAAAACGAAACGTTTAGTCCATCGCCTGAATTTTCCTCAATCTATTACATGTCGCATTTTAGCCGGCCGCCGAAAAGGGGTAAAGAGAAAAGCATTAGGCAGAGAAGCCAATGTCAATATGGCGGAGCCTTTGCCTGGTAACAGCTGACCGTATAACGCTTACATTCTCACTCGTTCGTGCAAAATTTATAAACCACATATTGGATTTTTAACATCCTGTATTAAAAGAAATACCTTAAATAATTTGGTAGCAGAGTTCCACTCTCCAATAGAAGCAAATAATGAATTCAAATTTTGCTGAATGTTACTTAATCAAAAATTGAGACTAATGAAGTTAAAATTATTTATCGTAAACTACTTCAATTAAGGCTCTTGATTACTAAAAACTAACTGTTGATAAACATCCACTTTCATGTATATCAACAAAAAAATTGTGTTCAAATCAAAAAGAAACTACAAGTTTCCAACAATTGTAAATGGGGACATCAATTTTATTTCATTAACAATAATACTTCCTTATGAATTAAAATTTCGTAACAATAATAAAACGTCCTTTTCAACAAAATTTTGATTAAGAGATATGTCGAGTTCTAATTAATAGTCCCGATATTTTAAAATAAAAAATGAAAACCTTTCATATACCGGGATAAACGGTCGGAAATATTACATTTCATCCATTCTTAAATCTTTTATAAAACCTTCCAAAAACCTAAGACTATATTGCAACACATCTTTATTTTTAATTTTTAAAGACATATATTTACATTTATTTTGTCCCGTTATTTTTGAAGCAATAAAATACTGTCATTTTATAACTAGCTATTACTAACATATTTCACAGCCATTGGAAAAACTTTCCCATCGAAATTCAAAGATTGGATATTACGGAGTCGATATGCAAATCTGTGATTGATTCGTCGTTGCTACAACGTTTAATAAATGTTTCTGTTATCGGTTGGCAACAGCCAAGGTTGTCTGAAGGGCGTAAATATTAGGCAAAAATTTATTCTGGTACTTCATTAGTGCAATATACTGCCTTTTAAGCCGCAATAAAATAATAACCATTTCAATATTCTCTAAAACGAGTAGGATTTGCCTAGAAAAGGTCACTACTTGAATTAAGACCGCTGGTTGCATCCTTTTATTTCTCTGTTTCGATTATTTTATTCTTAGTCTAGCTAGTAAAATAAACTTTTGTGTAATTTTTATATTTGATTGATTTGATTAATATGTAATGTATTTTAATTCAATAAAATTATTTTATATTTTTTGACTTCCATAGTTACATAGTGATTTGATAAGTTAACCGAAAATCGAATGTAACTAACTTAAGCCCTAAAATGTTCGTCTATATTTTTTTAAATGAAAACAATTAACTTGAAGAAAACTCAAAATGGTTGATATATTTGAATATATAAATTTAGAATATTTCATTAAAAGCGGTTAAGCGATTGAGATTCGGTGGACTACAGTCATCGTTTACTTATTGTAAAAGTAAACATGTTGCATTTATATCGTCGTATTTTAGTTATGATTACAGTTTAAAGCAATAGTAGAGTTGCCCAAAACAGTTATATTATTACAACAGTAATGGTTATTTCACTCGATCATTCAGTAACCTAAAAGGAACAGGTTACATGGACAACTAACTAATCGAGTGAAACCGTGAGAAAATATTTAGACTCAAAATGTGCCGAATACACTCAAGGCATCAATAATATGATGTATCTTAATTGATGGTCATTAGAATCGGTTGCTAAATTTTTATTTCACGAATATCCACTTTGAGCCCACAACATGTTGGATGACGTATTATTATATCGACGCTAGAAAGCAAACACCTATTAACCCCCACCCGCAAATTCTAAATTGTATAACAATTGTAAATCAATATTTTCGGACACTATATTTATGTTTTGTTACACTATATTAAGTTTTGTTTACACAACATTTTACGGGTTACTATGTGTTTGCCCGTGTGTTTTACGGGTTACTAGGTGTTGTCCAGCGTCCTATTTTATTAATTAATTTTTGTCAACCTTACCGGGGACTTAACATCATCAGGAAGTCACAGTTTCTAGTATATAATTGATTTGTAGAAAAATGAGAAGATTTAAGTGTACTGTTTTAAGTTAAAATACAACATGTCTACTTTAGCACAATTTCCTTCTCCTTAAGGTTGTCTGGAAGAAATCGCCGTTTACCGATAAGACCGCCTTTTTGTACATTTGTTTTGTTATTACTTGTGCTTCTCTTTCTCTTTGTAATTTTTTTATTGTACATAATAAAGTATATATAAATAAACAAAAAATCTATCTTTGTCAATAGTTTCGGGATACTTTCCAAGAAATAAAATATCTCTCAAAACGATACATTAATTCTGTATATCAATAAAATTTGGCCTTAAAAACTCAAAATAGGTACCGAGTAACATTTATTTCAATTAAGTTAATTATATTTGAAGCCTGTTATTACTTATTTATGACAAATGATTTCCTTGATTTGTGATTTATTTCTGTTGAGTGCCACTAATTGTTTTCTCGCCGCTTAAAAGGATCTATTAAATATTACTCAAACTACAAGAAATATTACGACAGCGAGTAGTCTGTGGCTAATCAAACCTGTTCAAATAATAAAACTTACAATTATCCGAAAACTCGTAAGATTCAACGTCAGATTTTATATAAGTACTGCCTAAACATTCATATACAGTTAACAAAAATTCACTTCTTATAATATCCATTATTTTATTTATCGAATGAGTAATTTTAAAGAAAGCGAATAATTAATTTGGAATAAAATAAAAAGCCTTCTGTATTGTGATAATGAGTAAATAAAAATATATCTGAGCTCGCGAAAAATTTATATTTTGAGTGCACACATAAACTCAGCAGCTTCATATGTACAACATCTTCACCTTCATCTTTTTGCAGGTTGAAGATGCCGCTTAGGCACGTGGGCGTGACGTCACATACCTATATCGTATGCTTTCATATAGTCACCAAAGTGGGAATATTAATATAACATGTAATGTTTAAAATATTAACGTCAATTCCTACTTAAACCTAATAACATCAAGTATCATCAAATACAATAACATTTGTACTTCAGTTGTTAAATAAAAAAAATATTTTGAAAAGGGTTGAAAGTAGCAATAGGAATTGAAATAGAGATTTACCCCAAACGCAAAGATTACTTGGTGTAGTTTATTGTAAATTAAAATACAGGCCAGCATACGATTTTAAGCGTGTATTTGTTAAAATATAGGTAATTTCATAACTAGATGTTCAGAGACTTTAGATCAAAAAGAGATACGAAAAATCATTAATAGTCCTCTTAATCGACAATGTATGATATTGACAATTCGACTGGTCCCACAAACACTTAAGGGTCATGTGGGTTGTAAGCTTGTATCTGTATGCTTTAAAAAATAACAGAACTAAAACTGGAAAACACCTACGTTGGAGATAAATGGAATATTATATGGTATATATCGTGAGCCAAATATAAAAATGGTTTGTATAAAGCCCGAAGATGCATCGTAAAATGCAGGCGGGGAAGTGATCTCAACATAAGAGGCGAGTAACATGGACGCCCGAGATAATGTACCACAGAATAACAAAACCTTTCATACCAGTGTAGCATTTTAGCACACAGATATTTCTTTTCGCGAGTGCTTCTATACTACAAAATAATAACAGTAACAAAAAACATGTATTACGTAAAGTAGGAAAAAATTGTATATACAATCAGATTACTTTAACTATAAGCGGATGGAGTCTTATATCTCTCCTAATATATCTCTATCTCTCCTAATATACCTATATGTCTCTCCTAAAGATATATCAGCAATGGACCTGAGTCAATTCATTCGGCGACTAATTTTTAATTAAATAGCATATATTATGAATCCGCTGACTAGAATGCATATTCATTCTTAATCACATCTTAATTTACATATCTCGGTATGTACTCAATATTTAAAAAATATGACGTTGAAACGCAAAAGTAATGGAGACAAAACGAAGTACAAAATGAAATTTAAAAGCTTCGAGCGCACTGCAGAAAACAATACGGCATGAAATACAGAAGTATTTTTAAAACATTGTAGACATATGGTTCTATGAAAACAGATATGCACTTAGGTTGAACAATGTTGTTACGACCAGCGCAATGTCGTTACGCAAAGGTTAGCGTTGCATGTATCAAACAGTGAGTGCCTGGGGAAAAGTGATCTCTACAAAAATGCCATTAGCAGATGCACTGCACAACGACGTACTACATTAGATCAAAGTATTTTGATACGGAAAGTTAAGTGCACATAATAATTATACTTTTGCGTAGGATTTTTTTTACACTCCTTGATCAAAGGATGTAGTGTAAAATGGTTTTGGTGAATTTCATCTTATCTAGTTTCAAATAATGAAAGAGACAGCTTTCGAAAAGTATTATATATGTATGTTTCAAGAACTATCTGGATTGAATAACGCAAGAAATATTTGACATTTTCGAAGGTTTAGCTTTACAGCAAAACAATTACAGCCATTAGTTTAGAGGCAGGAAATAAATGAAAATAAGATTGAGAAATAATCAAAGGGCCAGTATACTCGTACAGACCAATGAGCGCTTGGGTTTGCTTAATTAATATTCAATTCATACTATTAGTTCACTCTCTCTATAGCTACCTTGTTCCAACAATAAGAAAACTCTTGACTAATTAATATAAGATCGTCTACCTGGGGATAATACAAATCTTCAGATATATAATGCACCCTCCAACTCTTTCTACGCTCATGGACATGGTAATAAATTAAAGTATCTTTGTTTAATTTACAAATAAATTTTAATGGCTTCACCTTCAAAAATTAATTTATTCTTTTATATGTGCAGACATTTTGATATACTTCCTTAAAAGGACCCAATTCAAGTTTAGCATGGCAAGTTACTTAATGAAAGAAAGGTAACCGTTTCAAAAAAAAACACGCGGTGGAATGCGAAAGATGTACAAATTTTCAGTTTGTTCTTGTTTCTGTTGTCTGTAGCATAGAGAAAATGTTTTATGCATTTTAAGAAATTTCAATGGAGGACGATGGACAAATGATAAACTAATATTAGGTATTATTCATACAACCAAGTATGCATGAACGTGTCTCATGATCAACATTAGACAGCCTCTTTTAGTAAAGTTTACTTGCTACGAACAGTTTGTGAGACAAGTCTGAAATTTGTAAAACAATACACCGTTGTTCAATGAGTTGTCTGATGTGCAAATGGCACAATGCCGACGGCGACATATTGGCGGATGGGCTCTATAAGAGATACTGCAATGGCTTGCCTTCATTTGCGTTGTTGTTTGATAACAATGCAAATACGAACTGTATATTAATTGACATATGAATGTTATCGTCGCAACATTGGCATGTATAAACAAAAGGTTTAAACACGACTTGTGCATACAGAAATTTATATTAAATATTTAATGTCACTTTTAGTAATCTATTCATTTAAATACAATTACTGATAATGTCAAAATAACAATTTCTTACTACACTTTTGTGATCCTGATTTCTCTCCGGTCGTGTCCCACTTCCGTTACATCGGCCAATGAGTGTGAAGAAATAGAGTGCACTTGTGTACTCTGCCTGCCAACTCGTAGTGGAGCAGCGTGGTTGGTCTACGTACGTCTAACAATCCTCTCTCTTATGAGTGAGGAGGCATGTGCCCAGCAGTGGGACTTAATGAGCTACTACTTAATACAATGTTATAAAAAAATTATAGTTTTTTCTTCCGATTCCTATTAATCTGCAAAAAGCTGGACCATTTTGACGGGTCTTTCATTGGCGGGTAGATAATATTATGAACTTCTCAATACAAATTAATAACATTCAACTTAAAACAGGCGATTGTTGGATTAAATGATGTACGCACACATAAATACACATTTTTTAATAGTTATTGCGCAGAAATTGTTTAAATAAATTATAATAAACAGCCACATGTGAAATACTATATATCTCACGATACCGGAAAAAAAAGTGTTTGACATGTCAAGCATAAAACAGAAAAAATACATAGAATAGTAATGTATCACACGTAAATGAGTCCAAATTTCATTCCAAAGATATTATTTCGTCCAATAAATTTTTTAATGAAAAGTATCTACAAGAGAAAGAATCTACTGTAGAGAGAGAAATATTGACTTAAACGAGCGTGCGCTTAATAAAAGCAAAAATAGTTAAAGTTAAATTGTTATTTGTACCTATAGTTGATATAATAAATGAATAAAATATTATCAGTTAATAAAAAGCTGTACAACTCGTAATTCAGAACTGTCGGTCAGACAGTGTTTCACTTGAAATAAATTCCCAAATAAGTCACAAAAATGACAAACTGAATGAAACATGATTTCTCGATATAACTTACTACTGTTGTATGAAGCAAAACAAATAAGATGGTTTATATGAATGTCGTCACACTGATTTATGATAATATAATATATTATACTAGGTGTTCTCGCCGTCGCTTGGCTATCAAAAGATGCCGCCCTAAAAGCTGGGGCCCATTGCAGCTATAGGGCCAGCTGTCAGCCAATTCGTCGGCGCGGCGGGGATGAGTCAAGGAGAGATTCGAGAGGTGCCGAACGGCTAGTAGGGAACTCGCACCTACCTCGAGTCCAGGCGCCCCTCTCCTCGAAGGCGTCGACTCCGGCAGGTGTCTGTTCACGTGGATGTGTGTACTGTAAAGTGTGGTTGTGGGATGTACAGAGTATGTAACCTGCCAAAGCGTCGCGGATGTCCGTGATCGGCGACACTGGTTTACTCTTCTGTCCCTGGCTCCAATGGAGGGAAGTCTGTTGCGTCCAACGCGTCGAGGATTTTCCCTATATCCTCGAACCAAAAGACGCGTGGGATCCCGCACTTCCGTCCGCACAAAAACTCAAAATCTCGCGACGGCCCTAGACCGCGGCCGTCNGGACACCAGGGCAGAATGCGAAAGCTGAACATCTGGTGCCTCACTAATGGATGAAGAGGGTTCCGCTGGGTTTTAGTGGGTATTGCGAGACCTTCCATCGCCGAGTCCCACACTCCTGACTGGTCATCGGTCAAGGTTAGTGCGTAAATAGCGCTTCCCAGCGACAAAAAAAGAAGTGGTTGTAGTGGCATAACTAAAGTAGTTGGACATAAGGTATCGCGAACATTTTTATAAATTAATACGTTCTATAATATTGTAGAACCTTTTGCTGTTCTATCTTCAATAGTTTTAGTAGCGCACGCGATTACAGATTTTTTGTTTCAAACCTTAAGTTGCAGTATTGCATTTTTCATAGGGATCCCTATTTTTTTTTTGAGAAAGTAATATAGCCTATGTCGAAAGAGTTTTTGAAATCGGTCCAATAGTTTTTGTGTGAAAACGTTACATCTGCATCGGTAACTTTAACCATTTCATCGATCTAAAAATCGCTACAATGCATAATAACTACTAAGTGTCATAAATACACAATGAATTTTATAAAATTCTTAAATTTGAAAATAGTATAGTTAGATATACTTTGTAGCGAGAATGTCTAATCTCCAATCGCTATAATAAACTCTACCTAGAACATTAGTAGAGGCATCGTAATACAACACCGTAAAGTTCAAAGCTGTTCATTTAGCAAGATTTAAATCTTTATTACAACACAGTTAACAAGAAATCCAAACGAAGCTCGGGCTTCTAGCCTTTAATGAAGGTTGCAAATTAGAAAATTATAACGAACATTGCGTAGTCTTTAATTTGTTCTCTTCAAACATTAAATCATTTTGGCCTTTAAATCTCACTCACACTTCGAGATAAAAGCTTTCGCCGAAATGAAATCAAATGGGATTATGAACAACAATCGGAAGAATTGATAAGCGTTTAGATTTATTAAATATTTGTGTTGGTTGTTTCTCACATATAGTTATTATTTGTGTTTTCTCAACTTCGTTAAAATTATGGTAGTCCAGCTGTGTTATGAGAGTATATGAAAGTCAAAAACAACGTTCCAGATCTAATATCCTCAAGATCAGTGCGACTGTTAGTTATACTTTCCATTTGTTTCTAAAATGCATATACGTGTTGTATCACTTAGTCACGTATAAACGTGATGCAGATAAAAATCTTAATTGAAAATATATCATAACGATGAAATACATGTTTTAAAATTTGAAATAAAACAAGTTAATTATTACGTCAACTCATTTTGTACTCTAATATGTACATAAATCAATACGCTTTAACATATGATAAGGTTTAAAGAATAAAATCTTTCAGCGTCTGAATTTTCAAATTCTAAATATATCCATTTAGGAAATGGTATGCGGCAGATACTATGGCAAGAATACATTATTCAATGTTGCCGCGCGTGCATTAGTACCCGCGTCAACGGGTCAGAGGGCATGACGACTGACACGTCGCTAGGAAACCTGGTTAAAAATAGTAAGCATTAAACATCGCTTTTAGTTACTGGTTGTTATGCGGTTATAAATAGAATAACCATTAAAGACTTTATCAAAGTATTTTTATCATGTAATATTAGCGTTATAAGTGAACGACTATTTCAAACAAACAACTCCTACGCCATCCTAGTATGAACATCTTAAACTCATTACTTAGAAATAAATCTTGTTCTTGAGCTATCAATATATGGCTCTGTAATTTTTTCTGAATAAAATCTCTAAATGAATTCATATTAGAAAAAGGTATTACCCGTCAAGTGTCATCTTAAAACACACTCCACACATCCACAGTGCAGTCAAGTAAAATTTATTTCATAGCTGACACTGACGCAATAACAAGTATATTGGGAATAATAAACTTGACAGATAATGTATAAAAGCCCAATGTAGAAGTAATAACCGTTAGTTTTTACGAGTATTTAGCAGAATAATTATTAAACGAACAATAAAAAAGTTATGAAGAATATTCATTACCGGGGATACCCAGGGTGAGGCTCTCCATACACATTTTATGTCGTCTATTAAAGCTGTGTACGGCACAATGGATTAGGGCTATATAAGGCAGTTATAGTGCGGTCAAGGTTCATGGGAGATTGAGTACGCCCTCTATTTATTGCTCGTATTAAGTGTTCAATGTAGTTTTAACGATAGACTGCGCTTTCTGGCCTTTTTGTATTCTATAACTACAGCTGAAAAATAGTACTGTATTCTTACTTGAGATGATTTATGAAGGTAATCTATTTCTGCCCTTTCGCGGTAGTGATAGCCAATATACATCATATAACTCGTGTCTTCGTTTATCCGACATTGTTAAGTACCTATAGAGCAATTGCATATAGGATTCCTTCGAAGGATTCTATTAATAGACTAATGAACAGTATTATAATCTTAGTATTTATTAAGTGTATTAACTGTACTTAGATAATACACTGATGAATAATTAAGTAAAAATGAAAGTATAAGCGAAATGCAATAATATTAAATTAAACTCTTTAACACAGAACATGCTCAAATGTGTAATATTGTAGCAAGTGGATGTAAAAAGGACAGAAAGAAGCAAAGCTGTAGGATACTATATACTTAGGAGTATTTATTTCAAAGAAAATTTTTGTGAAACGCAAATATTTTGACGAACAAAGTAAGATGTTACGTAAGTGCTTTGTCCTGGCCCAGTTTTATTAAATTATTGTCTCTCTCCCTGTAGCTAATATCTGGTATCACTAAATAACATTGTTATGACGTCGATAAAATCGTGACAAAATATAAAGGTCGTCCTAAAGTCCCTGTGGTAATGTATAAATGTGTTTTGGAATTAAGGCGGTGGCGTCGAGGCGGCTGGCTTGCAGACAATATTGTAACCTGACAAGCCGACAAAGTTGTTACAGCTTTAAATAGCTGTTTAAGTACGCATGGTTGCAGTCAAAGTTATATTTCAGTTACAAGTAAACTTGACCGACTTCAGAAGAAAGATTATTTAAGAAAGGTAATAGCCTACAAAACTCAAAACAGTGTTCACCGTTTAATTCTCAATCCCGTAAGAATACGAGGAAACGTGTTCTTAGTGAGAGACAACGTCGCTAAAAGAAAATGTAAGCCGTATATCATGTCAATCGTTCGAATATTGTTGGCAATAGCGGCAACATGTGAGTCTGTCAAGCGCGGTATGATTATCATTGATATCTTTTAATTCTTTTGCAAACTTAATTTTTTCTAAATTAAAAACTATTTAATTTACTATTTATAACACCAGTTATCTAACAGTGATTGACCCGCCAATCACTGTCATCATAATCAGTCCAATCAGAAATTATGCGGAAGAAACAGACAGAAAAGATTAGAAAAAAATATATTTTTTGATATACTCGTAAGTGTCGCTTATATTTTTATATGAATTTTTATGAAAATGCTTTAAATTTGAAATTACAAACAGACACTCCAAATTATTAAAATTGTATAAGCCTTAAAACCGTCCCTTCCGACAACGCACGCATTTCGCGAATTATATTTATAGTTCTTCCGTTTTCCTTGAGGGGTCCATTCCTGCGCATGGGAATAGGTACAGGGGCCCCTTTTGAGAGTGTGGTCTATTAAGGTCCACTTCCGGCGCCCGATTTCATTTACGATCGTTGTTTCGTGGCATCTGCCCAGGAGTAAGCTGTCTTCGTTGGAAATTCTCTTGGACCAGAAAATTACTAGAATCCGTCTGAGGCACTTGGTTTATGAAAACTTGGATCTTATGGATAATAATTTTTGTAACAACCCACGTCTCACATTCATATAAATAAATAGATTTTACATTGGAGCGAAAGATTTTCAGTTTCATTACCTAGTTTCCTATATGGGTGTGAATTGGGCGAAGGCTAATCTAGCTTTTGATATTTGTGTAGCGATATCTATTTGCTCAGAGCCTATCATTAGCGCTGACAAGTTTCCTACCTCAGTACGAAATATATTAAGTATCTATTTATTTCAAAAAATGTCTTCCATCTCTTTCCATAATTTTGTAAAAACAATGAAAATATATATGTAGATTTCTTTGTATTAACCGTACGTATCAGGTCCCTAGATGGGAGACCAAGATTCAACTTAATTTCTTAATACATTTATAGACTTTAGGAGAAACTTGCCCTACACATGGAACAAGAATATGGCTCTATAAACGTATTGCGAAAGACATTTTTTCCTGAATGTAATAGAATTTTTATAGCATTAATTCACGTTGGTGTATTTACAGTGCGAGGGGTTCGCGACTCTAATGCAATAATAGCAGAGTTCCTGAGGAGGGTGCCAGTCAGCCATCTCTCCTGTGGGAATTTATATAGGTTACATTTACTACTTAACCTTATTACTTTCATACTATTTAGTATACTTTTTTCATATTAAAATCACTTCGGTATATATATGTTTATCTTTTAAAACTTCATGCACCAATGACGGCCAAGTGCCGAGATGCGTGGATTCTCCTTCAGAGTCGTCAAAGTCGAGGGTCCTAACCCTAGGACAGGCACTGTTAAAGTTTATTTTTATAAAAATGAAATTTACGTGTTTGATTGTTCTTTCTTACCCATCATTAGGCTTTTCGATGAAGCAAAACATCAACCTACATATCCCGGGAGTAATTCTGGGGTATATGTAGCCTGCTAAGTGGAGCAGCGTGGTGAGTTTATGCTCTAATAAAACTCCCTCTCCTATGAGCGAGGAGGCATATGCCCAGAATTAGCGCGGTAATAGGCTGCTATTTACCTTACCTTCTTTATGCACCAACCCATGTTTTACATGTAAATTCTAGTCTGTGTAGTTGCCTGTAAGAAATCACTTGTAGCGATCAATAAACACGGCCGCAACACATTAATGTTTTTGTGTTTGTTTTGTAACAGTTACATTTTATTTAATGAAAGAGATGAAAGTATGTTTGCATTGAATTGTATTTTATCAACATTTTACGTCCCACTGTTTTAACTTCCATTCTCAGATGAAATAACGTTTTCAAGCATAGATCCACAACACTGCTCCTGTCTGGGTTGGAAAGCTACACATAATCCAATGTGGTCAAGGTATGCAAGTTTCCTTACGTCGTTTTTTTCTAAAAAGTACGTTTTTATTCTACAAAGGGAAGCCCATATTCTACACAAATTATTCTCAGCAAAGTTTAATCCCAGGTTCAAACGATACGAAACATTTGCACGGGATCCAAAATGAAAAAAATAAAACATCAGAAACCTTAACGTTATTCTATATCTACGAGTATACTCTATTCAAAATAATTAATTCGATCTAACATTTCAATTCCGTAATGTGTTATTGTGTTTCGCTATAAAGGCCAACCTACTTTCAGGTTATTGGAAGAAACCATATAAAGTGGTTATTTGATACAAGCATACCTTGATTTATAAAGGAAAGCAACGTCGCTTTATTAACTTTGGTGTTTTCCTTTTTTTTCACTTTATACCTATATAAGAATCCTTACTCGGATTGCTTTAGAAAAAATGTATTAGTAATATATTCGTGTCGATTTTGTCGTAACATAAACAAAGTTACAAAGTATTTGGACAATATATCTAGGTATAAATTTAAAAAAATCTTAAAGATATGTGAACTAATCACAAACAATATCATTATATGGTTTTAGACCACTAAACTTAATCACTTACTCACTCGGCACGATATCCTTAAAGAACTCTTGCAATTGACTTGAATTATTGCAAATTCATTCGATTCGCAATAATGTGGGCCACTGAGTATGAATTTCTCCACATTCCTCCAAGATCGAAACTTACGCAAGTGACTCTGCAGTAAAAAGCTAGTTAAGTAAAAAATACAACCATATAATTTTAATGATAGTGATGCAGTGATTATACCACCTTATATATTTCGCCTCTTCATAGAACTATAGCTTTTATGGGTGCATTTATACATACAACAGGTAAATGTAGGGAGAAGTAATCAAAAATATTAAGAAACTCTCACAGAGAAATTCTAGAAAAATTTCAATGACTTTTTTTATATAAAACCTAAATTATACAACATAATATTTATCAACTCAAAAAGTGTACAAAAAAGAAACAAGGTTCTTTTCATTTCATTGTTTTACTATCAAAAGGTTCAAATATTTCTATAAAGTTTTGATGAACAATCTTTTCGCCTGGCATAAATCATACTTTTATTTACTGACACATTTCGTAAGCTATAAAAACAACTTGTTGCCAGACGAGTTTAACAATTTCAGGAGCTGTCGAAATATATTAATTAAGGCTCTATTCCTCTTTGCATATTCTTTTACAGCTAAAATAAATAGAATATCTAAATCACGTCAAGCGTCAAACTTTATCTCGCAGTAGACATGGCTCAAATTTTAGACAACAGATTTGTTTTTATAGATCCAACTTTATTAGAGACGTGTATAACTTATCTCCACATAGTAGCCTTAAGCCTTAATAAGACTGAAATAGGAACAACATCCCTAGGCAAATTCTACTAGGTGCGTCTTGTTCAGGTGATCAGGTAAATGTACACCTTAGGTCATCATTATTTTTTCATTTTAATCTACATCTTAAAACCTTCACTTCTCTTGAAATATATACATCAAATAATTTATGTAAGAAAAATCATTTATATCGTCGTAATATCAGTCGCGAATTTACTATTAAAGTAAGCACTGTCAAAATTACGTCAGGAATATCGTCATGCAAAAGGTATTGTTTAGCTATATTGATATATAAAGTATATGCACTCTATTTAATAATGAGTCAGCTAAAATGTAACTGAAAGATATATACAAAACGAAATAAAACCAAAAATATCTTCATACAGATATTCTCCCTTCCAATAGCACGCTTCAAAGAAGTAATGTGACGCGTTTCACAGTAGTTAAAACTTTTTATTTTGTTTGTATAATTTTATACTATTTTTGGTACTTAAATAATTTTACCTACTAAAATATAAGCTTCTGTTCGCCGTTCTGTAAGCTTCTTCTTTTTTTGGCGCATGCTGTGTTGTGTAATAATTGACAAAGTCCGTAGTTTTACTATTTATAACACTGTATTTTGTTTTTTGTACTTCCATGGGAGTGCATAAATAAATCAATCCCGACATTGTTAACATGAAAAACTGAAAGGAAAAGAATTATACTCTACTGCTTTTTTTTAATGGAATGGATGCATTCGTAACACATGATAGTAACAAAATTTGTTTAAGTTTCATATGCGTAAAGATCAAAGAACGAGTTACGAGCAGTACGACTGACTCGTGTGAGTTAGTGCGACACCTAAGGCTAAATGTAAATGAACGTTAAGCACGAAAAAATATTCTGGACAGATCTATTTTTAACATTCCTGTCTGTCGAATGACGTAAGTGTGAATTGTTTTCGAATGCTAATAGGTACAGTCGGAATTATTCAGTTAGGATTATAAGAATCTTGACGTTCAATTTTATTTAAGCGGGTAATGTTTTCATGTTAAGAAAAATATTTGAGAACTTTTTCTATATTATGCTGAGTATATAAGAATAGACAATTTAATAACATTAACGCTTATACTTTCTGCAATACTAAAAATAATACAAGTAATTAGATAAAATTATTTTGTTTGTTTTATTATAAGTATTTTGTTAAGAGATATATCATTTTTTAACTGGAGTATTTAGAATGAAACTTTAAAAAAAATCGCCTGAAATTTTTCCAGTCATCTATTGCATGCCGGGCGCGGAGTCCAGAACAGCCAAGGCTAATAAGGCGGTGCCTATGGCCCGCACAGTTGACCGTGTAGCATTTATGTTTTCACTCATTCGTGCAAATTTAAAAGTTTCGTTTGCATCGTGATTTCATAAAATCAAACAAATTGTTTTTTACGTATTCGCATTATTGAAATTCATTTATTGCCCCTCTAAAATGTGACCAAAAATATTCTTATAATCTCATTACGTATTAAATATATCCTATACAAATCAAACAATTGCCTTAACCTTGCTTATATGACGACCATGCATAACATTTGTCTAAAAGTTTTTTTTTACAAATATAATATGTATGTTTATCTAAGTTCATTCCCACAACGTGTGCAAACAAAACTGATAAGAGAACATATATTTTTCAATGTGTTAAATGAAAAATAAACCAGTTAACATATCGAATCGCAAATTTCCGTTTTGACGTTACTGTAAATTTTGACGATACAAGTAATAAAAACTTACATCTTTTAATAATGGTAAGGTACAGGTAAGTAGCAGCCCATTAACGTCCCACTGCTGGGCACAGGCCTCCTCGCTCATATGAGAAAGGGTTTTTAGAGCATAGACCCACCACGCTGCTCCACTGCGGATTGGCCAGCATAGTACACAACTGTACTCTCTATTTCTTCATTCTCATAGTCCGACATGACGGCAATCCGACACGACCGGAGAGAGAGATCAGGTGCAGGACCGACGGCTTAACGTGCTCTCCGAGGCACGGGGGTGAATCACACCGCCAACTTCCCAACTTCGGGCAAATATTGAGGAAATTAATAGAAAACTCAATATCGGTTTCGAACTGGCCCAACCCGGGACTCGAACCCAGGACCTCATGTCTGTAGTCGAACATGCTAACCACTAGACCAATGAAGCAGTTAATATAATGACTTAAAGTTAAATAAATAATATTTGAGCATTAATTTTTTAATAACATTTATAATTCAACAATGTTATCGTGCGTAAAATATAACAGAGAAATCTGACATTCCCTAAACAAACTTATTATATCCATGATATGTCCAGAATACGAATTGATTAGTAGTGAGTTTAATTTATACATTATAACAATTTTTATTTAATGCGTATATAATACATGCACAGAAGTAACTTTTATGATAAGCAGGACAAATATTTTATACCATACACATTAACTGTTTGCAGTATTTTTTCCTTTGACTAAAAAATAACGTTTGCAACAAGAATTCTCATTAAGAAAACTTCTGTGTGAAACCAAAGTCAAATAAATAAAACTATCACAGGCCGGTGGCCAATTTTCTTTTGTACAAATACAGTACAGTTACTACATCTTCATGATGAAGCATTTGTATAAATATATCGAATTTTTGTTTCACCAAAGGCGGGCATAAAAGGAAAGTCAAAAGAATTGGTGGTTTGGGGAAATTGCTTTCCTTATTAAATTAAGCGTCAAGCTAAACGGTCCAATACAATTTGACATCTGAAATTACTGCGGGTGATTGTAGAACTTACAATATGACAAGTTACGGTTTATCGCAGTGAAAAACTATGCCAATGGTATTGCAATAATAATATAAATAAAACAGATCTTTATTATGTATAAATAATTTATACGAGTTGAGGCAAAGATAAACAGTATTGAGGTAACAGATTTCACGTGTAAATTTCGAGTGATTTTTGCCGTAGAAAATTAAAATATTAGATTAATTTATAATTTTTTTAAAAGTGAAACACATTAAAGGAGCTTGCGGAGTCGGTTTTTATAATGCTTCACAATTCTTTTTTATAATTACGTTATATATCAATTTAATATTTCCTTGGATTGTTGCGACTATTATATATTAATTGGAAAGAAGTGTGTTTTGTCATTCAAATGTCGTTAAAACTTTGAAAGTCACGTAAAACGCAGAGTTATTGAAACTCAAACTACTTCAGCAGTATTTGTTCTTGCTTTAGTTATACTCCTAAGGGCTCCAAAGAAGTTTTAACAATGTTTTATTATAAGGCTCAGGGCTATCGATCAAAATTCTAGCGTCGTCCTTTTATCCAAGGATACTCCGACTTTCAAAGACATTGTTTTGCGCTAACGTAATGAATTTTTATTGACAAAAATAAAGTATAATAAACGCTTTTTTGTCATTTAATTTTAAAACTTATTTAACGTAATATTACACTTAACTACATTTCTCAAGTTTGGAGTTATTTGCACAAGACTAAAAATAAATGGAAATCTGTGAAGATAGCTTCACCTGTCCAAAAATTATTATAGGTGTAATATTTAATAAAATGTCTAAGAAACAAAAAAGAAATGTATTTCATTAGAAAACATGGCACTGTACTAGAATGTAAAATTTTTGCTTGGTGGAACATCTTTGCTTGAGATAACATGCCGCGACCGAAACCAGCCAGTTTTTAATTAAAACAGAAATTGATACATATATTTATTAGAACAAAAACAACGAAATCTGGATTATTAAAATCTATATCTAATTCACTGGATTTTAAAATTTAGTCACCAAAAAGAGTAATTCAGTAAAATGTCTAATATATTTATACCAATTGTATAGATACTTAAAGAATCTAATTTTATAAAAATATGAAATACAATCTAAAATAAGTCCGTAATAGTGAAACAAAATGTACGTAGCTTTTTGTTATACGCCTCTAGACATAGCGTAAGCCGTTACTCGTGTTACGAATATTTGTGTTGTACTGAGAACGTTTAATGTCCAAAACGTACACAGCGTCTTAAAGAGCTCTACACAGACTCTCTTCGCCTGCAGATATCATTCTCTCAGTGATAATAGAGCCTGTGGCAACCATATACGAGATTGCTGCAAACTGTCAATTCATAATTTTAACGGAACTGTATGTTTTCTCCAAATGTTGTAGGTTCTCCTCCTCAAGACGAGGTCATCGCTATCTAAAGCAACCTGGCCGTGAACTCCATCCGTGATCCCGGGAATGAATGAATGGGAAGTAAGTACTAGTTCTAAGTCCTCCACTATAGTACAAGCCCTTAGGGCAGCGATCAGGGAACCGGGGTAAATTACCCCAAATGGGGTAATATGAAATTTTTGTGAGTAAATAGTATATATTTTCAATTTGCAATTTTATAAACCTGTTAGTATTTTTTTCCATTGTTTATTTATTCAATAGGAAGCCAACGTGCATACAACTTATCTTAATCTAGGTATTATTATTGTTAGAGAACCCAAAATTGTCAACTCTCAATTGAGCCCCAATGTGTTTCAATTTGTTATATACTCGAACAGTTGCGGAAAAAAAATATAAGTAGAAGTAAATGATAATTTAAGAAGTAAATTTGCTATTACATTTATAAATTGGATAAAAGATGTGTAAATTAAAATTATTAGGTATTGTTTTCTTTTCAAAATTATCATGGGAGCTACAATATTTAAAATGCTAAAAAGAAGCGATTTCGCTTCTTGGGATAATATCAACTTATACTTATAATACACATAATAATTTAAAAAGTTCCCCGACTGCTGCCTTAGGGCAACGTTAAATCTCAATAGAGTTAGCTCTATTGAGATTTAACGTTGCCCTAAGTTGCCTATTAATACAAATTTCTGATCTTTTGCGATTAATTGTGAGGCTGAAATCTGCCGACTGAGTGCCGATGAACAGTTGCTAGGACGCTTAAGACATTGTCGATTATCATCCGTATAAGTTGCAATAAACTTACTAGTAAATTTAAAGCCATGATAATTTTTGCTGACAGGGTGGTATACTTGAAAACCCTGGGTTGTCTTACTTAAGTATGTTACGTTACTAAATTTAAAACTAGGTTTGACTTTATACTACTAGGATAAAAATTCTATTTATTTATAAACATCTTTGGGAACACCGCCGGCAAACGATCGCGCAGCCGACCGCCAAAAAGATGGACTGATCAAATGAAAGATTTGTCGTCCACCAAATTCCACACAATAGTAAGAGAGGCGCTGGACCGAAACTGTTGGCAGCAAGACATCCGCTCCAAACAAAACCCTGATGCTGACCACGATCCCCAGACATGAGGGACCGACCCGAGAGAGAGATAAACATCTTAAGTGAATGTAATAACAAACATTTTCCAATGGCGACGACACCAGCGTAAATCCCGCTTCTGTGGGAATATGGGTGAGTCCGCATTTAGGGACCTTTTACAACATCATTTGTACGTTTTCAAAGTTTACAACTAACATGTAACATCAAATTTTGTATTACATATATTCAATAGATATAACAACTTCTAATATAAACATAGTAAAAATCTTTTCTATATAACCGATACGGCTTATTTCATGTATGAAAAATGCGTCTTAACTTAAAATAAATGTATTAACGGTACGTGGTTAAAATCGAATCATATTTACAAAAGATTTATAAAATTTATGAGTGCGCGAATCCTATTTATAAACGTACGCATATGCGCTACAGATGCCTGGTTCCCACTATAATTTTAGTGCCCATAAAGCAGTATTCTATCTACACAATAATAAGAAGGATAAAAAAATCTGAGCCATCTAATACGAACTTCTTATACTCATCACATTGATATAAACCTTTTTAGCTGTCACTGATGACTTTGTACATTTTTTTAAGAAATTATTTAATGAACTAATATTAATATCTGAGAAATATGCGCCTTTTGCCACTCAGCATCCTCCAAAAGACAAGGAAGGCATCGGCCGAATCCACCCTTTGCTTTTTACAAGGAGGTGACCAACTCGCAGAAGAACTAACCTCCAATAAATTTCACTGGCGAATATTGCACCTACTTTGCTCTTCTGTGAAAGGACTCTTTTTACTCGTAACAAAAAACATGTCGCCAGTGCGCCACAGAAAAAATCACTCTGCAATAGTATAGCATTATGTGATCCGTATAGTACAATGAAATTATAACCCTGTGGTTACAAATTTTAGTGCAATTAATATACTCGTACTTATTTTGTTTCTCAATGTTATGCCAGGGTTATACGAAAAACAATTTGACCGCCTGTAATGAGACCCTCTACAAATGAAATACGTAAACCTGCCTATTTGGGAAACTGAATAAATAAAAAGCATCTATAAGTGATAAAAAATAAAGGTCCCTATTTACCACTTACCTAGGTCTCTTTAGAGAAACACCCTATTAATCGAATGCCACCAAAGAAGAAATACCAAAAACAGAGTATGAGTAAAAGTGATAATTTATTCAATATTTGTTTATTGATAATTTGTTACTTTATTTACATATTGTTAATCTGTTTTATATTCATCAATTAACAGTGTCTAATTTAAATTCTCCGCAGCTGCTTTTGTTTACCCTATCGTAAATTCCGATACACAAATCACAGCGTCGAGTAATGAGATTTTGTAATTAAACGATTCGTTAAGTGTTCTTTTTATTTGAACGGTATTTAGCTGAAACGTTTGTTAATATAGTTTCATCTAAATTAATCACACTTAGAGTAGTAGCTTTAGCAAATTTATTTAATTAAAAAATAAGGTCTAACTTAGTAGCATCATGGTTGAATTGATGTATTATGCTCAGGTAGTTAGTTGTTATACCGTCGTATTTCGAAGCACCCCGAGCATTAGTTAATAAGTAATAAAGTACACTTGACAATTCAGCCATACATCTATACAAGAATCTGTCAATTTATCAAGTAATTCTTTTGTTGTTATAAATAGCTATGTTATTCGTTAGCATGTCACAGGTCTCTCAGTGAAAATAGTATAAAATAGTGTATTAGTGACACGAATTTAACTGAATTATTCATTCCCGTATGAACTTTGGGATGAAACTGCTTGCGTTTCTCGCTTTCTAGTGAAAAAAATATAGTTCAATTGGTTTTGAGTTCATTTGGAGACATAGTATATGGAAATTATAGTTAAGTATATATAAAAGTAAAGCATCGTAGTCATACAAAAAGAAAAAGGTTGCAATATTAAACGATAAAAAGCTTGCAAGGGAAAAATTGTTTCTATAACTGGGTTACACGTAATTGGGGTTGAGTGTTGCGATTGCGAATTCGAATAAAAACTTACGGTGATTTCAGGTATTGAGATTCTTTTATATTATGCGTAAAAACAAATTGAAAAAACAGGCCGGCGCATTGGATGATCACACAATCAAAATGTAAGTTAAAGTCACAGCAGAATCCGGAATAGTTTTACATATTCTTTGCCTTAAAAGCTCATATTTAAAATGGAAAACTTGCTAGTGTGTTTGATATATATTGATTGATTCAAACATTTTATATTATTAAAAAAGGCGCTCCTATAAAATTTGTTTATTTATAGTTGTGTTACTATATTAATAAGCCACTTATATATTAATGTAACTGCAGAAATATAATACAATTATCAAGCCAATTTCCTTCAATATCTAATTTAAGCCTTTTTGCATCTATACCCATGCTCGTTCTTACTGCCTCAATTCCGATGAATTAAATAAGACGAACGGATGACGATGAGAACATGGATTTATTTATTTCTAGACTTTATTGCACCTTAAAAGTAATTTCATGTAGGAAAAGAATTAAATATTGTACAAAAGTACAAAGTAGAAATTATCGCTTGTCAATCAATGTTTCATGTGTGTCACTCTGTTAATGTTGGTAGTCAGATTGCTTAAAATTCCTCGACTTTAATCTATTTAAATTCTAACATTTGCTCAAAACGAGCAGCAAAGGTATAGGAAATACGTCATATCTATATATTCACTCAGCTAACAATAAATTTAATTTGCTCACCCTAAACGTACAATACTAATTATATTCGCCAAATTTTATGTTTCCGTTAAAATGCGAAACGAATCTATTGTCAAACATTTTAATGATGAGGTTGTATGAGACAAGCCAACCGTAAAGAAGTATATAAACCATAAAAACCGTTAAGCACTCGCATCCAGTTTTCAAAACCGTGCCAGATACCTCTATTTACACACAATAATAAAAATGGTGCATTCAATTCAAATCCGGCATCCTGACTTACCTTATTTTCGATTGTGACTTAAAAAAAAGACTTCCGCATTCGTGCAGTGATTAAATAACAAGTACTACAAAAGAGACAATTACCACGTCATATAATATAACGTTTTTAAAGTAGCGTCGTATTAAATAAATGAAGTTAAAAATAAAATATGATATAATGGTTTTATCGGACAAATAATGTTCTAAAAGCGAAAAAATAGGTAGGTACTAGGGCCTCGATCAGAGAAAAATAAATTCATTGGTCGCGTGATTAAATGTTCAAAAAACATACATAAAGACGTGTAAAAGGGTAGTATTGCCTGTGAACTCAAGAAAACTATTTTAAAATAATTTATTCAAGCTTCATTAACAAAGTGTTCACGTTATGAAACCATTTTCCATTACCTTGATTGCAACGAGGCTTCTTTAACAGGGCAACCTCAAAATGTTTCAATTTACTCGGACTGAACGGCTTCATGGCGTCTGAATTACCCGATGGATTAATTAATCGATTGTTCAATGAAAAAATCAAAAATTCTTTAGTAGGTCTTTAGTAGTCGAAGGAACTGTCAAATATATTATTTTCCGGGTACGACTGATGATGAAAGAACGACTTTAAATTTAAAGTTATGATGATTCCCTTGCCTCATGTCCTGAAAATAACTCAATGTTAATGTAATTACTATATGTCTAGCAGAACATATCAGAGATGTTCGATTGAAACATCACTTGGAGCTTACATTAATAATTGTAAAAAATAGTAGACATTGTTGTCAGCCGAACTCAAAAACAATAAAATTGTGATTATACATTAGAATGTAAGTTATCCTATCACCTAAGTCGGAACCAATTCAGCAAATTGAAGAAATCATCAAATTTGGTTAAGTAGGAAGTAGTATATAATATATATATATTGAATAGTTTTATTATTTAACGTTATTATGCGCGTAATCACCGATTAAGATTTGTGAATAACTAAAATAATATAATATTTTATAAATTATGATTATGAGAGTTTCTCTCGCCCAAGCAACGGATGCAATTTAATTAAATTTAATTAAATTGCATCATCATTAAAAAGTTAAAGTCTTGCAAATTTTATGTACAATTGATAATTAATGGTTTGTCTGTTGCTAGAAAATATTAATAAATATTCCTGACGCGCGGTATACTTCTTCTCTAAATATCCGTATATAAGGAGGAAATACTCGAAGTTATTTAAACAATGTATGAAAATGCAATTTACTGCATACACTTCATTTTATGTACTAAAAAACTAAGTAATAAAAAAATAAAGTTAATTACTAGCCCATTTATTATGAATTTCACAAAGTTACTAAATGAAAATACCCCTTTACCTTTCACTTGAGATTTCAACAGAGGGCACTATATATTTTCGCAAAATAAGTTCAATTACTGAGTTCATTATTATTAACATCCAGTTCTGATAAAATATTATATTAAGAATAGAAAAATTGGATAAAATGTCTGTGATTTGACAAGAGTGGGACCTAATTGTAGTACACGTATAATGAACTGAATAACTACCTTCTAATAAGTGACTGTGACTAAAAAAAGGAATCTTAAAGATTTTATATCAAATGATCGACAGAAAAGAAAGCAAATAAGTACTACCCGTGGGACATGAAGTTTTGAGATTATCGACAAAGTTCTCCGCGGTGGAAATGAGGGCGACCTTCAAATTTCCAAGAACTCCCGAGGGCGTTAAAACTTTCCTTTGTACGATATGGGTAAATGACATTTCTATGTTCCTGTTGTTTGAACATTAAATAAAAGAAAGGGATGATTGAAGTTAGTGACAGAGTGGTGCCTCTTAAATTTAAATAAATTCTTCGGGAGATAGTTAAAAAAGATGTATTTCTACAAGTAATATATACTAAGAAATCCGCAAAAGTAAATACAACTACACACACAACTTCTGAAATGTCAAAAATGTTAACATTTACTTAATTTACTTTTCGATGTTATCGTAAAAATTACTATGAAGCATTTAGATTATTTTCTTAACTTGTTATAAAATATATATAAGGTAACATTTACGTTTACAATGAGGAGTTTGTTCAATTAGACTAAACAAATAATAGAGCACAAATCTGTATTATAGTTTTCCATAGAAACATTATTTCTATAGGAACGGAAAATGAAATAAAATATCAATAATAAATATTCATTAATCATCTCTTATTATTAGCCATGATTTATTTGATTATTTCGATGCAAATGTATGCAAAACAGCATTTTAAACACCGACAAAAAACATATGTAAAGCAAGGCACTTAGTACAGTTATATAGTATCTTCTACCATAATGAGAACTCATCATGAAGACTGCTACTCTTACAGAAAATAGATCATTAGGCAAAACTTAACATTTAAAACAAGGAATTTCTAATATACCCATTTTTTTTTGTAAGAAATTAACATTACATATATTCTTTTAAGATATTTATCTTATTAGACATGGAATAATACTTATCTTACTTTATTTTTGTTAAAGTGTAAAAATGTAGTAATGAGTTCGGGAAAAAATATTGAAGGTACTATTTAAACTGTATTAAAAAGTAAAATGAGATAAACTAAATTTAATAATAAAGTTGTGCAATTTCTGTGTTATTTTAAGTACACGCCTTTATTTGCAGTTTCTATAGAAACTATATTTTTTATATACCTTAATTATATTGTTACAATTTACAGAATATATCATCCATAACTCGCTAGTAATAGATTTTGATTTATCTGGTATAATGAAAAACGTATTTATTATTTGTATTACTAATATATATAACTAAAATGTATTTAAGGCTTAAAATTACGTGTTAACATTTCTTTTAGGGAGATTCAGTTATTCATTTAAATAACTTCATAATGTAAATAACTTCAATATGTTTCCTTAAAGTATGATTGAATTTAATCCTAATTGTAGTTCATGGCATTCGAATTTTATCAATTTGGTCTTCCAATAAGTTTTTCTTTATATGCATGAATCTACACCGTCAACCAGTATGACAAATAATTATCAACTAACGTTATTCACAAACCTATACACGCCCATTTATTACGTCCAAACCACACCCATATTCCAGGAAACGTAATAAACAAATACTATTGCAACAGCTGGCGATATAAGTTGAACTCTGAATTGCAAGTCATCATACCGCTGTATGATGAATGTACACAAACGATTACGGTGAATACTCCAGAGAGTGTGAAGAAAGAGACAAGTGTGATGGATGAGATACTCACTAGGGATCTTAACAATGTATGCCATTCTATAGCAGTTACGATGTAAGCCGATTTGAATCGTATAACAAACATGTCTTGGTTGAATTTCTTGTAACCTTACACTGAATGTTAAGGATAGATTCATGCAACAGGTTACGTCTTTTAAACTCATACAATAACGTGCCTTCTAACTGAAGTAATGTTAGTTGCCTATCTAAGCGTCGGTAAATATGAGTATCATATAATAGCAACAAGATCTTTTATTGAATTTAAGTATGATTCTATTGAAAAAAATTCAATTAATGTTAGTACAATTTCCGTGCCTCGGAGAGCACGTTAAGCCGTCGGTCCTGCGCCTGATCTCTCTCCGCGGGTGTCGTATTGCTGTCACGTCGGACTATGAGAAAGAAGGAATTGAGTGTACACTTGTACTTGTGTACTATGCCTGCCAATCCGCAGTGGAGCAACGTGGTGGGGCTATGCTTTAAAAACCCTCGCTCCTCGGAGTGAGGAGGCCTGTGCCCAGAAGTGGGACATTAATAGGCTGCTTACTTACTTTTTGTACAATTAGTACTACAGTTAAAGTAGCTAAGAACAATGAAATAACCGCAAACAACAATGTCGCTAGCGATCTTCTTCATAAAGCAAACTTGTTGATATCGTTACTTGAATTTTGCATTAAAAAATATATATATATAGCATCATTATGCACTATACAATAAAATTACAATTAAAAAAATTCAATTTGACCATAATTAAATCCTGCAACTTCTTTGCATCTTTGCATGCTCATCTTTGCATCTTTGCATGCTCATCTTTGTAATTGAAAAAGTAACAACTATTTATTTTTAAATAGAATAAATTAGGAATTACGGATATAAACATACGCAAAACTGCTTTTCTATATCTATTTATATATATAAAAGAGATATCCAGGTATCTATTGACTCATCACGATATCTCTGGAACCACAAGGCATAGAGACTTGAAATTTGGTAGGAACATTCCTTTTGCGGAGTATTGGTCAGGCTTTTGCGAAATTCAACCGCAAGGGGGTGTTAATTAAAAAAATTCAAATTTTCTCTTTTAATAAAAATTCAAACTATATATTCTATGGTATGTAAAATTTGATCACAATTTTTTTTACATAATGCAAACAACTACTACTAACTATCAAAAGTAAATTTTAGGAAATTCCACCCTGAAAGGGCAGTGCGGGTATGTTTCTTATTTGTAAAAAAATTTACCTAAATTACTGAAAATGCTACCAAAACACATTCCACGCAGACGATGTCGCGGGTTCAGCTAGTACAACATATAAAACTGTACTTTGTTGATATGTAATCTTATAGATTGAGTAAAAGTTTAGTGTGTCATGCTCTCTAAAGCTCGCTATGAGTGACGTGATCCATTATCACCAAAATATTCTAGAGATATACCCACCATGCACCTTGACAAGGATACAAGCATAAAAATATACAAAAATTAATAACATAAGTTCGCATTTTTGTCGTCAGTAATTTACATTTCAGTCGAGAGTCGGTATTCATTACAGCCGAGTCATTGAGGCAAACAATAATTAATGTGCACTACTCTTGAGTACTATATGTGAAGTATCTATTGCGCTAAAGGCTTTCCAACGAATATAATTTTCCTACATGTAACCGACGACCATAAACCATATATTTATATTATTTTGCAAATTCATAGTAAAGCATTCTTTCTTTTTTATTTTAGAACTAATCTCTTATTCTACTTGAGTTTACCTGGCAAGGATTGCTCAAAGCAACAAGGCCACCTTTACATGCATTTTATTTTTACTTTGTTTACCTTTACGATATTGTTTAATGCAATAAAGTTTTGTTTTTCCCGAAGTTATAATTGAATATAGGATTGAAATAATTGACAAGACGAATTTAATTGTTTCTTTCATTTGATATTGAGTTGACGTATAAATTACACTAAATTTGGTGGTCTTCGATATCTTTTTGTAAAATTTACTTGATATTTCCCAAAAACCAAGCACAAAAAAGTAACCTATAACGAACTTTTAAAATATATGTATGTTAAAATTTTAACGAGAATAAAAAAATATCTGCAATAAAAAGTTGCAGTTTTCATAGTAGGGAATGCTAGTTACGTTATCAACCTTCATGTTCTCAAATACAACTCTGTTTAAAATTTATATACAGAAAGAGGAATTTTGGGCAGAAGATGGTACAATTTAAATAAATGATATTTAATATTAACGCGAAATGTTGTATTCTTTTTTAAAATGTGCTATAATTTTGTTATATGGTAACAAAGAAAGTACACTGTAAATAAACTTTAAAGATGCGTGACTTCAATGTTCATAAATCACGTTTATATATGAAATTCTATAAAAATTATTGCGCGTCGCAATGCAAAATTACAACATGCTTGACCTAGAAAGCCTTATAATGCCAGTTTTAGGCTTTTTTTTCTTTAATTTTAAAATAACTTTTAATATAATAAAAAGTTGCCGACTTCTATATCGCCAGATTATCGATGTACTTATATATACTGTAAGAAAAATAGTATTTAACTTACAATTTTAACAGGCGGGTAGGCGGCGCGGTCTCTTTAAGGTGTCTCGTTTAGGTCGCATTCACCTGTAAAGAGGAATGAATACTTATAGACATACGTAAGGTTTGTAACGTGGACCTATTCAACCTATTATCCAAGCAGTTGTTATCAAAACATTAAGTAAGAATATAGTTGAAAGAAACTTATTAATTGTAATACTCTTTCTAAATACTTTGAAAATCGATACCATATAATCCTAGTGTATTTGAAAAACGTAAACAAAATTTTGCAGTTGCGCCAACATATAAAAGATACCTTATAATATCACAATATAGGTTTAAAAAAGGTATTTCCTTTTCCAAATAAAATATCGTTTTAAAGATAAATCCGTTATCCTGTCCTAATATAATAATGAAAACTAATTTTCCTTGTGTAGTATGTTTCTCCACATGTTCCTTAATAAAAAAAGGGAAATGTGTTTCCAGTTTATTCTATTATAGAAATATAAGTCGGAGTGCAATTGTATGTGGAACGCTGACGCCAACTGTCTATCGGCTTGGGGCAGAGTCAATAGTGACAATCCGGCGCGCGTCTCTCCAGTTCTCGTGTGACGGGCCGCCAGAGCGGTCGACTATTGAAACTGTCACGTTCCTAGCTATTAATGTTAATGTTTTTTGAGTAAATTGTTATCGGGAACATTAAGTGATTGGACATTATAATCTGAGTTAATTAATAAAGTGTTCGATTGCACCGACATTACCCACCAAAGCCCACAGTATGGAAATTGAATTATGGATGCCACTAATGATGATGTCGGTGGAGAACCCTACGCTTTATGCTATTTCTCTCTTATTCTCCGACATATATTTATTTTATATATTTATTAAGAGAACGATGGGAACGATGATCCTGCAGAAATAGAAACTGTTTTGCAGTGAGCAACGTCTTCCCTTATATAAAACACATACTTCCTAAAACTATAACAGATTAAAAAAATAAATTCCGCAGATATGAATAGTGTTTGTGTGTGAGTACTGCCTGTACGAGCGGCTGCGAGGGAGTGTGGTGAATATTGCTTATGAATGACTGAGTGCATGTTTATTTGGGTCGATATCATTGGGATTTATATTATATAATTTTGAACAATATTTAAGGATATGATGATTGACGGTAGCAGTGGTAAAAACCGCTCTCGCTATTTTGTTACACCTACAACTGTTACGCATAGACTGCTGATTAATACTGTTACATTTAATAATTCGTAATTTTACGTCAATGTGGTTCCGTTGATGACGATATTGTAAACATAGAAACCGCGTTTTACATTAGAATCTTAGTTTTTTTTGTTCTGTAATTATGCGACAGAATGGTTACAGTTTAAATTTTCTATAATGTTACAAATACAATTTATCAAAACTGTAAAACTAAACTGCATTAATGTGTCCGTTATTGTTATTTCATTGAATTAGCCGAATATGGGATTCAAGTACAACTATGAATCGAACAAGTGTTTAAGCATGCGACGAGGAGCTTAAGACCCAGAAGCATCTACAATAAAGCGCTCCTCAAAAGATCGTCGATTAACGGAGAAGCTACTCGATTTTACAAAAACATTAGAAAACTATTGTATTTTTTCCCTGTGCATTAGGTATTTAAATGCTATAAACAAAACAGCTTGCATTGTTTCAAAATACATATTTGTAAATGTTTATTGACAGACATGATCTTGACCATATTTCATTTGATTTAAATATAAGCTTTAGAATCTCAATATTTTAATTTCTGATTACATAGGTATAGATTTTGTTCGAGAACACGTACTTTAAACATAGATTAAATGTAGAACTTTATGTGGAGTTTATTGGAATTTGTAGGAGAGCACAAATGTTATCATAATTGGTGATATAATGACCTAATAATTAATAATATTTACCTATTTTTATGTACATTGCAAACGAGACAGTCAAATAGGCATATCTATTTTGCTTAAATATAAGTTGGAGATATATGTTACATGTTTTACAGGTATTCTAGTTTCGAGTTGGACGAATGATTTGACTGAAGAATAATATTGCCATATTAGCAAATTTTAGCCTATTTTCCGAATCCTTATTCAATACGGCTTAAACGGCAGCTGTACGAGCTTCTCTTCGCCAGTGTCTTAACCTTGCAACGGTTATTACGTACGAAATATGTTTACGATGCAAGTTCAACAGGGTTTATTGAGTTATGAGAACAATTTGTCATAAGCAGACTGACGTCTTTAAGGAATAGTTTGTGACAGTTCGCGTAAAAGCATGACGCTCTGACGACCTCAAGTCTGGTAAGTCTGTTCACGTTCACACGAGAAAATTTGTTGTATATATATACACTTATTTGTTTCTGATCTATTCTGTAGAGTTATCTCTGTATATTTTATTTTACATTACATAGAAAGATTTCATGGACGGTTTCGGAAATTTCAGGTTTTTTTACTGCCTGATTAGGGCTATAGTGCGAGTATTGGCTTTGTTACCAGAGGTCCTGAATTCGATTACCAACAGTGTAAATTATAAAATAGGAAATAGCATTTATGTATTATCTTACCAACCTACCAACAGAGACGTGCCATTAAGCAAAAAAAAAAACTCCGGTACGATGCTGACTATAACCCATAAAAGGTGAATGAACTCTTACCAGGTTAGCGAGCTTCTATCTTAAACTATATCGTAACTTGAAATCAGGTGACATTATAGACATACGTTGACTTGTCAGCAAAAAAAAAGAATAAATATACTAAAGACAGTCAGTCCATTATTAGTAAATATGGCATGTATACTTTTACACGCATATATTTTTGCATTTGTGTTTTTAGAGCCAATTTACAAAAATTGTTTTGTAAAACTAGGTTGATTTATGAATCATAATTTATTCGGAAAGAAATATTATAAACATTTATGTAAAACAGCACAAACATTTTCGCGTGTTCAGTGATTAATGTAAAAAGTAGGTAATGTGCTGTGTTGCATTTATAATCATTTTACATATATTACAATGTATGCCAATGTTATAAAACCCCCGTCGGATATTAAAATTTATGATTTGATAAAATAAAATATTATTTTTGGCTTACCATTAAGGCAAGAATTAACTATTTGTTCCTTTAAAATAGCCTTAAATACCTAGAGGGTCCAGCGGTTAACAGTTTTGGTAGTGGATCTAATTTAAAAACTTAGATTGGGTTTAGGTCAAAGAGATTGCCAAGAAAGTTATGGTTTAAGACATTTATTTTCCATAAACAACAATTTTCACTAAAATGAAACTAAAATATATAGCAAGTTGTAGAAAGTTTTGCATTCATGAAATGATTTAACGCGCACATTCTTTTAACAAAAAAAGCATGCTAGATTATTACTACTTGATATAAAATCTGTGAATTCAATCACAAAGGAAAACTGCATTATAAATACAGTTTATAAATCTCTTTATATATTTAGTACACGTAGAACATAACTTTAAGAGATTAAATCAAGATTGGTATATACTTCGGCACAATATATAATATATATCTCTAAGGCAGTGTAAACTTAGAGGACGATTGAAGCCAGTTATGTTAAGTTTAAGTAGGGTTGTTAAGAAATTTATATTTCATATTAGATATTCATATAGTTAATATTAATTTTTTAGGTATTCAATGCAACGGGGATTAGAGAGAATAAAATAATATCACAATAAATAATGTTTCACAAGAATCGCTAGTGACTTTTTCAGAGGAAAAGAAAAGCCAGCTTTCCACCAAAATAAAATAAACGTAGCAGCAGTTATACTCGTACATACGCTTGTAACGCTTGTCTCAATAACAAAATTCAATTATACGTTATAGTTATACGAACTAATACATATTTTTTATTATTAAATTCCTAGTACAAGTTCAGACTCTTGTACTCGTGTACTTTCTATTGTTTGTCCGATGTGACCGGAGAGAGATAATGCGTGGGACTGTCCTACGGCTTAACGTGCACTCCCGAGTTCTATATATATATGTGTATACCTATAAGCAAATATTTTTTTTTTTACTCGATTAGCGCTTGACTGTAGTCACACCTGATAGTAAGTGATGATACAATCTTAGATACAAGCGCGCTAATCTGGTAGGAGGCAATTTACCTCTTCTGGTTTCCACACAGCAACTGGACACAATTTTATTTGTTTGGCGGTAAGTCATTGCTGGTAGGGTGGTACGTTGCCATAGCCGAACCCTCCCACCAGGCCAGATTCAAACAAANCTACCCCTATGGGAATAAGGCGTGATGCTATGTATGTATGTATGTATGCCCTCTCCTAAATTTGATCGAACGCGGGGCCTCTGCTAGCAAAGCGATTACTTGCACCACTGTGCCAGCGAAGCCATCGAAGCCTAACCATATGTTAAACCATAAAAATGTACATAATAAATTCTTTTCACCAAAGGTTTCGTGTAAGAGATTGCTAACAGCAATAAGGCCGCCTTTGCACACTTTCGTGCTAAAATGATAATCTGCAGTGTTATATTTTTTTGGGTATCATTTTCATTAATTTAGACAAATTGTATTACAAATAAGAAACACACGTATAACAGTCCCGCAACCCCTCTTGCGGATGGAATTACGTCAAATCCGTTCTTAGCTGTCCTCTACTGGGCAAAAGGAAGATTTCTACCTAAATTCTAATTCTAAGTCTCTACGCCTTATGATTCCAGAGATATCGTGATGAGTCAATAGATACCTGGATATCTCTTTTATATATACAGATAAAGAGCCCACTTACACGTCTAAAAATCAGTAACAGCAACCTCATTGCATCTGGACCTAACATTTTGTGGGAGATAGACA
Source organism: Elymnias hypermnestra (assembly GCA_015832385.1). Lineage (NCBI taxonomy): Eukaryota > Metazoa > Arthropoda > Insecta > Lepidoptera > Nymphalidae > Elymnias > Elymnias hypermnestra. The sequence goes on along the minus strand of JACTOM010000030.1, from coordinate 2,177,963 downwards.
TTTTCTATAGGCAGTTATACACGTTAACCCGCAATCCAACTGATAGTTTGTCTAAAGTTCCCAGAACTAAACAAAGCCGTATGCGTACCTCACTCGCTTACGACTTGCCGATGATATTCTAGGAATTGAAATATCTTCACACAATGCTCGCAGACCTCAGCAGAGTTTGTTAATAGGAACACAATTTAGGTTGGGTTCCTATTAACAAACTCTTTACAACAGCCTTTGAATTCCAGTCAGAACAAATTAGCTGGCGCCACAGTTTTAATCATTCTAAATATTTATTCGACTCGGAAACCTAGTATATCTAAACTCGCAAATGATAGTTTTTATTCCAGTGAGAATAAGGGTCTAAATTGGATTTATTAGATACACATAAGCAAAGCCAGTTGTACATGTTGACATAACAATCGCGCCTGTGAGTACACAACACGAAGCGAGCCACAAAACTAACAATATGTTTCATGTAAGCATGCATGTACTAAACATTGGGTCTAATTTTATAGCGACGCGAATAATATCTATGTACTAGTTACGTGTGATCTTAATACGCGAAAACAGAATACAGTTTATAACTAACAAACTCTGTATAATAAATCGCAATCACTGCAGTTACAATGTTTTTTTGTGTTGAAATGAAACGTCTCAAGGCGCATGAGGGTAATTTTTAAAAATAAAACGCGTGATTTATGTCACGGAGATGTGCAGCGTCTTTTATAGTAAGGTAGTTTTAATATTTACAAATAACATGTGGCATTTTAATTGTCCATATACAATTTTTCATCAAATACAAAATAAAAATATTTCATAATTTCTCTTTTCTAAATTTTAAATTCAAAAACAAAATTTAATTAATAATTTTTAATATCGACATAAAACACGTGGCATTTTAATTTACAATTTGTCATTTGAGATTTCAATAAATTATTTGTATTAATTTTCGACACTTAATATTTTAATAACAATTAAATTCCAAACATATCTTCCTTTTGCCGTCCCTCTAAGTCGGGGAAATCTACCTTTGTATAAATGTAAACAAGACTTAAAGATTAGTTTGTCAAAGAAATTTCACCTCTGACATATGTATTTTGTACGCACGCACTTTTAATTTTATAGCTGTCTGAGCCACACAACTTCTGCCGCGATAACAAAATGAGGTAGGAAGATGAAGAATTTTTTGTGAACTGTTCTCAGACCTACTAAATATACTCATACATATATATATATATATATATATATATATATATTATATGGAGACTGTGAACTAATTGTAGAAATTGAAAACTGTTTCGCATGCACGCAACTTACTGAACGCAATATTGCGTTATGACGCAGATTGTATCCTAGAAACTTTCTGGGACTTATCTTTTACAAGTACTTATGTGAACAGTCACATTCGGCTTTATCACAAGATCCTTTAATAAATTCAATTTAAAGAGTGCTTTACTAGCGATGACTGAATACTAAAATTAATTTATGATAAAAATTTAATTTACACATTATCAGTTTTTATCTAGTATGTATTTCAAATCCTGACTATAAATTAAGTTACGAATTCCTCAACAAAGTAATACTTCAATTTTTCTATAAAGCTTTTCAAAGCTAATACAATATGAGCAGCGTAGGCCTTTACTAATAATTAGATTTTCTCAGAAATGGAAAAGCTTTTACGGGGAAAACCAATAAGCATGCGCACGTTTGTGGNAACTTTGTAAGGAAGAGAAAGGAAAAAATTTAATAGGATGAAATAATATAATTATGTATCTTTTGAGTTATTTGGTAAATAATATTTATAATTTTATATACAAGTATTTAGTAAAGATAATAGAAAAACACCAAATCCACGAGAATGTAAATTGAATACTCCTGTTTAAAAACAGTACTTCAAGTTTTTTGTGTTTATATATTAATTTTCTACTTGCCTTTTCAATTCTCCTAGTTACTTAATTTATTCAATATGTTTTGTTTTAAGGTTTCGATTCTCTCTGTTTTTATTTCAAATATGCTGCGTTAGCCTTGTCCAACATTGTATAAATAGAAATAAGAAAGTTTTCGTATATTAAGATGGATTCCTATTAATTAAAATAAAAAATCATATACAATGGCAAGCTTAGTTTCCACCGTACCAAGATAAGTTATCTTTAAAGCAAGTATAACTTGATAAATCTCAATGCTTCGTGTTCACATTGGCGTAAATGTGTGCAGTAAACTCGCAAGTACCTTGTTCTAGAACTACAACACGTGATTTGCACACTAAACAATATGGTCCTAACTTTGATATTATGTACTTTGAATAAAATATGGCATACAAATCTATAAATATTATATTGATCAGTTTAATATGCTATACAAACATAGATAAGTCTTTTAAACGCAATTTTCAATACAAAAGGGATTTAAATTAAATCTTAAATTTGAGTGTACTTAAATAAATTTCATTACACAAAGATTGAGCTCGGAAAATGGCTTTCTATCTTTGCTTAGATAGATGTGTGTTAAGGATAATGCAATATGTATATGTAATGAGAAACCTAATTTTCAAAATAAATAAGTAAATAAAAAACCTTTTATAATTTAGTCACACTTAGCTAGATTATAACATATTATATTATATTAACTAGATTATAATATATACATATTAATACCATAAAAACAAATGTAACTGCGTTACTGACAGGTTAGAGGTATGTAAAAGGCAAGTAGCAGCCCATTTACGTCCCACTGCAGGGCACAGGCCTCTTTACTTATATGAGAGGATTTTAGAGCATAGACCTACCGCGCTACTCCACTGCTGATTGGCAGGCATAGTACACAATTGCACTCTCTATTCACTCTCATAGTCCGATTTGACGGGAATCCGACACGGCCGTAGAGAGATCAGGCGCAGGACCAACGGCTTAACGTGCTCTCCGAAGCACGGGGATGGATCACACCGCTAACTTCCCAACTTCGGGCAAATATTGAGAAAATCTTTATAGAAGACTCATTATTGATTTCAGGATTTCAGGACTCGAACCCAGGACAATATGTCGGAATAAATGTAGAGTTTGACTGTAATCTCACGTGGTGGTTACTGATGATAGAGTCTAAGATAGAAACGCGCTTATGTGATAAGAGGTAATTTGAATCTTATGGGTTACAAAGCATCGTACGGAAATGCATTTTTTTTTAATTCACTGCTCGTCCCTTCATGTAGGATAAAACTAGGCACGGCCGAAGCCGTTCCAGTCTAGATTCAAACAATTTCCTAAATCTACCCGGCCTATGGAATCCGGGATCATTACTTGTGAAGCGAGTACTTGGTATCGCGAAATTAATACAAAAGCTTTAAGTATACACAAACGAAGTCGCGTATGTAAGAAAAAATTGCAAAACATATTAAGATTACTGGCAGAAATCCTACTGCTTCGTACCTTTTCGTAACACATTATTAAATTATATAATAAAAATTGAATCCGACTTGAAAAGTAAGACCCGTTTAATCGGCCATTGATCTCACCAATTAAGCGATTGCGTAACCCAATGTCATGATCAAATTTAGTGAACGTATTTACGTATCATTGACGTCGCACCTGATTCGACTAACGTATTTAAAGTGGTGCAACGCGTAATTTTAAGATAATGATTTCAAATTAAATTAAAGTTTGTCTATTCAAGTAGGCTTTGCAGCACCCTTTGAAGCGTCATATGACATTATTATTTTCAATGTACGACTGTCCATTATATTAAATTTCGAATTAAGAGTCAAGATGACAAAGGTTCCTTCTCGCCCTGTTTTGTGAAGAACCCATATCAAAACAATAGGGTATTCTTTTTTAATTTAAATAATCATTACAATATTGCAATCAAATTAGATTAATTTTGAATCAACAAAATATGCCCACACTGGCACACGGATACAGACTCTCGCTGACACAGTGGTGTGACTATTCGCTTTGCTAGCAGCGCACACTCACGAGCTTCTCGTATATAGACACGCTGGCTTAGATACACACATGGAGTATTATGTGTAATTAATTGTTCTTATGTTAACATAAGACCAATCTGTCATTGGCATAAGAGTTTACTTTGTTTTTTCTATGTATATCATAGTTAAGATACTGCAGATTTTTTGATTGTAAATATATGATAACAAGACAAACATTTTGTATCTGTTTTCACAGTCGCGTTGGCCAATACAAGTTTGCCAGTGCGAGGTCGACTTACAATGCGGCCTTCGCTTTTAATACATTATTCAAGTGGAATTATAACATGCCCGATGGTTGTCAGAATAACTTTCGTGTGTCATATATTGCACGCGCGTAAACAAATTTTGTAGTCTGAATTAATGAATGAAATACATACTTAAGCTACATTTTACATACATATTTACATATTTACATAACTTCGTTTGGTGTTGCTTTGAGGCTTTCCAAAGGTTTGAAATACCGCAACATACGCGAGTTCAAGTCTAAGTGTTATAAACTAACTACATATCATATTCACGAATAACAAGTTATATAAAGATAATTAAAAGTATTTTTTTCCCAAAACTGTTGTTATGTATCAGGTGCAAGTGATCGCAAATTATATATAGAATGTGAAGTAAATTGAAAAATGAATTAAAAAATATAAGGTTAACCCCAAGATTTCCCATTTCCTTGGTTTGTCTTATTTTATATATGTAAGACCGTAACTGTAAAAGTAGCAAACCTCTAACCCCCTGTAATCCAAGTTTTTTGTCGTTAGACAATTAAATACGCACAAAAGTCAAGACGTTACTAATATATGAATATTCCTTATAATAGAATGAAGGCAAAATCGCGCAACGCAAAAAAAAACTTAGTGAATAATGCAATAATATGATTTAAAGCGCTTACCTACTTGAAGTATTATTTGAAATTATTATTTTGTGTGTTGTATGTACCGAGTTATAACAAGCAAGCTCTACAATCGGTTTAGGATAGTTTTCAGTGCCTTTGCCCATACAAAAAACTTCGAAGATATATAATACACTATCAGACATTGTACGTATAAGATTAAGCATGAGATCGATTGATGTCGTCATGCTCTAAACTTGTAATACGATTTCAAAATGTTCAATTTTGAATTTATCAAGTTTTCCTCTTATGTTTGTACAAAACAATATAATAAAAAAGCAATCGTGGTATATAATTATTACAATTTCACAGATACAATTTTTTTTTTAATACTTTTGGCTACGCTACTGCTACTGGATTACAATATGTGCACTAATGTTTACATGATACCAATTCCAAAAATAACACAACGTCAAAATATATGTATGTATGTATATATATATATATATATATGTCGGAGGGCAGATATCTGTGGAACGCTGGCGCCATCTATCGGCGTCGACAGAGTCAATGGTGGCAGTCCGGCGGGAGTCACTCGACAGTTGTCGAGTAGCGCTCGATCGGAACAGTCAACTGTTGAAACTGTCGCGTTCCTAGCTATTAGTGTTAATGAGTTTGTGTAAATTGATATCGGGAACATTAAGTGATTGAACATTATAAACCGAGTTAATTAATACAGTGTTTGATTGCACCAACAATACCCATGAACGCCCACAGAATAAGAAATTAAATAATGGATCTAATTGATAACGATGTCGGCGGAGAACCCTACGCTCCTGTGTTTCTCCGTTCTTTCTTATTCTCCGACATATATATATATATACATATCACATCGTACATCAAAACAAGACAAGTAATGTTAAACCTAATACTAACTTAAAAAAATAAACAATTTTGAATTAAACCATACACTTAAAAACGGACCACGCCTAATAATTCAAACTGCGTACACCATCCGATGGCGGTAACTGCATGTACTGAACTACTATATCATTCATAATTCAAAAGAGGTGCCAGTTAGTACTAATAAATGTCGCATTCATTAATATGGTTGTGCATATCCATCGTCCGTGTATCAAATTGTCTGTTTAGGTAGCTATGTAGATAAACTAGCTGATGTATTGTACTACAAACCCGAGTTTTAGTCCAAAAACAGCAAAAGATTTTTTTTTTTATTTGTCAGAATTTTTAATAAAAGTTTATATTAGCGCAATAGGCGGCTGCGGCGCCCATATCTGATCAGAAACTTTGTTCATTATCATTGGTTTTCATAAAATTAGAGAATCAAAGTGGCTATGCATTTATTGCCGTATCGAAAGCTCTGTAAAGGAAATAAAAAAACAACAGTAGGAACACTAGAAATCAGTTTCCAGTGGTACCATTAATATAACTTTAAATATACATGACCGGACAAGAGCTGTATGCTATTTAAAAAATAAAAACATTTTCACAAAAAGAAGCCTTAGGTCACCGTACACCATACAAATTAATATAACTATGTTACTTTTTAAATAACTAACAGTTACACAGTATCAAATTATTGTTTGTGCTTTTTATATATGAAAGTAATTTATATTTATTCAATATGTCGACAATATCAGCATTTAATATCACTTCAATAAAAATTTCTTCATTAATTTGTAAATTTCTGTTTTAATGTCTCATTTATTCGGGTATGATTTTATCATTTTTTGTATTTCGAATATAAATCCCGAATGGAAACCCTTTCATGAAAATTGGCGACATTTTCATGAATATGCACACAGTAGGGCGATAAATCATACATATCGCTTATTGGATTAACCTTTTTTATCACTTCTCCAGTTGGCAGATTTATCGAGTATACCTACTGATTCACAAAAGTACTTAATGGACACGTGTTCTATAATAAATTTTCATTAGTATTTATATATTAAGCTTTTTGAGACTTCAAGGTGACTATAGATTCTCTAGTCTCTGTATTATTTTACGACTGTCCTCAAATTTATAAAATCATAACTTTTTAACAACAGTTCAAGTGAAACATTTTATCAGCTTCTACGACGCATCATCAGATCTATATGTATAATCGTAATCTCAATCAATATATATAAAACCACATATTTTTCTTCGTATGTCCGATACAGACTTTGAAACCCTGCAACCGATGTGCACCGAATCGTTCTCAATAGAGCAGCAAGAATGTGTAGATGGTTTTACAACTAAACTCATCCATTCATTTACTCACTACGATTTCTATAAAACAAAATACTTTAAATTCAACAAAGTAATTCTTTTCGCAAGGTAAACTTTCGCTAGTACGGATTTCCCAGTATACCCACGGAATTACGAACTACACGCGTGCACCCACAGGGAACAACTAGTTTATTGTAATACTAACAGGCTGTCACTTGCGTCATGATAGATGCGTAGTTTAGTTACTTGTAAAAGGAAACAATGATACTGAAAAACGTATAACGTATCATATTATTAATTAATATTTATAGAGCTATGAGGCGTGCAATTGTTATGTATGTAAAATATACTGGACGTATTGCAATGAATGTATTACAGAACATTCTAATGAGTCTCGTCACATACAATGACGTCTTAGTCTTTATTATTCATCAGCCATAAAATTGTATTAATTTTAATAGATATTCCACTTCTAAGAGACAAATCAAATCTAAAGAAATTGAGCGAAGTTTTTCGACGAAAATATTAAGTCTAAGTGAATAATGAGACAGTAGAAGACTGTACTTTATAAACTACAAGTTTTTCTAATTAGTCACATAACATCATTTTGTATTTATAGTTCGAAAATTATAAAGCTTTAAGCTTTGTAGTTTTGAATGCCGATGTTTTGTAAAATGTCTTTTCTAGTATATTATTCAAACAACACGATTTATCATTTTAATTAGATTTATATAACACTCCAATGACAGTAATGAAGATGTACTTTTTAACCATTCTTTAATTATAACTTATATGCTTCTTTCTTCCCATTCCTATACTGCATGTACTATTTCAATTTTCCAAAGATAATTAAAGATTATCGCGTTTGAAGAATCTCTACAGCTTTATAATGTTGTACTATAGATAAATAAATCAAATTAGCAATTGTTGTACAGCTCCGAATGTACTCCGATGTCCGGATACGTAACGACGTAGCAGATAAGCGCTTGTTATCAGCATTTGATACGCACTCATCCAATACATTTATCAATGGCCATTCAAGCTATATGTAACGTTTCTGGTGTAAAATGATCTAAAACCAGCAATAAAGTTTAACATTGTCTCTCATTCCCTTTCAAAAGATACAATTTCAAAAATACATGTATACCTACAATAAAATTGTAAGAGGCAGACTTTAAATACTTATATTATAATTTTATTCATGGCATTTTAGATCGTTATGTTATATATAATCTAAATTTGAAAAGGTATTGAACTTAACCCCAAGTTACAGATTGATTTTTAAATAACTACAATATTGTTGTCGCATTGCAATTGATTTGTGCGCATAATTTGGTAAATAAAAAATAGCTTTATTAAATTTGCTTCCTCTTACGCATTATTTAAGCAAAGCAAAATTCATCCAGATCTATACTTGTTTGTTTTAATTAGGAAAAATAACTTTTCGCATTAAGCGTCGTATGACCTATCAAAGGAGTTGGATTATTTTAGGAAAATGTATTTATACAATCGTGTAAAAGTTGAATCGAAAGCAATTTAAACGATTCGGCCAAGAAAGAATTATTACGATATTAAGAAATATTACGATACGACCGCATGCTGACGTTATTGTTATAAGATGACTTTCAATAAGTGTTAAAATCCACAAATTGTACATTCTTTTGTTTAAATTTTACAGTAAAACTATATAATGACAAAAATTAAATTTCGATTGTATCTTATTGATACGCAATAAATTAGGAATAAAGAAAACAAATCTTATTTAACTTACTATATTCACACTTTTTAAGACAAAACAAGTCGCTCCGTATTCATGAGAAGAAAACCGGCGACAATTGAACGGCATTCCTCGAGGAATTTGCTTTTTACCCTAGTATAGTTATCTGCTTCGATGGCTTATTTCAATTGATATATCAAGCATTCCTTTGCCGACGGCTGAACCAAATGCCTTGGGACAAAAAATGTTAACTCTGTCCTTGTACTTAATAAGTTGCGACCCTTCCTAAATACTATGGGTGGCATTTTTGGAATTGCTTTTTTATACAAATTGTAAGTAAATGGCATCTTAATGCCAATGGCCATTTCAATCATCATTTTGTAATGCCTCATGGACGCTCGCTACTTTATGTAAAAAAAATGCACCACAAAATTGGGGAATAAATTATTAAGTTACTTGATCATTTTGCGCGTTAAAACATGTAATTAAATTATTTCTTACTATATGCACGTACACCATTCTCGCTTTCACGGCCTCAATTTTCTAATAGTTTTACACGAGAAAAGCTATCCAATTGCAAGGGTTTTATCGGAAGTGGATGAACGGTATATCAGCGCATATACAAACAAACTTACATGTAACATAGGAGAACTAAAATTATTGTTACGTATTTAGGACAAAGTTCCTTAGTTTTGGAAAATACAATTTACATGTAAGCTGTTTACATGTTAAATGTACATTTAAAGACTCATCTATAAGTATATGTATTGACGAAAAGTGTAGTGACACGTCGTATGTAATAACACGTATATAATAGAGCATTAATAGCATCGTTTGCAGATTTTCTATCACCAGCGTGCAATAAATCGTGCAAGCAACTGAAGCGTTCTGCAAGCGAGATGAAATAACGCAGGCGTGAAACAGATGCGGATCTCCGATAATTTGCTTAGGGAACGAGCGAGCAGATTATACTACGTAATAAACAAGCAGAATGGCGCCAAGTTGTAAATTCGTACGGAAATTGAGTTCCATGGAGCGACAGTTTGATGGGCGGTAAAGTTTTTAGGATATTAATAAATAAATTACCAACCTTCAATAATTATTTAAAGCCATATCAAATAGTATCGTCCATAACACAAGAATAATTCAAGCTCAACCAAGGTTTTAATAGAGCTAAACTAGTTATTAAATTTTCATATCTCGACAAATTTCTTTTATTACAACTATTTTTTATTACAATTTAGCCTAGACATTTAAGCTAAATAAATAAGATTATACGTCAACAAAATAAATAATTCCAGATGACTCAAAATGAACAAAAGCTAAATTAATGTACGTTTTCTCATAAAATAATCTAAATAAACATGACATGTGATTTGCTATAAATGTTATTTTTCATAACGATAGTTGATGAGTGGGGCGATTTAATCATTAAAATTAAAACTAAAACATAAAATGTCTAAATTGCGAGTTAGCAGTTTATACCTAGAGGCCATCTATAATCTGTATTTTCGATCAAAAATAAAAAAGTTTGCTAATTCGAGACAATTAATATTCTGCGGGTATAGTCTTCAAAATTTCATTGTATTAAAATAAGGGCCATTGCAAGAGTTTAGCCGTAATCTTAACCAAGTAGTTATAATAGTAATGCTGAGTTCTTTTCGCTCTTTTTTTCCAAATTCACGTAAAACTTCGTCCAACGAAGTTGCGGCTGAATACTACAATTAATAAGAGCTTACGCTATTACAATTTGTTTAATCTAAAGATTAGCCTGGTAACTGATATCCCGTACAATAAATCATCGGGGCGCTGAAGCGTACTGAGATAGAAATAAAACAACACCACCATATAACAGCTACAGATATCCAATAAATTGTTGTGCGAACGTGTTCATTATGTATATTGCACAATACATGAGCTGAATCGTTAAAGTTTAGAAATTAGGTTCGATATTGTGATCGCGGTTTGATACACGTGTGAATAGGTTGCCTGAGGATTCAACTAGTACAATGTTATTGGTATGTGTCCAATAATACAATATGAAAGATCTAGGTTAATATGTGCATTGAATCAGTAATGTCATTGTTACGAAACTATCTATTCACATTGCTGTTCTTGTTTAAATCAAGGTGCCCCTAAAATAAAATTATGTGAAAATATATATTTTTTTAGTATTGAATATCGACATTTTGAACTACATTAATATTAGTGAGAAATAACTTAAAATGTAAGGAGTCCCGAGATATTGTCAGAATTTTATAGAGTGGATGGAGTGGATTTCCATAAACTTTTTTAAGAAGAAAACATTGAGACCAATTGAAATAATACTTTCATCAAATATGTAGGTAATTAAGGTAAGTAGCAGCCCTTTAACGTCCCACTGCTGGGCACAGGCCTCCTCGCTCATATGAGAGAGGGTTTTTAAAGCATGGACCCACAACGCTTCTCCACTGTGGATTGACAGGCATAGTACACAAGTGTACTCTGTATTCCTCTCATAGTCCGACGTGACGGCAATCCGTCACGACTGGAGAGATCAGGCGCAGGGCCTACGGCTTAACGTACTCTCCGAGGCACGGGGGTGGATCACACCGTCAAATTTTTGTCAACTTCGGGCAAATATTGAGAAAATCTTAATAGAAAACTCAATATCCATTTTTGAATTGGCCCGACCCCAGGACCTCACGTCTTTAGTCGAACATGCTAACCACTAGAGCAATGAGGCAGTCAAATAACTAATGTTCCGAATTGTTTTTCATATTTTATCTTGAAATGGAAAACAGGGAGCAGTAGAACTGCTACATTATTAAACGACGCATCAGAGGCAATAAAACTCTTGTGACGATTCACTGAACATATTATCTTACTTTAAACTACGATCTACGTGTTTTAAATTCAAATGCATAATGGATAACTAATGGCAATGATGTACCTATTTAAAGACAACGGGATTACAAATTACACCGTGGTAATAAAACTCGTATTGTATTGGTAAAACATATGTCTAAGACAAATTTCTTAATTCGATCACATAAATTAGGATTGCATGTAACTATTTTTTTAATAATTTTTTTTATCTAATATATAAATATCGTTGTTTGTAGTCGAATTCATCCGGAATGGATGGGCTGATTTAAATTCTTATTTTGTACATCTGGTAGGTACGATAACCGGTAATAATGTAATTTTCATACTCCTTACTCCAACCCCCCC
>JACTOM010000030.1:2012205-2165980 GCA_015832385.1 Elymnias hypermnestra | reverse complement strand
CCCCCCCCCCCCCTTTCCAGTCGACGAGTTCTATAAACCAATATTCAAATAATGTTACCTCTATTCAATGACGCTAAGTTTACTTTGATATAATATTCGGCATTTATTTCTTCTTTATCGTATATGACAGCACTCATATTAAATGGCTGGAATAATTTTAATTTTCTGATGTTTTAATTCGAGCCGGTTTTCCCCATAATTTCGTGAGCTCTGAAACTAACGCCAATAATTGCCAGTTGTTTCAATACTTTTTATTTTATCTTACCTAATTCAATACTTCTCTTTATATGTATACTGCAAACAATGCCATAGCCAATGATTGTATAACAGTGCTACGAACTTCGCAAAACTTGTAAACTTATCAGTGAACTGAATTCAAGTTGATATGCACTCGAAACTTCTCCTATTGCAAAACTCATTTTAAACTTGTATCATGTGGTGTTTCAACTTGGATAAAACTTCATGACATGAGCGAGATGACAGTTAAAGTTATGTCTAGCCGTATAACAACAGATGTCCTTAACTTATATTTGTTCTTTAGTCATTATCAGGCTGTGCAAAAATTTATTAGAAATTTCGAAGAAAACAATTAAGTAAAATATTGTGAAGGCATTTTTTTTATTTGTTATAAGAAAGTAAAGTAAGACAGTGTCAAAAAGTATCAATTTTATTGAAAATTATCTGTCCCTACAATGTTACAAACAAAGTTATAGATCCCGTCGGAATATTCTCATATTTAGGATTTTTGCAGATTTCCTGGTCTTCTCACTGTAGCCTTTCAAATGAGGCCTGATTAAGGCACATCGATGGCTGGTTTTAAAATCTATAATGGACATTGAGTAGGAACAACTCGTATGTGTTAATAATGATAAGTTTTATTAACATTTCTGAGATAGCTTAATGTTAAAAATTTATTATACTCAAAATAATAAGGTCAGATGTTTTAAAAAATGTTAAAATTAAGGAAGCAGAAGCATCGACATACTTATTTACGTTACCCGATAAAGGATAAAAATAATTTCAGGGCCATCAAATTGGCAATGCCGAATGTAAACGCGAAGAATAATGACAAGTATCCCAAAACGGCCCGAATCAATACTCCAACGAATTTCTAGTTCGTATAATATCGGAAACGACGTGCGGCTGAACCCCGGCTTATATGAAAGTTACGTTACGGTAATGTCAGATACGTAAATGTACGTTTCTATAATAAACTTACAGAAGACGTTTTAGAGACTTGACTTACTAAATTTAAAAATATTTATTAAAAAAAGAAGCGAATTGAAAAATAGTACAGAACGATAAAAAAACCGTGGGTGAGTGTCGATTGCAATTGTAATGATGATGATAAACAAGTGACACTCGATTGATACTGTTGTAATTTAAATTCTAAGTCATTCTCGAATACAATAACTAATCACACATTAGAAATAATATGAAAACGATATTTGACGATCACAAGAGCCGTAAAAGCCTATTTAAATAAAGATTTTTTTCAATTTGACCTAAAACTAAAAATTTCAACATGAGACACTGAGAACTAATAGCAGGAATTGAAAAATACTTTCTACAGTTTGAAGAGAACAAAGCGTAATTCACAGCAAATCTAATTAATTATCTCGCACGTGAAATGTTAAATAGACATTAATGATATACCCACTTGAATTAAAGCATATGTAAATAATTACTACTAAAACAGCAAATAACTTTAATTAACATTGCGTCAATCAATGGTGGTTAGGATTTTCCTCGTTTAAGACCACATGTCACATGGTACAAACAATCATTAACCGTAAAGTAAGTTTTATTTTTAAGTGGAATAATAATAATTTTGTATAATTAAGAAATAACAATAGCCGTGTGTGATTTCCCGACTTGCAATTGATATAGGCCATAAATTTATATAAATTAAGTATTTCCTCGGCGCTAGAAATAAATTGGTATATTAATAACTCCGTCAATTAATGAAGGCCGGGTAATCCCCTTAGATAATTACATAATGCACTGTTATACCTAGCCTCGTATTAAGTTTGAGGCTTTAAGTTTATTGAATAATATATAATATGATATAGTATCACGTGTTAAAATTTATGGCAGCTGTGGAAACCCAAACACAAGGCAATCAAAGTCATCCATATCACATGTTTCAGAACATGAATCGGAATATATAAATCGGAATATAATATAGTAAACAAGGAGCGTTTAGCTTAATAAAAAAGAAAGATTATAAAAAGCATTTAGTGTGACCTTTCAAATAGATGGCGCTGTATTTTTTCTGCAAAAACGATAATTATTATGTTAATTTAACATGAAATGAATTTTTAATTAATTAATATTTAAAAACAATTGTATTATCGACAAGATTCGTCCAGTAACAGTTTAAAAAAATTACCTCGTGAGAATGTATAAACAGTATTTTATTAACTATTGAAAATTTGAACAAGATATACTCGTATATAACATAATATATTTATACATTTATATATGTATAAATACCATTCAACGTATAAAAGAGATCTTGTAAAGTTCATACTTCGTTTGAAGCGTCTTACTCCAGCGTGTATTTACACTTTTCATTTTGCGTTTATGAACTAAAACAATACTTTTTAAAAGAGATGGAAGTATAATATTTAGACAAAAATCTTCTTTGTGAAAGCGCTGGAATTCCTTAATTAAATATTTCACTGGAGATCGTGGAGCGTAAATCATTTTACTCTTAAATTAAAAGAAGCCGGATAACGTCTGTTTGTTTGGGCGCGAATATTTGTATTAAAGATAAACCAATTGCGGTGTACGTCAGCCAGTTATTAATGATGGGATGAATGGGCGAGCAACCGAAAACTGATCGCCTTCCAGTGTGTTTACTTATTCTTTGATTTATGATAACTCCTAATGTACCTTTAGACGTACCCTCGATTACCGGCATGTGAAATTTAGAATATAGGTATTTTCGAATTTGCCTGAATCTGCACTCGTGGGGGGCTTCGTGGCTAGTTGCCACCCTGTCAGCCAAGGCGTGCCGCCAAGAAAAAGCAAAGCCGTTCTAATACGCTGCTGTTAGAATAAACTAACTCTTACTACGTTAGCGCGTTTCAATTTTAGACCGTTTCATCACTCACTATCACGTGAAATTTCATTCAAGCGCTAACCTGTCAGCAAATAAGAGAAATCATTATCATTATATTTCGATGTAAAAATAACTTAAACGTTTTAGTATGTTGAGCTATCATTCTTTTGACTTGAGTTTTCGAGTCTATTTGCAAATTTGATTGAGTTATGACATACACCCCATTGCTTAAGGTAGGCACGTCAGCACTATAATAATTATTCAAAAGACTGTCAAATATTAATTCTTATTACTGTTGCAATTTTTCAATATTTTGCAGTGAAATTTAATCCTAATACGTGCATTTTTATATTCCCAATGTATTATTGTGATATGTAATAACTAGAAGGCAGTTAAGTTTACAGAACATCTAGAGAAATAACGTCAAGCTACGCCTAAGTGGCTAGCTATAATAAGTCACAATTTAACAATAATATTAAATTAAATAAAACTGCTTTATTGACTTTTAGATAATAGAAAAATGATATTGCTCACAAAAGTACTTAAAAAAGAAGTTACAATATTAAATTGAAATTAAAATGAATGAAACTTAATAAAATTTAATTAAAAACCAAAGAATTCGTTATTTAATGTTCCACATCCGGTGCAATCTTAATCAGTTACCAAAGAACGCATTGTCGGGCGACGCCTAAGCAACGTTTTTAATGAGACTTGCCGCAATTGGGAACGGTCTACCAAAGACCAGCAATTCTGTTTCGTACAAATGGCGGTGAAGTTTGGAAAGCTTTGGCATTTTTTGCAGCACATGAAGAAATTAATAATATGAATTGCGCTAAGCATTACCGATATCCGACTCGCACATGGGTAGCTTTAATTCCACTCAATCTTATCTAAGTCACCAAACAAATCCATCAATGTGACGAGCCAAAACCTAATGCTTCGGTGGATTTCTTTGATGGCATAACATGCGAGTCGTGTAGCATGACGTCATCATGTGAATGTTCACCGGTAACGCTTATCTGTTTTCGGTTGGAAGCGCATTCCTCGGAGTACTTCACCCTATTCTATATTTATAGTCTGGTTCTTTATGTCGGAACCGTACGCCGTAACAACCCGTTCCGCTCGATAGCCGTTTTACATTACGACTTTACGGCATTTCCAACTACGATTGATAAAGATTTGTCGATTAAACTTACAGAGGCAGTTCTTGAAACAGATTCACTACATCTATATAATACAAAAATAATTTCTACCTTTGTCTCTTACGACTTTAAAACCATCCAACAGACGTCCCACTCATCGATCTCGTTAGAAAGTATGTAGTTTTGCTAAGAATTTCCCCATATGTCCACGGGATCACAAACAACGGGGCAGATAACATGAAAACCAGCCAGTGCATAGTATGAATTGACGCGATAACATGTACCGAAAGAGTTTCTGTAAAAATTTTTAAGAAATAACAATACTTGTAAAAGTGTGACACATATAACATATATGTATAAAACATAACAAAGTTAAAGATATGTATAAATACAGAGAAGACAAAATAATAGCAAAAAAATTACTGGGCTCAGGTTTATTGCCAATTTCGCCGTGGCACTGTTGCGTAACAAATTAAATCCTTAGAGATTTAACTTTTACTCCTTAACCTGAAAAGGTTACTTAGCTGGGATAGTTTTAAATATATTATGATGATTGTTACATTTTTCGAAATATGACCGTTTCGATAGTAAAAGAAAAATGCTTTCACACGAAGAAAAAATTTGCACTTTAATGCTACATATTTCGCGTAATAATCCCTGACAAAAAAAATGTCTCCTGACACTTGACGTGACTTATATATCGTCAAGCCCTACCAATAAATAATCAAGTACAAAATCCTATTTTTATAAGACAGTGTTTCAAAGATAAATAATTTATTCTGTATTACATTTCGTACTAATATGTTTTTTAACTATAATATTTTAATAGTTTGGTTGATATAATCTTCAAAATGTTTAAAATGCAAGATGTCTGTTCATACGTAGGGGTAGTCGATATATGTCTTATGACTAAGGATGTGCGTGCACAAACAGAAATACGGACATGACATTATAAATTATTGCAACTACTACGAAGCTAAAAAGGCCATATCACTCATAATTCCGTTCCGAAATTTAAAGTTATTATTAAAATTTATTTGGAAATCAAAAGTTTTGCCACTTTCCTTTATTTTCTAAAGACGGTTTTATCGTTATAGGATATATCATATATATACATACATACATACATAGCATCACGCCTCATTCCCATAGGGGTAGGCAGAGAAAACATCCTTCCACTTGCCACGATCCTTGCATATCTCCTTCGCTTCTTTCAATCTCATTAAATCTTTCATACAAGTTCGTCGGTTTAGAGTACTCTTGACCTGGCCGTTATTTAAAATGTCCTGGATTTGGTCCAGGAACGTTCGCCTCGGTCTTCCCCTTCCAACTTTCGCATTCACTCTTGACTCATAAATCCTTTTTGTCAGTCTCCTTTCATTCATTCTCTCTACATGCCCAAACCATCTAAGCATACCTTTTTCAATTTTAGTCACTACGTCTTCTTTTATACCACAACGTTCTCTTATCACACTATTTCTCACTCTGTCAGTTTTAATCCACTCATACTTCTCAACGCTCTCATCTCTACCGCATTTATTTTACTTTTGTGATTCTTCTGCCATACCCAACTTCATATCTATAACATATATATAACAGTTTAAATCAGAGGTCTAACATTAACACACAACGGAAATAGTCGCTTTTGTCTTAATGGCCCATGACTGACAACATGACGATCCCAACGTAGATCATTTCCGATTTAGGATTGTTGTTCCTGTCAGTCTCAGTTGAATGATTAGCAGCTATATTGTATTTTTAAATTTATGACGAGAATTAAACATAATAGCTGTTTTGCAAAAATATTGACTTAATACAAAAAGCTACTAGAGATGAGTCTTTTAAAATAAAACAACACATCGTCAATTTAGGCTATTTGACCATGGATTTTAACAACAGAAAATGTAGATCATTATGGATCTATAACAAAACATTGAAAATTTCAGATAGTGTGGTTCATTCTTGTTAAATAACATGTTTGGTCGATTAAAGTTGCAGTTCTATTTTCTTGTTATGCACAAATTATCAACGTCTTCCAAGACAATCCCAACCTTCGATTTTTACCCAATTTCCAGATTTAGCGTCCATAGTTTAAACGTGGTGTAGTTGCGGAAGAGCCATCAAAAAGTTTTAAAACGATTGGTTCATCAACATGCATGAATAAATCAACGTCCCAGGGAGCCAAAAGTCAATCTTTAAGCGACGATGGGTTTTATTCTAAACCGGTGCTAGGATTTTTTGATATTCGTTGCCCGCAGCTAGTGTTCAACCCATCATAGCTGCATAAAAACGAACACATGTCCATCGGTACTTGTACATTTTGAGATATTCTGGTGTTTAAACAATTAATCCGCTTTTCACATCACCCATATTGAGTATTCCTTAATTGACTTAAGTCTGTTGGGAGACTTCGGCTGTGGCTAATTACCACTCTACCAGCTAGAAGAAGTAAATAATATGCGTTCTGGTACGACGCTATGTAGAAACCATAAGAGATAAAATACCTCTTACTAGGTTAACGCGTCGTCAGTAAATAAAATCACATATGAAAATCCTCTAAAATTCTTATGTAGGTATCTACGTTGAAAGCGGCTTGATTTATTTATTCATTGCACGATAACCTTCTTACGATCGCTCGGTAAAAAATACACTGTATATTAATGGGCGGACGACACCCCTTGAAAGAAGCCACGAGATTGATGGTGACAAATGACCTCCTACAATGCTTGAGAGCTTTTCACCTGTTACTCTCTGATTTTTCTTCCTTATTGAAACTTTTCGCGTATCGTTGAGTGTTATAAGCATCTGAAATTAGCAAAATTCAGTTCTATATTATTCCATTTGTCTCGATGACTTAGGAATGCTTTTTATTCATATGTGTAGAAATACATATCGAAATTTCGTATTCTTATAAATTCTTTAAATCTACAACACTTAACACATTATACATAGTCCGTGATTTATCGTATAAGGTAATCTCAAAGTAATCGTATTACTTTAGGCCAGTGTTTTAACCAAATAACTATCCGTATATAACGCCCATGCGAGCATCTATTGAACTTAGGGAGTCCATTTACGGACGAAGTGACACTTCCAGCTAATTATAAATTATATATATTTCGATAAGGATAACATATATATTGTTTATAAAAAATAGTAATTACCTTATTCACCGTCCAAATATTGGATTCATTTTATGTATCTAAAGATTCTAAACGGTTTCGAAAACCCCGAGACTGATTTTTAAGACTATTACAGGCTAATAAATAAGTAATATTTGCAAGAAGTTAAGCTAGATGACAATGTTATATACGAATAGCTTGCTATTTCTTTGTTTGCGCCGTAAATTATTCACGCAATTAAAAAAAAAGTTAGGAATTTAAAATCATCATTTTAACGACACGATAATATAAAAAAATTATATTTTTAGAAATCGTATTTTATGTGATGAATATGTTGTATATTCATTTACGCTGGCTCAAACGACGCACAAGTATGGAATTGTGCGCTTAATTGACGATATGTCTATTTTTATTACAAAATGTCCGCCTACAGCATCAAATGATGATAACAAAACTCGCAAAAAAAAGAAACTAAACACCGACACTAAGCCATTTGACGTCAAATTGTACCGAGATCAAAGTCACTGTGTACACATGAATTTTGATGAATCCGCCAGTTTTCTATATCTAGGAAGTGATTCTTTGAAACAAACTTGTTACTATACCAACTAAACGCATTATTTATGGTGTCATTAGAGAGGATTATTTATGACTTGGATTTTGTTTGGTTGCAATGAAACATATTACACCAAGATGCCCCTCAGCGAGCTATATTTTAATCTAGACAGAATCGCAGCGTGGTAGATTTTAATATTAAACATGATTAAAATTTTGCATCTTCTTTAACAATATTCTATAGTATTTCAAAATATAGATACGGTATACAAGTAACAACAATAAGACGTAAAAATCGCACGCCATCATCTCAACAAAATGGAGCTTTTGGATAAAGAGGCGGATCATACCCTTCGTGAGAAGTCACATGGCTGAATGTGATTGATTAACTTCCTAATAACATTTTCACTTATTAAATCCATTACCTTGGTATTTCTGAAATAAACTAAGAATCGCCTTACAAATAAATATATAAATGCTTTGATAGATAGATTTAATTTTCTTTGAATCATCGTTTAAACGTATATACCATTTGGCAAAGGCATACTCTAGAAATAAGTCATTTATATCCACATAGAAACTCAGAATTGTTGCACGTTATAAACTTTCAAATAGCATTTTAATAATAATATGTCTATATTTTCTAGTCTTTTCCACTTAACGTTTTTTCATCTCATTTCTGCAGACTTAGATTTAGAAAACAAGTATAAAACACTTCATATATATACCGTAAAAAATGTATATGTTGCAATACCTATACCAAATAATTCATCGGAATGATATGCTGTACTAAAATATGAACTTAAGCAATGACAACAAATTTATATTCCTTCTCAAATAGCTGGAACATATAACTAGTTACTTGCGATAAAATAATAATTAAATTGCCATTCAAATCTATCTATCTCCTTTGATTCACTAATAAGATAATCTGGATGGGTATTGTACATTTATGACTCAGCCTTATTTGATAATGATCTTCTAAGAACAGATGTTGAACCAACATCAGTCATTGGTATTAAGGCCATGAACAATTAATTTAATTCTTAGAATATAATTATAATATTGATAACATAAATTTTTGACATGAGTAAATCTATAATTAGATAGATAAAGATAACATAAAGCCGCTGGTTACTGTTGGATATAAGCAATATCAACGGTTGTTTAAAATGGCCAACAACTGTATCAGCTCTTAAGAATTTAACTCTATAAATAATAACGATAATGTGAGATATTACTAATGTAGTGTTTGTCTTTTCGTGTTATATCCTAAAATGTAAATTTGTATTTGATGCCTGTATTGTTGACACTAGTTTTTCACAATTCCACAAAGTTGTTCAATCATATTAATGTAAAAATTTACGTATTTTCAGGTATATTAGCACAATAACCTCTGTATAGAGCTGATTTTGACAATGCTGTAATTAATTTTAATTTACACATATTAAATCGGTAAATTACAATGCAATTTAAAGAGAACTTATTGTATGTTTGAAAATATGAAATATTGACACTTGAATTAGGTGTCTACAATTATTATGGTGTGATTGGTTTTAATAGCAGAAATAATTACAAAAAATACAATATATCTTATACTTTAATTCATTTATAAAAAAATATTTTAACTCAATTGTACATTAGTGATAATAGAGAGACGATACATTTGTGTAAGGTTTCAGAATCTATACAATACAAATTTTATTTTTTTAAGCTAGATATTTAGTTCCTCTGGAAATTGACACATTTTGTGCGATTTCATATGTCCAAGTCAAATTGTAATTAAGATGCTGGAATCCATACCATTACATCAAAATCATATTAAAATGGATAGTAGGGGATGTGCATATCTTAATTAAGGAAGGATCCCCTTGCAGCATGGGTAGTAGTGGGAGAAATGTAATGCAAACAATGGTGTACAGATAAATGTGTTGTTGACATGGCTATGTTTCATATGTCACAGATTTTCATTTAATATAAACAATAATGTTGCATACCTGAGATAATCAAGTGTCTTGCACTTGCAGTATATATATGTCACACATTTTTTTTGTAACCAGCTACTTCAACTAATGGACATCCACAAAATACTACACCTTTCAGTGTAGAGTTATCACTACAGCACATTAGGATCTCATCAATTGACTCTTCAAAATAAATCAAATGCCAATACTATATTGCAACAGGGCAAGCTATGTCTGTAACCTAGTTTCTGTTACATTTAGTTAAGATTTAGTCATTAACAAGTGAAAATAAAGCTAAAAGTGGTGGTATTTATTTTCATAACAGTTGCAAAGATAAAATTTAAGTCGACTCTCATTTATCAAACTACTAGATTAATTTTATCATACCTACAACATATTATGTCAACTCCTGTTTACATCTTTAGGCTACAATTTTTGAAAATAGTGTTCCTTATAGAATCAATTGTCTACTAAACTCATTCAAGAATGTAGATTGTTCTGCAGTGTTGTTGTAGCTACACTGGAATAAACAGTAACAGGAGTCTCATAATCCCAACTATAGGATATATTCCATCTGAGTGAATAAAGACATCTCCCAGTGACAAAAAACGAATTTGCAGATAACCAACAATACAATGAACTTTAATCTGGTTATAAACAGAACCAGAGTCTCAGAAGTATGTAAAGATAGTTAGTCTCATTGATGAAGGAAGGAAGTTAATATAAGATAAATGAAGGAAAAGTTCAATTGAAGGGTGAAATACCTGGATAACTACAATTCCATCAAATACTTTTTTATAAAAAAAAACTTACCAACTAGAAGTCATGCAATTTTCATTGTATAAATAATATAGTTGACATACTAATTTTTAAAATCTAAAGCTGTAAAAAAAATTATATGTTATATATTTAATGAAACAATTATTAATCTTTTCATGACCATGAAGGGTAAGGGAAAAAATACAGAGTTATTGGAATTGTCAGTTTAATTAAGGATATATCAAACATTCGTTTTTGCTTACTTATAGATTTTTCAATGAAATACAAAATAAGATAACAATGAGATTATGGTAAAAATATATTATTACATTAGTAAATATAAAAAGGAGCAATGTACGATGACCCACTTAAACATTGGTGCAGAAAGCAAATTCAAGGCTATCAGGATATGGCTGTCGTAGTTTTTAAATGACACGTATAACTGATTTAACGATTGTTATTCTATAGTAGAATCAGGGAATTTCTGAAGTTTTTAGCTACATTTGATTCATAAAAAGATGAATAAAAGTTCAATTTGAACTTGTTAAGTATTACAGGTTCATCTAGCTTTATCAATTCAATTGAAACGTGTTTAAGTACGACGAAGTTGACTAAATTTATAATCAATACTTACAACTGGCTGCTCACAAAAGAAGCCACTATTTTTCTTTATTCTATATTAAGTCACCCATAAGTCCCGTCGCATTGTACTGGACGAAACTACAGTAAATTACCGATTGATGCGGCCACAACTATTTCGTGTTCACGGAAAGTTTTAGTAAACACTAGATGAAAGGAATTTTATATACACACATATAGAGCACAATGACTAGATACGAAGGAATATAAAAACAACGTCGTAACATACAATTTGGGATCAAATGAACGATCTATTTGCTTCAACAGCAATGTCTACACCACACTCACTATTTCAAGAGAATATTGCGCACGCATCCAGCAAAATGTCAGATTTTGACATTTGCGTCTTCCTATTGTTGCCCAATTTAAATCCCAGCTGACTTGCCTGATTTAACGTAATTAATTAGGTGGTATTTACATAGATTAAATATATATATAGGTTAAGAATAATAACATATATTTCTCTGGTTAAATTGATATATGCGTACCAATAGGTTTAATTACCAAAAGGTATGTGTATATAAATTTAATATTGTAATATTCCTCAATTAAAAAATATAAATCTATATGATTAGAAATAAAGTAAAAGCCATTCGGGATACCTAGTAGAGATGAAAAATTTCTCAAAAGTCTCACAATGAGCAGTTTTTAATTATTTCTTTTTTTATTTTATTACTTATTTTAGAAGATTCTCATTGTACCTAAAAAATAATTTCACTGCAAATGCACCTTTGAACACCTTTTAAATATGGATTTTATTAAGAAATCGCTTGTTCGGAATACTTATTAAATCTCTATATTATATTTTTTGGATATACACATACCCAATTCTAGAGCATCCATGTAGGCAGAAGAGGAATTATGAATAAAAGTGTCGCAAGATATCCTTAGGTTTATTATACCTATAAGTCCTGTTACTAGATGGGCGATTAAAAGCTGCGGAATTCATATAGCGCAATCAGCCACGGTGGAAGTCTTTATGTGTGATATGTATCCAATCATGGATTTATTACATAGTATATCTCCATTTACTATATCTATATGTCCAATGGTCTATTAACGTACACCCAGAATCGAAAAGCAATCTACACGTTCTTAAAAATTTGATCGCACCTTAATGTTTATGTCATTTGTTGTGCTTCTATCAATTATGAAACGTCATTGTCAATTGTCAAATAAATTGCAATATTTCAATCTAATAACAAAACTGACGTGTACCTACTTATAGTAGAAATTACTCAAAAATTCCTTGTGCTTTATATTTATGAGGTTAATTGATCACAATGTCAGATGCCGAAAGACTTTTTGAAAACGGTGAAATACCAAGAGAATGGTCAGAGCGTGAACTTTATTTTAAGGCTCTCAGACTATGGATACAGCAAGCTCAAATGTATCAGAACATTTCGACATGTTTTCCGTACTATATGATGACACTGCAGGGCCTTCAGAATAATTCTGGGAATGTGCCACTACTTAATAATAATTACCAGTTTCAAGGCCAACAATTGCCGTTCCAAGTACCTGTTCCTCCTAGGCCACCAACTGAAAACCAAGCGCAAGCCGAACCACAAACTCCAGCAGAAAGTATAGATTTTATTGGTTATTTATACTATTTCTATATTATAATATCTCTTCACTTTTAAAATAAATATAGTTTGATAAACAGTGGTGTAATATATGTACTCAATTAGTATATAAATTATTTGATTCATGAGAATAATGTTTTGACTCATTATGAGGTCATTAAATCTTATAAATTATATATTTTGTGAGAAAATAATTTGTCATACATATTATAGATAGTAATTCTTTAAAATGTTCTTTTGATAAATATCTCTCTTGAAAGTATTTTTTATTTTATTTCAGCAATTGCAAGACATGGAGGCTTTGAATATGTGATACCGCCACTGTACAAAAGAGTATTGGCAGAATTCATAGATTTTCTACTTCTTTTTATCCTTAAACTCATTGTTACATTTATTGCTGTGGACATGTTTGAAATTATGTAAGTTATTAATTTATTACATTTGTAAAAATTGATGATTTTTAAATTAATATTGTTGTTGTTGTCTTCTATTTTATTACTGGCTCTGGGGAGTACACCTTAGCATCACTTTGTAAATTTTGGAGATGTTGTGATAGGAGTTGAAGGGTTAGATCAGTGATTCTCAACCTTTTTTTTTGTTGCGGCACATATTTAACTATTTAAAAATTTGTCGGCTCACAAAGAAAAAGAAAAAAAAATTTAACTTACTATAACACACTGCATAAATAGTTTATGACAAAAATTTTAAATATACGAAATAAACTGATATATACTACAATAACAACTAAAGGTTTATTAAGGCATTAATTACAAGCTAATAATAAAAATATTTTAAATGCGAAATTTGAGCTTGATGTTTTTTGATAATTTCATTTATATTTGGTCATAAAAATGACAATGCTACTCTCATATCATCTTCTATTTTTAACAATCTTGATCATTTTTTTAGTTTTAATGTTTGCTAATGCTGAAAAACCGAATTCACACAAATAAGATATGGAAAATTGTAATAATATGTTTAAAGCTTTTTTTTATTTTTTGTGGAATTAAATATATATTCATGTTAAAAATATTTTTCTTTTTAAATGATATAAATTAATAATATTAACATTATTATACATTTGCAAAATTTAGCAGCACACTTATGAAATTTGGCAGCACAGTGGTTGAGAATCACTGGGTTAGATAAAAGTTTCACAAAATGAATATGAAAAGCAACTTTCGCATAATCTATTTAAGAAAAGCGGCAGTGACCTTTCCTTCAGTCTTCCAGATCACAATCATAAATACATTTATGATAAACATATCAATGGTTGAATGGAATATATATACATTTTCAGTGATTTGGACAAGTTTGATTTTTACAAATTCAGTGAACACTATGATGATTATAAATATGCAATTGAGCTCACAACAGAGATTCTCATCTTGGAGTGTATTTATAGAGGTCTGGTGTGTATATATGAGGTATGGTTTTTTTTTAACTAGTTATAAGTTTAGAGTTTGCTTGTGATTTCACCTTAGGGTAAATTTAATGGTGAAACCATTATATTGGAATGCAAATCTTGTGCTTGGTAGCACTTCTTTACTGGGTGATAACTAATTGATTACTGAAGCCGAGTTTACACATAGGCAAATTTGAAATTACAATTGCCTAAATTTGTTCTGTTGGGACTTGAACTCTGAAGAACCTCTGCTGCAAAGTGATCAATCTCACCATCATGCCAAATCTGTAATTTGTACTAACTAGGGGCAAATAATTTAGCTCATGCATATGTAAAAAATTTTTAGTAGTACATACATAAATGTAGATTGAATAAGTTTATATAAGTAAGTAAAGTTCAAAAAAGGAACATAGTCATTAATTGTTGCTTTGTTTTTCATAAACATATTTATGAGTTTTCAATTTCCATGGTTAGTTTACACCCTCTTTATGTCTACCTTGTTGTTAATACTTAATTGTTGAAAAAATACTTTTTAAGTTCAAATATATTTTACATTTAAACTTTTAGTGAATGATAATACAGTTTACTCGCATTTCACTTAGTTTTTTTTGAGTTGTCTGTTATAAGATGTGATATTGTTTTGTTTTAGGCATTTTGTTTAAGCGGTAGTGTGGGACGCACAGGTGGTGCAACTCCTGGAAAAGCTCTGCTTGGCCTAAGAGTTGTAACGGCTTCAGCAGTTATTCCAGTGGAAGGTAGACCCAAAGAAACAGTGCTGCTCTATCCTGGAAAACCACTGACATTTTTGCTTGCGTTAATACGTTCAGTCATGAAGAACTGCCTTATTTCCCTTCTATTTCCACTTTGTGTTGTGTTATTTGTATTTCGACACAATCGTACTGGTTATGACTTGTTGTGTGGTGTTATTGTTGTTGAAGAAAGTATGTTTCCGCCGAGAAGGCATGCTCCATAAAATTTATTACTTACCATCTAAGTTTATGCTTTGTTGAAATGATGTCCAACTTGCAAGACTATTGTTAACTATTAAGACCAGAACAGTGATCTGATTACAGGGCATGTTCTTAAAAATCAGAAGGCAATCTTACATATTAAAAAAAGATTACTGATCCAATCGTAAATAAAATTTCGTCTAAATAAGTTAAAATTGCATGATTTCAGTTACATTTCTGCAAATTGTTTATTTCTATGCTATAAATTAATGTGTGATATATATTTGCATTGGTAACATATAGAAGATTCTTCTTCTTCTTCTTCTCCTTTAGTAATTGGCTTTCAGGTGTGATCGGGCACACACAACTTCGCCAGTGTCATGTAAATTGGAGAAGGCACGGAGGAGATTGTACGGTTTATGGCATTCCCAACCAAAATTTTGATAATTTACAAATAGTTGACACTTTATAGGTATTAACCACCACCACTAAAAAGTAAAAAATTAAATATAATGGACAACACAATGTACATTCACAGATATTGACTAAATTTTACAAAACAAAAAAAAAAAAAAATTACAACTTAATATTATTACTTTTAATAAATTTACACAGGTATTTACAATAGGGACTATAAACAAGGGTTAACAGGTGCTCAACATTTAGGGGAAAAGGAACAGTAGGAGGGATAATGTCATATATAGGATGGGATATTTTTGGACAATTAAACATGATGTGGGAAACAGTGCCTTCGTCCAGGCCACACTCACAAATTGAGTTGTCCCTGATCCGGAGTTTCGCTAGATGAACAGGGGAACACAAGTGACCAAGACGCATTCGTGAGATGGTAGAGGAAACAGAGCGATTTGCATATCTGTGGAGAAAAAACCAGGGTCGCCTTGGGACATTTGGCTGGATGGTGGCATAATATTTACCTTTAACCAATTTTGATGAACTCCAAAGTGAGTTCCAAGACTCTTCCATGAATGTCTTGGATAGTGTACTCAAATCATGTGAAAAGTTTAGGAAATGATCGAGCGATCCATCTTGGACTGCTGCTTTAGCGCATGAGTCAGCTGTCAAGATTGTTATTGAAATATACAAAAATAATGTGTAAATGAAATATTTTGACTCTGACATTATCCAACTTGCTTGTAAATGCAATATTTGACAAAACTTAATCAAATTTGAATGAAAAAAAGGTGAATGTAAATTATTTTAAAAGGCTTACTATTATTCAAGAAACTATTGTCACAATTACTTTTTTTTTTTGTAAATCTAGGTAAGTACAATATAAAAGTACTTTTACATCATACCTAACCATTGCTAGCGCAAATAATGTAAATGTAAATTAAAGATATGAATTTACTGTAATACATCAGATTAGAAAATATACCCTATGTAGGAACCAAAGATATTTCGCTGATATTATGTATTAAAAATTTTGATTCAAAATTTAGTTAAGCTGTATAAAAACAAATTGTATAAATTAAATAAATATATTTTAAGATCAGAAAAGGCTAATCATAATTTATTTATTTGTTTTTAGTATTGTTTATACATTTACAGATACTTGTGGTAAGAAGACTTTTAAACTCTTATGCTAATAACTGAATTGTATATTGATTATTGTTTAAATAATTCTGATAATTGTTAAGAATTTTCTTGATATACTATTTATGGGAACTCTGCGATATTAAAAAAAAAAAAAACAATCCGTACACTACATATACTAGCCAGCAACTTTACCTTCCCATGTAGAGTTCCTAATATACTTAGGAAAGATCAGATAGAAATGTATCTGATCTTATGTAAATACATAAGTGCGATAAACTAATATATTTTCCTAATTTTTATCTCATAAATAGATAAAGCATTTTGAAATAGATATTAGTCTACCTGTGACCATACAGGCTGTAAAGTGTTGGGAATATCAGCATGTAAATTAGGAAATACCGATTTTTTTAAATATAAAAAATAATCATACTATGAGCATGACCAATATCTATAAAAGTGAAAAGTTATTTTGAATCATCAAATAGACATTTTCCCATAATATTTTCAGTGTAAGACCATAGATGATATTAAACAATCGCCGTTTTCACTGCTCTCGTGTTGTCTCCGCATATATGTTACCTGAAGAGACCTACTGTTGTTTAAATATTGCATTAATATCAGCAACATTTCTTTATTACCACATGATGTGATGCTGTAAAAGTAACTAAAATAAACTAGTTTGGCAGTTTCTATGGTCATTTAATCTTAAAAAGCTCATTTTTGACCGAAATTAGCTGAACCATGATTCACGTTTTGGCTTTAGAATTCTATTTCGAATGACATCGACACAAAAAACGAATTGCATTCCCAAAATCAAAATAATTGTAGATGGATTAAGTTTAGTGAATGTTGTTACAAAATACGGAAATATCTCATCATTTGAACCCTGAAATAGAACCCCACGACTTGAATAAAGACAATAGTAAAGTAAAAGTAAGTAGCAGTCCATTAACGTCCCACTGCTGGGCACAGGCCTCCTCACTCCGAGGAGCGAGGGTTTTTAGAGCATAGATCCACCACGCTGCTCCACTGCGGATTGGCAGGCATATAGTACACAAGTGCACTCTATTCCTTCACTCTCATAGTCCGATGTGACAGGAATCCGACACGACCGGAAAGAATAAAGACAATACCATGTACTTTTACGTTCACTGGAACTTCTGTTTTCGTAATTTTTATAGAGCTCATGTTCTGATATTTTAATTTATTATTACAAATACGTTATGTATTTGTTATAATTGTTTCAACAATTTCAATTTCATCACTATTAACGTTTTTATCCAAGTAACATCAATTTATTTATGAAGTTACATATTTTTGTGATAGTTTTCAAATTATTATTTTGTACAGTAATTATCTTTGTTTGAATACATATTTCTAAAATAAAGATTGTTTTTTTTTTTAGAATCTTAGTACGCAATTTTACATAATCAATCGAGATAAACGGTGCTCTTAAATGCATAATTGTTGTTGAGTAATTTTGAGATAACATATTTAATAGAATTCTCTCACATGTTAAATTGTACTGAAAAAGGACCCGACTGAGTTAGTTGCGAATTCACTGGGAACAGAGCCGGAGAATTCTGATAGCTTTAATATAATTTTTATTATACACTTTTTTTTTTCAAATGAAACAGTATGAATAAAACATACATAAATGTGACAATAATAAATTTTACTTTAGAAAAAAATAGGTAAGTCGTAATAACACTCACATAATGCGACTGTGAGTTGTGCATGTAATAATGAATCATGTATTTCTTGAGAAAATATGCTGTCTGTTATAAAACCTTCGGTCTTCATCCATTAAAGGAAAAAATAGTTAACAATTTAATTTATATATACTGTGCGATAAAACTGCGTTCCGAATTGGTATAAAAAAATTAATTTTTTTTTATTGGAAAATAAATATTCGTATACTTACTGTTATATTCATTGTTAAATAAACTCAAGAAAAAGTGTTCCGGAATACCTATAAAATTTATTCGGTTTCAGCATGATGTCATTTTGCTGAGTTGGCTTTTGCGTAGCGCCGTCAGTCTGCCGTAACGTGGCGGCGCTGCGCTCGTGTGTGCCGCAGGAGTGGCCGACGTACTGTCATTGTTAATGTAGTTTTCTGTGATAAGAATTACTGTGAAATTATAGTTAAGCAAACTAATTTAATAATATTATCAACATGTCTACGTCGGGTGAATTCGGTAACCCGTTACGCAAGTTTAAGCTTGTGTTTTTAGGTGAACAGAGTGGTAAGTCAAAATCAAATTGGCTAGGCAGTCGTACATTTTTAATACAGTTTTCGGATTTAAGACACGTATAAATTTGTCTAGACTTTCTGAATTACTGACCTACTTTGACCTTTTACTATTTAAGGTATTATAAACAATTAAACTTCGATTATAGGATCGTAATTGCTATTGATTACGCAGCATAATAGATGTAGGTTACTCTTGAGATTCTTGAGATCCTTTATTACTCGTCGCTTCTATAGTTCTCACGTTTTCTTTGATCTCTCTATGCTTCCGTTAGTTAATGCATTCTTGTATAATAGGCCCGATGTAATTAAAAGGTGCAATGACCCGTAAACTTGTGTGTTCCAGTGGGAAAGACGTCGCTGATTACTAGGTTCATGTATGACAGTTTCGACAACACTTACCAGGTTAGTGCACTTAAATTTCCAGTAATATGTAACAATCAATTTTGCTGTTTACTTGCATATTACAAATGATAAAATATTATTGCATATTACATATTAAATGTTAGTCAATTCGTAAATACCATTTTGTGTTATAATAATGTATTGTATAATGTATTTTTATAAGAGTAAAAGTTTACTAGATTAAGTAAATTAATGAAAAAATTGTGACATTAATCTATCCACCTCACTAATTGGTTATTGATAATTCTCTGTTTTGTTGATATGGATAATGGTGACATTTGTTTCTAAATTACAAAAACATGTTTTTTATAACTTTATCTATAATTTGAATGTAGTCATTTCACAAGATTATTTCTGTTCTCAAAAAGCTTTAATTATATTGTAATTTTTATTGCAGTTAGTATATTAATTGCAGTACTAATTTAAAGTAATTCTTCACAATATTCTGTTTTTATTTGACAATGGTAAAAATCCTAGAATTGTTGCTATTATTAAATAAATACTTTTGCACCATTTTAAAAGCTAAAAGAAAAAAGAAAAAGGTGTAGTACATAAAAATGCAATACATATATGAATAGGTTAAAAATAATAACTTAATTGATTTTGAAATTTTTTCGTTTATAATATTGTTATTGAATATATACATTTCTAATGATTATCATGACATCAAGATTTGTAAAAAATTAATTTTATAAACTGTTGATTTGAAAGAACTTTTTATATCTGTTATTTTTGAAACAGGCAACAATTGGCATAGATTTTCTTTCGAAGACCATGTATTTGGAAGACCGTACAGTGAGACTTCAACTTTGGGACACAGCTGGACAAGAGAGATTCCGTTCTCTCATTCCATCTTACATCAGAGACTCCACTGTTGCAGTTGTTGTCTATGATATTACCAGTAAGTTTTGAGATTTGCAATTATAAAGTAGATTTTGTAAGTTTATTAGTAGACCCAAATAAATGTTTTTCTGCCATTCAAATTAATTGTTAATATTAATCAGGAGTGGAGGTAGAGGAGTGGCAAATATTTTTAAACCAATTTTCTTACCAAATTTCTTCAGAAAATATACTAAAAATTCTTCATCACCCCAATTTTGCACTTTTTTTCAAATGATAATTAACTTTACAGCAAAGAATCTGAAATCTGAAGAGATCTAATTGTCTTTTCAAAGATTCCAAATGTTTAAGACACATTTACCAACATTCTTTTGTTTAAATGTATTCTAGAAACATTATTTAAAAAAATGCTTTTGTGATATACACTTTTCTCAGGCATAGTTTATATAGTAATAATGTTACCTCTCCATTTTAACATTGTCTTAGCTATGATACCTTGTTAACAATACTTCCACTTTACTTCAGGAACATATACACATGCATATGTAACTTACAGCTACTGTATTTATAATACAAAGACCTAAGGAAAACACCAATTGTTTTCTTTATCACTGCTGAATTTATACTTTACATATGTATTTTCATTGGGTAGTCCCAAATAATGTTACGCTGACATTTTATACCAATGCTTGTTCACCTATGCATGTGTTTCTATGGCCAGATAGAAAAGCAATTACCAAAGTTCAAACTTAGTAGATAACTTATTTTTGATTTTATTGCTTGTTGTTTAAGAAAAAATCTTGGAATGTATGTCACCTAAAAATAATTCTCTGGGTATGTGTAAGCTAGCAATATTATTTGGTGCGTGGTGAGTTTAAACTCCCAACCCTGTCATATCAGTTAGGAGGCATTTGCCTACGAGGATGTTAATAGCCTGGTACTTAGTGTGTTTTGCCAATATATTGAACACCCATTTTATATCAATAATTTAAGTTACCTGTATGTTTCTACATCTCTTATGAATTGGTATGATAAAATAAGGTCTTTTTACTTTGACCTTATTCTGTCAACAATGTAAACAATTTATCCAGTATCTAAAATCATTTCAAGACATTTTTTTCCATAAGCTCGTACAAATAGTATCTACAATATAAATCTTACGTTTTGCACGTAATATTTTCGTTAATTGGTAACCAATTGAATATTTTAAATCAGTGAGTCATAAACCTTTTTAAATAAAGGTCTTACGTCACCACCACTGACAATATATCACAAGCAACTAGCAAGTCAAACCTGTCCTATAACCCAATGTCTTAAACATTCTCTGAGATGAGTCACGGTATCTACAGTGTAATATTACGTGATAGTGTGGTGTAACGTTATACAGCCGTCCCACTGGTCTTGCGCTTCGAAACCGCCACATGACCGTGCATAAATAACCTACACGATACTCACGGTCTACACCGCTACGGTTCGTAGGTCAAAATACATCTCATCGAATTGTTGGCCAACATCGTTTGTATTCGTAGCATAACTTACATGAATACTTTTATACTGGGACTTTGTTCTGTTTCTTGTTTCCATCTTTCAACAATGTTTCTAATTCATAAGATTTAAAACATCACATCGAGCAGGAAAGCTTTAGACTCGGGTCTTTGGTGGGGTGCCCATATTAAGACTAGCCAATAGCGAACT
Organism: Elymnias hypermnestra; assembly: GCA_015832385.1. Lineage (NCBI taxonomy): Eukaryota > Metazoa > Arthropoda > Insecta > Lepidoptera > Nymphalidae > Elymnias > Elymnias hypermnestra. The sequence continues at coordinate 2,144,043 of JACTOM010000030.1, read as the reverse complement.
TAGTTCCGCTGCATTCGCTGTTAGAAAAGTTAGACATAAATCGATGGTGAAATTGCCAAAATGGTGCATTTCGCTTATTTTCATAGCATTGTCTTACGGTATACTGTAATGGGGTAAAGCGGCGGACATTGAAACTATTTATTTTACAAAAAAGAGCTATACGTGCCACATATCAATTAAGATCTCGTGCTTTTCGAAGAGATAAATTTAAAGAAACATCAATAAAAACAAACTTGTAGTCCCATATTATGGAGTGAAGAAGGTTCAGAAATCATTTGTTGGGTTAAGCATACGCAATTTTTAAAAGATACCGCAATCAAATTTTTTCAGTTTTGCGTCCGTTTAGTTTTAAGTTTTTAAAATACTTTTACAAAAGGCATATTATAATGTTGAAGATTATTTGTGTGATAAAAATATTTGGGCCTGATTCCAGTTACACACAGAAGCAAAATGATACCCGTAACATACACAACTATCTCTAAAAGAGTAACCGTTGAGTTTATTTTCTCAGCGGATTCAACTTTTTGAACTGGTTTTGATAGACTACTGTCGATTCAAAAGTGCTTTTTGAAACTGCTTGAAAACGAATATTTTTATTTTGATTTTAAGCAAATAAACTTTATAAAACGTTGGAAAAAAAATATCCTGAAGTTTTGTTAATAATTAGGACAAGTCAATCTGTTTAGCAAATAAATTTAGTATCTGAAATTGATGATAGCTCTAGTTCATAAATACGGAAGTTATGGTTTTTTGTTTTGATGAACAATTTAGAATTTGAATAGGAAATTAAAATAGAATTTTTTATTTGTTTATAAGTGCTATAATTAAAATTATGGAATTGCGGATTGACAGCGTATTGTGTAACCTCGTCGATTTGTCGTCTCAGTGAAATCATTAACAACGGTATACAAAATGTTCATTCGTATCTAAATACCGTTAGCTTTTATATTTGAATTTTATCCGCTACGCAAATTGTATATCCTTTGTACGTTCTATTTACGTGACTTTGATACCATGTTGTGATGAATAAATGGTACGTACTGGGCACAGGCCTCCTCATTCCGAGGGTTTTTAGAGTATATTTAGTACACAAGTGCACTTTTTATTCCTTCACTCTCATAGTCCGCTGGGGCGGGATTCCGACACGACCGGAGATAGGTCAGGCGCAGGACCGACGGCTTAACGTGCTCTCCGAGACACGGGGGTGGATCACACCGCCACCTTCCCAACTTCAGGCAAATATTGAAAAAATCTTAATAGAAAATTCAATATTCATTTTTGGATTGGCCCGACCCGGGACTCGAACCCAGGATCTCATGTCTATAGTCAAACATGCTAACCATTAGACCAATGAGACAGTTTCAAAAAAGTATGTAGCAGCCCATAAATCTTCCACTCCTGGGCTCAAGAATCCTCACTCATAGGAGAGCAGTACTTCAACTTTTTAAGCGCCTAAATTATATAGATTATCATCAGTCATACTGAGAAATATGAAGTATATAGATATAGATAAAATTGAAGTGTCGGTTTGTTATGTCAAACGAACAACCGTTTACATAATACTTAAAATTTATTGTTTATGTTCGGCCCATCTCCGAAACTGCTGGATCGATTTCCACAGTTTTTATTTCGTCTTAAACTTTACATGGGGGTCATTTCAATTTATTTAATGTATCTATCTTTATAATTTATTCATACATCGATAGTTTATCGATATAAAGTACTAACAGATAAGCTTGCGTCACATGTCGACTAACATATATAAGTAGATACTCCAGAGACGAGTATTAACTATATGCAGATAAAGTCATAGGTACCAGCTAGTAAATAATATATATAATTATTATAAAAACATTTGCAACTGTTGAAGAAAATATCCACCGTATCATGTAATTACACACTGTTTTTTGCTACTTCAATTTAAAATACGGCATCATGAATTGACATTGCGAACTATAATAAAAAAACTGCCTACTTGAAATATAGCATTTCATTCGACGGCTTACCCGACGACGGGTATTGATTTTTATATGTATACGAATATTGTGGGTTATAGATGATTCATGTTATCATCGTATGGCGTAAAGATTGATGCTGTGTTGTGAACATATTGTACTATATATATTTTACAACCATTTGGTCTGAAAATTCGTACCCATCAGGGAGAGCCTTAAAAGTAATTTAATAATTCTCAGTCTCACGTCTCTTTTACTCTACCTACAGTAAATAGACTTCACTGTCGGACGCCCTGAGAAATGTTTACGATCCAAAACGAAATAAACCCCATGAGCTGTGTTATTCGTCGAAAAATTTATCACCGAACGTCTGGAACACGAATGTTATACAAGACTTATATTACTTTTAACCAATTCAGTTGTATGTCTATAGTCAATAGTAGTGGGGTATACATAGGGTATATTTTCTCGATCTAGAAATGAAGAGAGCTATTCAAACACTTTACTTTTTCCTTTTAACTACTTACCTTAAATATTCATTTAAATACATTTATGTTCTAGTTATATTTTTATTGAAAGTGACATAAAACAAAGCAATTGCCTTTTTACATTTTATAATTGTTGTTTAATAACAACAATAGTACAAACAAAAAATAAAGTCAACTCTTCCTTAAAACTGCATTAAAATCGTTTGACTAAAGGTACGTTTAAAATATGTGTTTGAATTTGAGTGGATGAAGAAAAAGTTTATATTAACGATTGAAAATTTGGATAGGATGCACATCTTGATTGTTTTTTCAATTCCTAAATAATAAATATATATATAGGAATTGAAAAATTAAGCTTAATTTCTAATCCGACAATTTATTTTTCTCATTTAGTTCCTTTTACTTAATGAAATCATAGTACAAAATGGGTTTTAAAAAACTTAAAATATTTTTATCACATAGTGTGACTTTCGTCGGAAATAATCTTACAAATTGTGTACAAATTCTTATATGTAATAGGTTTGTTAAAATCCTTTCATTCGATGAAAAAACCATGCATCTACTCAATAATCAATTTATGTATTAGTGGATGTCCATAATAACTATAATAATGCAACTATAGTTGTGGATGTAATAGAGCAACAAAAAGATCACTATATTGTGTATGTGCTACTAAAAATCATAATACAAAGAGATCGTCTTTATGAATTTATTACACGTACCTAATCTTAATTGTACCTCTACCAAAATGCTGACGTTTTAATTCAATTATACTCACTGATATAACGTTTGCTTTTCGTTTATTGCCTTACTGTTGTTTCTTTACAGTGAAATTTCAGCACAGACATTTTTTTTATTTTATACATGATAGTCAGAACTGTAACATGATGTTTAACATTATTTATATAAATCTTCATCGTTTTTCCTTCCGAATTATTCGCAAGCACGGCGGCATTGCAAACCTCTTCACTGCTATTGCTGGTTCTGTGATTTTTTTTGATTACATTTAAAAAAACATTTGCCTGTTTAATAATATTGATAGGAAAAAATTACTAGTCTGTAAAGTTGGTTTACGGACTAATTTTACGTGATAACGTTAAAAGAAAGCATTTTTGAAAAATTGTTGTATTAAACTATGGAATTAGACCGATCGCACCTCCATATCGCTTGTGAAACGTGACAATGAATGCTTTTTCGTGCGTGCAATGGGTTAAGAGGACGTTATCACGTCAAAAAAAATTGTTTACGATAGTTTCATAATACCTGAGAAATGTTTTATTCGATACCTGAGAAATAGAGGAGCAATTAAAAACTAAGCTTCTGCAAAATAATTAAGAAAATTTCCTGTGTCTTAATATGCATATACATATACATTGGAGTATTAATTTATCAGCTTTAGATAATATTCCCTACGATTATAAAATAGTAAGTTTTTTTAATAATTTACCAAACAATTTTGTAATACTTCTAGACAAATCACTTTTTTTATATAACCTGACGCAAGTCTAAAACTGTATTGAGTTTAATATTGTAATCGCGAACAAAAGATTTTGTTACATGCAACCGGCATGAAACCTACACCTGAAACTCTGAAAGTGTGCCGTTGGCCTCGGCAATTGCAGATGGTTCAACAACTTGTATTCTAGTGGCATAGCAATTATACTTTTAAAAATGCTTCGCATCCAGCATCGTCTGAGTGGTATTTTAATCTTTACGTACAAATGATTATGTTTATGTAATTAAGTGATATCTATTGTATATGTTTTATACTTAATAGAATCTATTTTACAGATGGGGGAAGATTCATTGTTTACCGGGTGATATATACATATGACAATTGTAATAAAAATAAAAAGTCGTGAGGCCAATCAGAATAGTTCATCCGATTCAGTTCATTTAAGTATAGATCATGTATATATTTTATATTCACATTTATAAATAGATACAGTTTGAGTTATTAACATGATTGCTATCATCCAATTACAAATAATCACTGTAATATAAAGGTATTTGTTACGTAAGACAAGCATATCGGCTTTAACAAGTCCATAGTCTAGGTGTGTCCGACAGGCAAACTTTGCTGTTAATGGGATTAGCTTTTAAATCGGATCATAAGCTATAGATATCTAATATAGTTTTTATTTAACCCTGTTTATTAAAAAAAAAAATCTCAGTATTAAGTACATTTCAAAATAACCTAAACACATATATGACTTATCATAGTTTAAAATCAGTCCCTACCATCTAACAATGACAATATTTGGTCATGTTTATTTTTAAATATCTTATTACAATTTTTTTTATTAAAGTTTAACATGCAATTTTTAAGGAGTGGAAGGCTATCCTGGTATGGACATGTCATGAGAAAGGATGATAGCCATGTATGCAAGAGGGTCCTAAATATGATGTGCGTAAGGGGTGTGAATGTGGAAATGACAGCGGATAGAGTGAAGTCGCGAAAGGAAACATGCTGTGCGGACCCCACCTAGTGGGATAAGTGCAAGAAAATGATGATGATGCAATTGTTTATAAAATTGAAATAATTTGTTTTTAATATATACTGAACAAAAATAATTTATCTATACAAGCTGTTTTATGTGTGCTAATTGACATGAAAGCTCTCAATAACCAATATCAAATGGTTTACCACTTTAAATAACGGAATGAAAGTGATAAAATCACCGTATATCCTATTTTAATAATAATAATAATAATAATAATCTTTATTTCTGAGGTAAATACCCATTACAGTCACACACGATACAGTCACAGTTAAATGAAATAAATTATTACAAGAAATTTAAATAATTTAAATAACTAAAATAAAATAAAATACAAAGTAAAATAAAATAAAGTAAGATAATTCAAAATTAATAATAATAATTAAAATTTATATTTTAAATAAGTTTCTTTTTGTTGGAAAAATTCAATATGTTTATTCAAGTGTAGAGCATTTTAAATATTAATGTAATAATATATAATTCATATATGTATATTATGAGACGAATTTGCTTTCGGTAAAATAACAGTCGAGACCATGATACTTTTGCATGGTAACCTTACCATGTAAAAGTATTGATAATCATTAATTAAAACAAACGATTTTGATATACGTATGGTGATTATTTTAATAATGAAATTTGAGGGCGATCTAAATTTTGTAACCAATTATTAATTTTAATTTTGCATTAGCGCATTGTCAAGGAATAATACAAATTATGTATCTATGTCACATTAATTAACACACGCCTACTGTTACTTAATCAGTTTTATTAAAAAAAAAAAATGCGTAACAGTGCGTTCCTTATATGTAATAATATTATGATACGTTCAGGTAATTGAGTCATTGACTCATTACCCAAAAATGTAGAAATTTTGCAATGTGTTTCATAAAGTTTTACAGCCGAATCCACCGCCGTTATGCCTTTCAATTAAACGAATTCACTTTCTCGTATCTATTTAATATCACCGAAATTTGTTCTTTAAGCAGATGGTTCAGGATTGAATATCGCATTTCGTCATTCGCATGAGCGGTGACAAATAAAATTGGATCTGTTTGCGGCGACCTCGCGTCCCGCCAGTTCAAATATTTGTTTCTAACCACCCTCAAACCCGCACTGATACTGGCTATTGCGGCAGGCATAAAACTTTAGGTTATTACTAAAAATCTAGGCTATGCGACGGCTTATTTAGGACAGGTTGAGGTGTTCTATTTGAGAATGAGATATCGATCTCCTTAATATCGCTGTGAAACAAGGGACATTACGACTATGTTGTAAAGTTTTCATATTATTCAGATGCATATACATATATTGTTGTCTATAAATATTTACGAAAGTATGACCTTATCCAACCATAACCATAACCTTGAACCATAACCTTATCTTTGACCTCATCTTATCTTAAATAATAATACAATCTATGTTGGTAAGAGATACAAAACATCATTTATCTCTACATATTATAGACTCCAAATTTTTTTTGTCGTATGTCTTTGCCATCGGTTCATACCAGGAAATTTAGACAGTGCAAATATTTCACTGACATCCGATAGGTACAACTATAACATAGATCGTTCTTTACTTGAACATGTCATCGGGATCAGGAAATTGCAAGCATATACCTAATACAGTATAATTTTGTGCCATAGCTAAGAGTATCGACTTTACATGTTATAATATTTGTAATGCTTCATTTAATACAATTAAACATATCAATACAGGATTTCAATATACAGTAAATTGTTTTAATAAAGATTTCAAACACTGTATGCTAAGCGCCATGCGTAATGTTTCATGAAATTAAATATATTGCCAAGTAAGATTAGTAATAAACCTTCGGAAATCCGAACAATGGCGAACGAAATTATACGGTAACAAGATTTAAATTGTATTAGACTTTAGTAAAATTTTGTGCGTCGAGCATTTTAATTCCTTTCTTCAGCAATTACCTCGGCTCAAAAATTATTTATTAAACGTGCGACGAAGAAGACCAAATTATGCCATAACATAGACTCTGAAAGACTTCGACGACAAAATACGATATAAAATGCAAATTATTAATAAGAAGTCGTCAAACTGGTTTACAAGGTTACAGAATACATTATCGATCTTTCTCTTTCAAACAAGACTAAAGTTATTTTAGTCAATTATATATTTTTTCAATAATAGCTGGTAAAGTTGTCATACAAAACTCAAAATAACTTATAAGATTTTTTGTACCTTTAAGAAATACACAGCGTATGATAATTAATGAGTTTGCAGCGTCGGATAAGGCGATAAACTCCTAATAGCTCGTAAAACTACCGGGTTCAAACAATAAACACAATTTTATTGTGTTTTAAATAATGATAACAAAAGCGTATTGCGCTGTATGGTCTACAATTTTTACAGCAATTCTTATTATAAATCTGTCAGTACATGGCCACGCTTTTTAATGTTAAAATATACTTAAATTCACTGATCATACACTTATACATTAAAATTATATTGACGTATTACATTACATAATGGACTCAACTAAACTATGGTAATTTCAATTTATCTCTATAACTAACGTCTATGTTATGTTTATCTATCATAGTAGATGGTGTCATTGAATAACTTGGGTGACATCAATGGTAGCAGATAGTGTTATTACGATTTTTCCTTTTTGCAGATGCAAACTCATTCCATCAGACATCAAAGTGGATCGACGACGTGCGCACAGAGCGTGGCTCTGATGTTATTATTATGCTCGTTGGGAACAAAACTGATCTGTCTGACAAGCGGCAAGTCTCTACCGAGGATGGCGACCGCAAGGCCAAAGAGCTTAACGTCATGTTCATCGAGACCAGCGCTAAAGCGGGCTATAACGTTAAACAGGTCATTGTTAAGTCTTTTCTAATAACAAGCTTTATTAGTAAAAAGAATTGCAGAAAATGAAAAAGTAAAACACGTACTGCAGATTGTATATTTTATATCCAACTCAAAAATCAACTAATTATCATACGTATAAACACATTAGGACCAGCAATTTCCGTTTTTTTTTTACATTCATGCCTGCCTACAAAGTAATATAAAAAATACCATTTTCTACAGCATCTAGCACAGTCTTCTTGAATTCATTACACAGTAAGAATCCTTTAAACCTTTACTTGAGCTTTCAACAAATGATGCTGTACAAAATTTCTCAAATATTATTTATTAATTAATTAAAAAAAAAAAACTTCATTTTTGTGCGTGAGGAGCCCTATTCCCAGCAATGGGGCGTTAATGGGATGCTACTTACGTTTCGTCTACTGGAAGTATAAAACAATGTTTTTGAGCTGTAGTGGACGAATTATAGACACTATTATTGATTGTTCAAATTGTTTTTATATATTTTTTTGTGAAATTTAAATGTAATTTCTTCCATGGGCACCACTCTGAATTAAAACAAACTTATATATTACATTTATCAGTTTTAATTTATAGATTTAAGGTGCAAACGAAATACGTTACTTAGAATTTAGTTTTAATCTGGAACAATTTTTTTCAGTTATTCCGACGGGTTGCCGCTGCTTTGCCTGGTATGGATTCAGCTGAAAGCAAGCCGCCTGAAGACAGTATCCTTTTTATAATAACAGTTTTTGCAATAACACCCACCTTGTTACACTCCATATATACATCTCACGCAATCCATACAAGCACAAAACACGTATATATGTAATTTTTATACGTAAACGGTGTATGACATATTGGCTAGTGAATTTAATTTACATTTAAACGTATTTCATTTAAAGTAGGGATACAATTAACTGACATTATTAAACTGTTATTAGTTATAGATCACGATCTATAACACGACTGAATAACAAAAAATCGATATTTGTCCGAAGATTTATTTCATGGTTTTTCGGTTAATTATGAATATAAAAAAATAGGCTAAAAGTAACACCTTTTTTGATTTAAAGTTTTCTTTTGTGATACATAAGATAGTGTGTAGTGATAATGACTTTTTATTGCCTGACTATGATCTGAAAATGTTATATTTTGAAGTTATAGCCAAATTTTGTGGTGTCTAATGTAATTTAGCCTCTTACAAATACATTTCCCTATCAGGTTATTTAAAAAATGGTACCTAATTATCACATATACGTTAAGAAAATACACTTTCTGTATGTTATTCTTGCAAATCATTTTTTGGAGGAAGGATGGGGTTTATGATGTTAAGAGAATCCTGTCGCCTTTAATAAAAATAAAGTCTCAAGCTGATTTATCAACCCTTTCCGACTCAGACTACAACTTACAGTTGCCTTCTGTACGTTTTACTAGTTAATGTCTAGTATTCTACGAAATATTACATTATATGAACAATTCTTGCATTGCATATTATTCGTTGATGCTGCTAGTTTTAAAACTAAAGTATAATAGTTGTGCCGGTGAGGGTATCATATAGGACCAACTTACAAACACTTCATTGATATGTTAAAATAAGTTTTAAAAATGAAGAAATTTAATGCTACTAAAAATTGCTAACAGGATTCATGAAGGATATCATATAATCTGCATATTTTGTATTGTCTATCTGTGTGTATTGTGTAATAACCAATTAGATTTGAAGAATCAACTCTGCCGGGCATATTTACTTTTCTGATATCTTTAGGAAATGTATTAAATAGTGACATAATCCTCTACTAAACAAGGACCTTAAATGTAGCCTCCAATATTACACTTTTATTAAATATGATGCTTCTGTTTGCAATATATTGATTCTAATATACCATAAAAATCATTTGCAATTCCTGTTTGGCAAACTCGAATTTACTGATATTTTAAGAAATGTCTCAGTTATTACCTGAATTGTATTACTTGTATTGGAAATAGTATTTTCAATTGTCATTTTACTATGTGGCATTTAACACTAGATAAATAACTTGTATTATATTTTTGTGTAATTTTGGGTGTCATGAATATGTATTTTTATGAACCTATTTTACAACGATCCGTTTCGGTGCACATTGGGTTCGTTAATTGAAGTGTTTTTATTAATTCACACGCACAAAATAAACGTTTTCCCAGTGACGTCATCCGGATTCATTTGCGTGCGTGCGTGTGTGTATGTGTGGGTGGTGGTTAAAACGGGCTAACATGTGTGTAAGTAAAGTTAACATTACTAATGTATTATCGTGTCGATGTTGCCTGCTTTAGTTACTTTGCACCCATCTCTTTAGCTTTCTGTCTCTTTTAACATTCGTATGTAGTTTGGACTTCATTAGTCTTTTCCGATATGTATTTTTTATGCGACTTCCAGTTAGGTATTTGAGTTATAAGTTAAGTTTAATTTAAATCGTCCATGATTTTTAACCTTAAATCATTTAAGATGACAATAGTTTGACTGATTTTCATACATAATAAAATTAGGCTTTCAATGCTGTAATGGTAAATTGATTAAAATTTGTAACTTTTAAGGACTTGCTGGAGTAAAAGTACTTTAGAGTTCTCGCTGTGCAAACATAGGTCCTTTATTTAATTCCCAGCAGGTGAATTTCAAAACCCTTATATAATGATTATTATCATTATTATAAGTAAGTTTGAGCTTCAAAATGATTTTTGAGATTGCTTTAAAAGAGAAAAAGTTCTCAAAAATGCTATTCGTATTTGCAATAAGTCGTAAGGGACTGATTAAATGCGAAATGAAAGTTTATCATTAAAAAGAAATATTCGTTCATTATCGACTTACATTATCATATTTTATGGTATGTATAAAATTTTATCTTTTCTTATAAGTTACATTTATTAGCTCTGTTTAACATGTTTCGTAATATTAGGTTATTATTTCAAGGCATTTCCATTTAGTACCAGTATTAAACAGCTGGCAGGTGTTTGTTATCAGATAATTATTTTTTAAATTTATATACTTTCCAACTTTTCTGTATTAAGACAAACTGCTAAGTGATGTGGCATGTCAACTACTTCAAAATTTTGTTTCTTAATGTTTTTTTGTGGTTTAGGTCTTAAGTAGAGAAAAATATCTTTATTTATTTGATATAACTTAGCATTTGACTATGATTTCACCTAATGGTACGGGGAGAGATGGTAACGGGATAACCTGATTAGAGGTAGACCTGCTGATCCGAACTAGGGTATATCAGAAAAAACAATTTTCTAAATTTGCCTTGCTCGGAATTGAATACACGACTACAGCAAGAGAATTATCTAGATAGAAATTTGGGGAGGGATACAATCCGAAACGGAGAAGCAAGGATTTGATGAATGAATAACATGTTAATTTATATCCTAATTATAGATAGATAGTATGCTTTATTCAATACCACAAAAGAAAGAATAATATCATGTATTGAGCGCTTAGTATACAATGTTTAGTCTTATCACTATACTCAATACTGGCAAAATTAACACTGTGAATTTCATATAATGTTCAAACAAGTATGTGAATTACACAAAAACAAATATAAATTAAATAATATTTTAGATTAATATGCATGCTTATAGTGTCGTTATAAAAATAAGTATTTATGTAAATACATGTAGTAATAATATATTACATAGATATGCATATGATGTGAACCTTAACAAATTATGGGTGTAATTTAATATTTTTTTATTAATATATTTAATTAATAGAAGTTGCTTTATGCCTGATCTGCTTTTATATGTCCTCTAAAAAGGCAATTCTAAAATCTTTTGGACTTGTGTTTAAATTTTTATTTATTTAACACGGTATATCTGTTTTTTTTCATGCCCTACCTGTAGTCTAATCGCAATAATTTACTCTGTTGATTCTTTGCGTAGCTCCCTGTGTTTTTTTATTATTTTCCTTAATACTATATGTTCAGTGCACGAGGTGATCCTGCGACAGGCGCCAGGAGACAGCAAGGAGCCTGACAGTGGATGTGCGTGCTAAGGATCCCAACGCTGCACAAGGGAACTCCCTACCCACGACGCAATCGGTATAAGCCACCTTCAATGGTACGGTCATATTATCAAAGATTTTTATTTGCAGTCGTTTTTTATAGTGGCTAAATATATTGGGTACGGCTACACTAAATCTGATTAAAATAACTCGAAATACTTTAAAGGTTCCATAAAGTAATAATCAATAAATTATGATTTCCTAAAAATAACATTTACTTCTGTTATTTGATGTTACTTTCCAATTTCGTTTGAACAAGCTAACGAACTAATTTAGATTTTATAAAGTTGTTGCAACTGGAAAAATATTTTGCAGTGTGAGTAAAACTATTGATACTATGACCGCTCCGTAAGAAACTACAATATTTATTACTTTGAGCCATATATGTCTTATCAGAGCTTGTCTGCTAATATATAAAAAGTAACATAACTAAATGATAAGTTTAGATTAAACAAAGTTATTCGCTCAAAGTAGCCGATATTGTGAATCAATTATATCATTGTCGCTCTGAATGTTGGATTACAAAGATAATCTTAGTGTACTCTTACTGAAACAGAATATATTTTTAATTTTATTTTAAATACATTTTTCTACATTTGAAAAAAAAAACATTAAGTTCCTTTTTTCATTGTTATCACTTATAAATTGACTCTTAGCATCAAGTAAATTTGTGAGTAATAATGACGCATAGTAAACATTTTTATGGTTTACATTAAAATTCCATTTATTATACAATCATTTACTTGATAAAAATCAACTAGATCTCCTCAAAACAATGCCTCTTCGTTTATTTTGGTGTTCTAGTAGATTTTAGTTGTCAGTGAAGGTGTTAGGACTATTGGTTTTATGTCATAACTAGCTGAACCTTGCGGGTGGAATTTCGTTAAATCCTTTCTTAGCTGCCCTCTACTCGACATTCCTGCCAAATTTCAAGTCCCTACGTTTTATGGTTCCAGAGAAATCATGATGAGTCAATAGATACCGGGATATCTCTAATACATATATTTTTTACTTTTGTAAAAAATATTACAAGTAAATTTATTGCATACTAGTACGCGAAAATATATTTGTAACCGTTCAGAGCGATAAGCTTGATCTGACCTATTGCTGTGCTTTTGTGTGTTAGCATTTGAAGTGATATTAGATTATAATGTGAATTCAGAAGTTTCTTAATGCAATTTGCACAATTGCTAAGTTATTTTTTTCTTCTGAAAAGTGAAAAGTTTTCCGAAGAAAACCGTATGAATTCTCGAGTGCAATATGTCTGAATATTATATGTAAACACAAAAGCACGAATACACTGGACGATAATCGCTTGTGTGTGGTGACGAATGCGTTCTAGCTCTAAGACTGCAGTGTACTTTTTTAATGTCAGCAACCAGCCATAAGCTTCCTCTTACTACAGAGCTTTATGAAAACTGAGATTATTCTGCTGCTATTTCCATATATTTTAACGTTAAATCCATTCTGAATTGCTGCTTTAAGGTGCTTCTTACTTTACCTTAATACTCTGGTTTCGCTTGAAATTTTATATAATTGTCCTGCATATCGATATGCCACTTGCATGTAAATGAATATATTAAACATGGGCAAACAAAGTTCTGGTGAGTTTAGTCATGTCAGGTCATGTAAAATTTTCGTGCTCCATCACAAATTGGGAGAATAACTTTCAAGGATTTTCTGAACGTAGAATTTTATGTAGCTCTACAGTAAGACGAAACTTTTTCAGACTGGCGGTGTGAAATTTTTTCTTGTTACTCATTTTTTAAGAATGTTCCTTTTTGTCAAGTTTTTTTTTTATGAAAGTGACATATTAAATTAATTTGGGGATTGCGTAGTGAGGTTAATGTACTCACGAAATACGAGTGCAGATGAGAGTGTGGTTGCGCCAAGCGTGTAGGATTAATAATTTTTAGAGCTGCTCCTAAGGTGTATATAGAACGCGGCCGCCGGCACCTCCATAGGTATTTACATTATATATTTTTTCATATATTTCCCAATATAAAACAAATTTTTTTTACTGCACTAAATTAGGAAATAAATAAGCCATCTTTAATACCGTGTCAGGGTGGTTTTATTACTAAAAGTGATTTCTTACAGGCAACCTGTTTTGAAGTTAATCAGTTGTACACTTTAATATTATTTTTATGATTCGTACATACATTTGTCCCAAATAAAATTGTTAGGAGCATTCTTTTTTGTTCTTATTATGACGAACGTGTATACTAATAAAAAATGTTGGCATAAGGCCGACTAAAATTCCAAATTGATGTTTTCTTGATCAGGGGTCGGCAACCAGTGACCCTCCTCCTCCATCCTCATAACATTTGAAGCCCGCATCATAATGCAACATTTATGGCATTTATATCCATGATCTAAGGAAATTTTTCTCTAGATTTTTCGTTATAACTATTCATTCGAATTATTTCTTGATCCAAGGACAGACAACGCGACAACTTTCAGCAACTTTATGAATTTTATTTTGAGAAATGTGTTGCCTAAATAATACCCCTGTGCGTTTTATTGAACCCTTAATGTATTAATAGCTCAATTATATATTATAGATATTTACACTTATCGTACTTAATTCCGTCACTTATTGGCTCAACTTGTAAAGGTCTATGCAAATATAAATCTACTTAATGCAATTAATAATTAATTTATATCTTTTTAGGATATTATAGTATAAGTTATAACGGAGGTGTCGCGGTCTATGTACATTAGTATTATTTATTTACTTTAGTGCATAAGAAAATCTTATGATTTTTTATTTTATTTGAAATGGTTTTTTTTATTATAGTGAGACACTCACTTATAGATATAATCAGATTTATTTCAATAACATATTCAGTACGTTTAGTCGTATTCTAAAGTTCCATTCCAGCTTTTTAATGATATATAATACTTATTAATATTCTGTATGTAAGTGAACCAGAAATAATTTTCTAATCACGAATCTTATGCCACAATGAACTTCAAGATATCTTTTTTATATAATAAAATGTATCACATTATAGCTATTAATATGTGAGATTTATAGAATATTGAAATTTATGTCTTAATTATTTAAATAAAATTATTTTCGCTCACTAAAATAAAATTGATGAATATGAAATAGTCCATCGTAAAATCACATGACGTTTTCTAATATAATTTAAGCCACAAGAAAGTTATTATGGAAGTCTTTGGGAAAGAGAATGATTTGATTGCTAACTTGTATATTAAGTACGCTTATTATAATATAATCTATATGAAAATAAACAAAACGAAGTAAACTGTTTCGCGCTTAATTTGTGCGCCTTTGCCTTTGCTTTAACTTATCTTAATCAAGATGATAAATGAAAGATATAGATTGTGTTAAAAGTACGAGTATTTATATGTACAGGCAATCAACACGATAAAATTGTTTTCTGACTTGAAGTCCCAAGTTTTATATTGCCTAAGCAGTGTATAAATGTGGTTTTGTAGGCACAACTGTGTCGTCAATTTATTTGTAAATACCCGTATCTCACGCTGATATTTTGAATAAAAGTTTTGAAAACACTAGTACTACTTGTTTTTTTTTATTATATTTGTTGTATTCTTAACGCATTTTGATTTTAGAATAAGATTAAAGAATATAAAAGTAGATCGAAAGATTTTAATAATATATCCACATCCTAATATTTATTTTAATTTTTCAGCAAAAGGAGATTCCATTTTCCGCATTTTTTTTCAATACGTTTTTATCCATTCATCTTAAAATCTAATCAAATCTACACAAATAATTGAAGCCCGTATAATTGAATGTGCACTTTAACTAACTACATATGATATAATAATTATTTAATCAGTTTTAAAAATTATAATACAAATATCTTTTTGTCAACTATGTAATGGCCTGGGATAGGTGCTTTAATTCAGTTTAAATATTATCAATTGATGATTTTTATATATTATAGATATGGCAAAAAAATTAGTCTTATGAATGTACATAAGACTAATTTCGTTAAAATAAAATTTAAACACATTTTAATAATGTTATTAAAATGTGTTTAAATTTTATTTTAACGAATATTAACCAACTCAGTATTAAATTTAATTAAAATAGCATTTTATTTTGCATACATACATAAATTTTATAAAAGAGTAGTATTAACATGCTATGTTAGAATGTAATTTATTTGATGAGAAATTCATTTCAATATATGACTCTTGTTATAATGTGTTTATTGATATTACGATCTACGTTGAGAATACGTCGTGGGTGTCCAAAGTTTTCCAGGTGTCTCGATGAAGTTTTTTTTTTCACTCGGTATTGCAAATATTTGGAAATTCCTTAACTATAACATCAACAGCCGTGGATTTGCAGACCCAGTCACCTATGGGCTCCGAGCAGGAAGGCAACGAGGGTGGCTGCGTATGCTGAATTCCCCATTGGCACAAATTCCCCGCACCCCCCGCACCGCTTCACGGAGCTACGCGTGCAAGTCGGATCGTTTCGCCCCTCCCAGCAATTCATCAATTCTATTCTACATAACTAAATTAAATTTTCAGTATTTCGTAATTTAATATTATAGTTATAGGAATGGAAATCCGAACGAATAGATGCGTTCACAAAACGAATGAGTTGTATACGCGTTCACAAAACGAATTCGTTTTACCTATTTCGAAAAAAACGAATTAAGCTCAACCAACTTACAAATCATGTATTAGCATTGAAATTAATCAATTTTTTGGCAGATTTTATGCTTGATGAAGAAGAAGTAAAATATAAAAGTAGCGGAGACTGATTGTACAGCCCAAAAGGAGCGACGGTCGCAATCGCTGTGCCAAGAGAATTTTTTAGAAAATTTATATTCCGTTTCTTGTTATTATCATCGAAAGCATACTACAGGGTTAATAAAATGGTTCATTGTTGGTGGATTGTCGTTTTTAAAGGCTAATTCAAGGTAAATGAAATATGCATAATCCACAATTATTATTCCTGGCAATTAGCTTATTCAAGAAAATTAGATTGTTATTTTGATAATTATCGAAATTATATAACCTTGTGATGTGTTAAAAATATGATGTGAAAAGTTTTTTCAAAGAACGGTAACAAAGAAAAAAAAATAAGGCGAACAGAAAGTCTTTGAAATATTGTATTGAGGGTTAAAAGCAGGGTTTTTTTGTCTTTTTATTACACAGCGTTATTAATATCGTTCCATAATATTAAAATTGGTGTTCGTTTTTAAAATGGATTATGACCTGTTTTGGGTTTAAGGTTACATTTCCGAACAAGTCTGTCGCTTTAATAACTTTTATCAAATGTATAATGACGCAATAATTTTCATTGTACGCTATTGAAAATTAAGTAAGATACGTTTTTTGCTATGGAAATATTGAAAATTACTTGCCTAAATATAGTGTGCCTTCGAAAAAGCCGGTACTACATATTAACATAATGCTGTAATTATATTTGTCAAACTACGTTACTTGCTATCTTCAACCTGTATTATTGTAATGTAAATTAAGTGTACTTGCATGTTATGAATACGGGACGGGGAAACAAAATATTTCAACAATAAATTGTTGATTAACGAGTGGATCCATTGACTTTCTAAATCATTCAATTTTTTAATTGTCCATTTAAATGGGAAAGCCAAAGTTTATTAAACATACAGACCGGGCTTCAGTTTGAATTTCTTAAAGACCACTTTTTTATCTGTGTCTTAGTTTAAATGCGGGATTTTTTTTCTTAATTTGTTTTACTGTTCTGACTTAGAGACTTAGTTGAAAGAGATAAGTGAAACAGTGTGTATTTAGTTTATTTAATAACGATGCTTGCATGACACGCGTCGACGCGATCTCTGCTGATGATACCTAAGACTAATTTAAATATAAGAATTTAATCTTCTTCTTTAGTAATTATATTGAAGCACAATTAGTACTTTAACTTGCTAGTTAATATTTATAATTTTATGTAACTTAAGGATAACCGGTATAGTACTATAGAGCGGTTGACGTTTCATAAAGTTTGTAACCTTTTGAAAATTAATCATTATAAATAGAATTCACTGCCGAGTAGATGAGATTTTTTCATGTATTGTACTATTAGATAAACATATTACTATAGAACAAGTCTTTGTTATTTAACTGATGAAGGAAATGTTTTTTTATAGGGTTTTATATAAAATCGAATTGCAAGTTATTACGTTATGCAATGCGATATGCAATGTGCTTTATAGCTTCATCAATAGAAAATGTTGTTTTACAATTATTCGTAATTAGCATAATGTTCCGGATAATAAAAGCATTTTAAACACAGATTGACTTTTATTACGTCTGTAAAAAATGTGTAATCTGTGGTGGTATAGTCCGCCACTGAAAAGCCAATTAACAACAGAAGACTATCGTTTTGTCCACTTGATATATTTTAACGGAATACCACTTAGAACTTCTAAATTGATGAATTTTGAAAATAACAGAAATCTGGAAGTCTAAGATGTTTGGGAGAAAAAACGCTGGTAGATATTGACATCTGTTGTTAGCCACCATAATTAAACTTTTTTTATTGCTGCCAGTTTAGCACTTGACGGTTGTTGAGTAGGACATGATATGAGAATGAGTTTGTAAAAGTAGCCTTCTTCACTTCAAATGTAGCGAAGTAGTGGAGGAACCTTTTGTTTTAGTTTCAATTTTGGGCACTTTTTAGAAATAATCGTAGATAGAATCTTTCATTAATTGATTTGAGGAACATTTTTAAATAACATTATTGAAGTGAAAATTCTTTTGTTGCAAAGGTAAAATATTTACTGATGAAATGCGTGATAAGCATCACGAAGATATATATGCAGCATGTAAGAGTATGTATGTCCTGCACTCCTACTCAACGCTACTGAGATCTCACTCTCATGGTAACAGATGAGTCGGTCCAAGATATATGCACATTGATAAGAGGCAATTTACCTGGTTATGGTTTCTACACAGCATCACACTGGAATGCAAAAAATTACGGCATCATTTTTAGTTGGTAGGGTAGGTAACTAACTATGGTCGAATCTACCACCAGCTCAAATTTAAACAAATTCAAAAATGCGATTTCGTAAATTTGCTTTACCAGAAATCGAACTTGTGACGCTTTGTTAGACCATTCGTTTGTAGACAAGAAAAAAAAAACAAATTGCAACTGTAAGTAAATTTATTTCTGAATATGATACACAGTGTTACTTAACAAGATTAACGAGTGAAAGTTAAGGATTTAGAATCTATTATTGTGATTGATCAAAAAATTTATTCTAACTACAATGTAGTAATTAGGTTTGAACATACAATATTTTAATTTATATTCGGAAGCCTTAAAGTACATATTTATAAAGGTAACAGTCTTATAATTATTAAATTATTATTACTTTACAAATTTTATTTTAACATATAAAAAAAATATTGAAACAATGGGATCACTTAACTAATATTTTCTTTTACTGATGTCAGTAACTTGACTCATCTCACGTGACGGTAAGTTAAGATCCTGTGTCTTGGTCATGGTTCCTACGCAGTATCGTACAGGGAAACAAGATTTTTGCTTAACGGAACGCCCTTCCTAGTCGGATGGTATGGAACAAGATTTACCACTAGTCCAGACTCAGTAAAATTAGTAAATGCGGTTTCCTAAATTTGCCTTGCGGGATTGGAACCCGGGAACACTGGGTACTGAAGTGAATAATGGTACCCGTTGCGCCAGCCAGGTCGTTAAAGTAATGTAGAACGGTTGACATTATATGAGCATAATGTAAGAAATATGTATCTGCTAAACTCTCGTTCATTTAGTCAGGGATTGGCATCAATTAAAGTAAGTAATGACCATTATATATTATATTATTCGGGCGATTTTACCAACATTCCCTATAGCATTACATAGTCAGGGGACCCTATAGAAACAATCCCGTACGTGGCTTCTAAATGCCCCCAGGGAACAAAGTTTAGAGGAGGTTGGTGAAATCGAGCATAAGACATTTTTTCATAAAATTTATTACACTTTGGCTTATTAATAGTTATTAAATCTGTTGTTTTCGCTAATTAATACGCGAAACAGTTTGCTTCATAATCAACGCACGTCTAAAAGACCAATAACAATTACATAGGTTTCGAGAAATATGTACCACACCCCCATTGGTGACAATTTGCAATGCTGTGTGATATATCTATCGTATGTCAATTTAATGATAGCTGCGTGAAATACTCAAATAAGTTCTTACTTTTATTAAATTAGAAGACCAATGATTTTTTTATATAAATAACAATCACTGAAAAATAATCGTTCAAATATATCTTTATAGGCGCCAATCGGGCCTATTTACTTCGCCAATGACGCGTTGACCGAGATAGACTTGTAGTGAATTTGGCAGGTATAAAATTAATATCACAATTAAACTTATTTTGATTCAGGATTACTGGTTTTCGGATTGATTTAGGACTTTAACCAACTAACAGTCCACCAAAAGTTCTAAAACTTCAATTTCACAATTGTGATAGTGGAGTTTTAGGGACTTTACTATGTTTTTTATGATGTCAATTATTCGTACATTTACAATCAAGATTAATAAACACGATAAAAAATTTTAAATTTTATAATCATAGAATTAAGTTTTTCAAAATAATCTTAATTTATAGTATGTTAAATGTTAAAGTGCTTTGTATATTCACATAACTTATTTTTATTACCTTATTATCTACTTACACTTCTTCGTTGTACAAATTTTGTAACTCGTGAAATATTCACAGTTTTTTTTATATTTATTAATTGTTAACTCTAAGATAATGAAAATGTACACACATTAATGGTTTTACCTAGCTATGGTTACAAAACAAACATATAAACGACGGTTGAACAAGTGCTTTTATTAAGGCATATAACATTTTGACAATTTTAAGACAAGTAGGTATACGACTCTATACACCAAACTGGTACAATTCCGTTGTAGTAAGGTTACACCTGTACCTATCTAATATATCGTCCATTTTACGTATATCAACGTATTTGTTTATAATAAAATAAATATATAGGTGCTCTATCACCAACGTTATTATTCGTTGACCATAGATGACGTTAATAGCTTCTATTTGGATCCAATACTTAAGTCGAAGAAATCGAAGATAATGAAATAACAATATGTCTATATTTATATATTTGTTGTAAATTGTAGTAGGCTATATAATACTACCAATTCATTTAAGGGTAACTGTTTACGTTTCTATAAAAACCTCCCAGAAGACGTTCTTGAGATATGTCAGTAAATTAAAAAAAATTTAGACGATAAAAAGAGTGTTGGAGTGAATTAATTGCTCTAATGTAATTATAATAAATTAAAAACACATAGTAAAGGGGGACACCCGACTGAGTTTGTTCTGGATTCTAATCAAATCAGGACACGAAGGAACCTACGTAAATTTTACATTCTAAGTCGTTCTATAATGTCATGATCAGCCGTTAATTGTATGTAAAACGAGTCAAAAGTGCTGTAAATCCTACTTGTATAAAGGATTTTTGAATTTGAATTCAAAGTTAATCGAGTTATATATCTTTGAAGCAGACTACTTTAAATATAATATAAGCAACTTTATATCTTCACGTATTAATTGATATTTTTACAAGTACTGTCTACATTATACATTCGACAAATGGCACAATGGATCGTCCGTTTTTTATTATTATTTATACTAACAATAGTTGTATTAAATTTAAAAATGATATTATAACGTTAAGTCTATTTCTTAAAAATTAAGTCCCTAACTATATTTATTCAAAACATATAGTTTAATATAAATTAAGTATTTGGAAAGTCATTTGGTTTCATAACTCGACTTCATCTTATTATGTATTCACGTAAAAAATAGACATTGTTATACTATAAATTAAATTAAAATTATTTACACATCAAATGAAATCTCGATATCAGTATAATTAAAAAACATAATAACTTTCGTTGGAACATATATGGTTTGCCGATGACGTAGTCCTTATGGCAGACTCTCGAAGATCTCAATACAAAGCATGGATGCAATGGATGACCTCAGCACAGTTTCTTAACAGGTGGGCCTGAAAATGAACATGGATAGGACGAAAATGATGTTCAATATCCATACACCCAGTCATCGTTGAGAAATCAGCTCTCGAAAAGTCTTCGAACAGAGCGTGTTGCCTGTGATGACTTACGATTCTGAGATGTGGTCGCTGACTATAGGCCTCATGCGGAAGCTCACAGTCACTAAGCCTGTGATGGAGAGGGCTATGCTCGGTGTTTCTCTACGTGGTCGAATCAGAAATGAAGAGATCCGTAGTAGAACCAGAGTAACCGCATAACGCTACGAATCGCGAACCTGAAGTGGCAATGGGCGGGGCACTTAGTTCGAAGGACCGATGGACGAGGCCCAAGGTGTTGGAGTGGCGACCCCATCCAGAGCGGCACAATGTAGGCAAACCCCCCCGCAAAGTGGCCCGGTGAGAAGAGATATAAAGAGGGTCGTCGGCAGCCGCTGGAACGTGAGACCTATGTCCAGCAGTGTACGTCCATCGATTGAAGCGACGAAGATATATATATTATATAGTTCCAGCACTATATTCGTTACGTACTGTATTTAAGTGTACGCAGAAGATGTTGTGCTGCCCAGCTACTTTATATATTGTTAGAATGACCACACTTATTTGTAGAGGGCCACAGCAATTCTAAGTTGGCCACACTGGAGTAGACGCGGGGGAAGTAGAGCTTGCGCTTCAGTTCACATCGAGATTTGGTTCGAAATTGTCATTGTCATATTGCCGCTATTTTGATTTATTGTAGAAAAATGAACGTATTAACTTAGTATTCGTGTTTTCATTTATAAAAATATATAATATTCATGTGTGGTTTTATAAATATACATTTACGTTAACAAGGCGGTCAATATAGACGATGTCTGATGAAGTATATTCAACTGAATTAGATACATTATCTAGACTGTAATACGAGTATATTTCAGCCGGAATCGTCAGATACAAAACATAATCAGGATTTCTCAATGCTTAGTCAAAATAACTTTATAAAAACTAAAAATGTTGAACAAATTTTTGTACTTACGTTTTATTTTACATATAATTGTACCTACAAAATTATAAGTTTAAGTTTTATAAATTCACAAGTGACTTCTTTAAGCAGTACAATTTTCACAGTCTAATATTAAACATGTCTATTTATATAAACAACATAGAGAGTTACATTCACGCATGCAAATCATATTACATTTCCAAAGTTACCACAATGTATTTAGAGTTAACTTCACTTTTTACTGGAATTGTCTATCTATATTATACACTTTTTTAAATTCTTTGTTTCAATTAAACTCACAATTTACTTTCATTTGTCAATGCATAAAACCACATCCACTATAGAGAATATTGGTTTAAACGTCAAAAAGCAGCGCAATATTGTGCTGCGAGGCGCGGCGCTAGTAATGTTCGGGCGGGCGGTAGGCGCGTCCGCCCGCATAGCTGCCATACGCACTATCTTCTGAGGAAAGCGGGCCTCTACGTGCTCCGCCCGTACTACCGCCATACACCGACTCACGTCGCTCTTGCACAGCTGCACCTACAAAGCCCTTCGTTATTAAATTAAATTAAAAATGCGTGCGTACAAGGTACACATGTCAGAAGTGAAATTTCTTTGCAAACGTATTTTTCAGTAAAATAAATGCGTAAGAGATGAGAGCGTTGATTGAAACTGAGTGACAAAGTAAGAAATAGTGTGATAAGAGAAAGTTGTGGTATAAAAGAAGATGTAGTGACTAAAATTGAGAAAGGTATGCTTAGATGGTAGAAAGAATGAATGAAAGGAGATTGACAAAAAGGAAATCCTTTTTGTCAATCTCCTTTCATTCATTCTCATTCTCTCTTGACTCATAAATATGAGTCAAGAGAGACTGAGAAAGTTGGAGGGGGACATTTTAAATAAGGGCCAGGTCAAGAGTACTCTAAGCCGACGAACTTGTCTGAAAGTTCAATGAGAATGGTAGAAGCAAAGGAGATATGCAAGGATTGTGGCAAGTGGAAAGACGTGGTCTCTGCCTACCCCTATGGGAATGAGGCGTGATGCTATGTATTTTTAATCCTTGTTTATATTTATACAAATCTAAAACTTTAGATTTCCGAAACTTGAAAAAGTAAGACATATTAGGAATTTCGTGAATCATTAAACTATGAAGTATAGAAAATGAATGCAAATAATTTATTGAAATCTCAAATGACGATCAAAAATGACACAGGTGTTTTTGTCAATATTAGAAATTATAAATTAAATTTTGTTTTTCAATTTGAAATTTAGGAAATATTTTTATTTTATATTTTATAAAAAATAGCACACTAAACGACGAGTGGCAAATTAAAATGCCACATGTTATTTGTAAATATTATAACTACCTAATCTTCAAAGGAGTCAGCATAAAAAAAGCTGCACATCTTCGTGATGC
The DNA here is from genome assembly GCA_015832385.1 of Elymnias hypermnestra. NCBI lineage: Eukaryota > Metazoa > Arthropoda > Insecta > Lepidoptera > Nymphalidae > Elymnias > Elymnias hypermnestra. The sequence goes on along the minus strand of JACTOM010000030.1, from coordinate 2,119,742 downwards.
TAATTACGCGTTTCGTCTGTAAAAAATTTACCCTCATGCATGTCTAAAGACAGTTTCACTTCAGCAATTGTGTTGGTGAGTGCTTGCCATATGCCTTTAATTGATACTCAGAGGCACGTCTTTGTTATTGGGGTAGTTACTAAACACGGCCGAAGCCTCCCATCAGACAAATTACAAAATGCAATTCCCTAAATTTGCCCTGATGGATAACATCCAGGCCCCTGCTGGCTACGCGTGTTCCTACGCTACTCTGCCACATTAATTTTAACTCAACAACACTAACGCCATCAAACATGAAAAAATATAACATAAGGCATTCTTATCGATATGTAGGGATTTGTTTCAGGCAACATCGGTTGCACAGATTACTAAAAAGTGAAAAGAACAGATCGGGCAGAGACATACGCAACGCAACATAACAAAATGTTACCACTTTATACCGATGTTCTGCAAGGATGTAAAACCCTGTAATTTTGCATTTAAAACATAATAACGTAAAATAGAGGCCACTAGCTTTGTACTAATGTTGTACACAGGATATTACATAATCTCAGTATGTTTGTAAATAAAACCGATTTTACAAGTAAGACAGGTTACGTGTAACGTTGTAAATAAAAGTAGGTGTGGCTAGTGAGATAGCGAATCGCTAAACCGAGTGTGAACAGAGGCGACGTGGGCTAACTCCGCCACTACATATCACATATTATAAAAGAAAAGAATCTTACCAGCTGGTCCAGGTCGGACCCCATTTGGTGTTGTCCCATAAGCTGGGTCTCTTTGTGCGTTATGTACATTCTGGTTCATTGTAACAGTGTGTGTGGGTGGTCTCAATAAGAGAGATTGCGCAGCCGCTAGGGAGTTCCCCGCTGGCACTGCTGCCCCGCCAGCGCCACTGCTTTTACTGTACACTGATTGTGACCTAGACAACATTTATTACTATATACTTTACTATTTTAATACAGAAACATGTTCCGATGGAAAAATCCATATCTATAGGTACACACTTAACCAGTTAACCGAGTTTGAGGAGTATACTCATCATTGACTATTTTGTTCGTTCTTAAAAAGTACTGACCCTTAGCATTTTGAATCCAGATCCAGGAATAGAAGAAAAAAAATATAAAATTTATTTAAAACTGAGAGACACAATTAACTGGTTAAATAAAAAAAATATCTACAGAATCACGTGACAAGAAATAAGCAGGGAAAAAGCCAAACGTTTAAAATATTTTTTAAACAGTTTAAAGAATCTAAAAGGTAGGTATGCTCTTCAAGAACATTCAATATTGAAAAAAAAAATACAAACAATAGAAGACCCCATTGAATATAGTACACCGTAATAACAATATTTTATGGCTAATTTATTTCTAATTTAAATGTCTTCCTTTGTAATAATTTGTTACAAACATTTGCTTAATCTTAGGTAATATTTTACCACATCAGTGCAAATATATCTAATTTAGATTCCAATTATAATTTGATATTAAAACATACATTTCCATACATACACAAAAAAATTAAATGTTGGGTTTTGATATTTCTATTTTTCATTTTTTTAAATTTTGTTTTATTTTATACTAAGTTGGACATCGGCTGAATCGATTTTGGTGAGACTATAACGGATATTGATTTCAAGTTCGTATTATAGATCTGATTTTGATGGAACTTATCTTTTCGTGGGACTACCACGTGTAACGAATTTACTATGCGCGTGTAGCGGCAGCAACAGAAAATGAAAGCAAAATAGCAAATAAATATTAAAAAGCTTCACTACAGACAAAAGGAAACTATGTGGGGGTCATCTATCCAGCCAAAACACCAATAATTACATTTGACACGTGGATCCATCAGACCTGTGCAGAGTGTGGCGAGCGGGCGGTGGAGATCTGCAGTACATAGACTTGCTTCCTGAGTACAGTGGTTCAGTTGTATCTGGGCGAGGAGCAGCTGCTGAACAATAAGTTGGTGCATGGCGATAGTGATGGTGGGAAGGAAACGCCGGTTTGTCTAAATCATCCAGATCCCTCGGCGAGGAAGCGCGAGAATTTGAATTAGCGCGTGGCCTTCGCGTCCCCCATTCATGGAGGAGTGCGCAGGCAATGCCACCCCCAATTCCTCCCACCCAGCATACCCAGTGACTTTCCCAGCGGGATAACACGAACGATGGTCCCAATGATCGTGCTGGATTCAAAGATGGCATCTGTAATATGGAAACAAAGACTTATTAGAATTACGAATCTAATTATAACTTAAAGTCAAATAGAAAAGTCTTTTGAACATATAGAGACAATAATACGAACAATATAAAACATATGGGAGTGCTGTCAGGATGGATGTGATTTTTGACAGCTTCATAAGGTTTTATAAACTTTTACTGTTTTATAAGGGAAACAAACCTCTAAAATCGATTTAAAATAATATACGTATTTATAAAACCATTAAAAGCATTCTCAAGAGGTGATTAAATTAAATTGTAATAAGTAGTTGACATCGATAAATTACTTTTTATCTGATTAGTTTACAATGTGTAAAATACGTGCAGTGTAGTTTCTAAAAATTGTATTAGAATTGAGTGCATTATTTATTACTGTCCGTCGTTTTATTTTATTAAAGAATAATCTAAATATGTGAAAACTTTGACTTGTAAATATCCAATATCCAGAGTAAAAACAATCATCTTCTAATAATCACGTGTATTTACACGTGATTGTATAAACGTTGTTATGTTATTGTTTCATATAAATGCGCAGTACTATATTAGAAACAATCGTATTTTCTATCAATTGGGTACGTTAATACAAATTGTTTTAATAATTGTCGTCAATTACGTACAATAAACTCGACTACAACATCGCTTCCAGCTCGAATTGTAAAGAATTCAAGAGTCTCGTGATTGCACTGCATTGGATGTTACGCCGAACTACATCAGCACTTCGAGGAACTCGCATCTCTCAGTGACATAAAATAGAGGTGATTTCGAAACGGACTCAACCATTTGTACTCGCTCCAGAATTTTGCGCAATTTTTTTCACATTTTTATTTTCGAACGGAAATGAGCGAGCTATTTAAAAACGTCCCCATTGAAAGGATCTTGCGCTATTTCTTACCTATAGTAACAACAATGGACTACCTGCGGGGATTCTCTGAATTAAAATCATCCTCTTTTTCATTGGATAAGGATTGTTAGGTGTAATTAGGACGGATACGACTTTGTACTTTTAAAAGATTTTTACTGCGTTTGCGGTCGAAACAATTCTCTAAACTGCAAAGGAAAACGATAAAAAGAAATGGGTCATTTGGTTGCAATAATTTTTAAGCATATAATAAGTAATAAACTTCTGTACGTGTCTATGTGACTGAAAACTTCCTAAACGGCTCTACCGGCGAGGAAGACACCGCAGGAAACTACCAGTTCCGTATACTGTATACATACATATAAGTAAGTAGCAGCCCTTTAACGTCCCACTGCTGGGCACAGGCCTCCTCACTCCGAGGAGCGAGGGTTTTCAGAGCGTAGACCCACCACGCTGCTCCACTGCGGATTGGCAGGTATAGTACACAAGTGCACTCTCTATTCCTTCACTCTCATAGTCCGATGTAACGGGAATCCGACACAACCGGAGAGAGATCAGGCGCAGGACCGACGGCTTAACGTGCTCTCCGAGGCACGGGGGTGGATCACACCGCCAACTTCCCAACTTCGGGCAAATATTGAGAAAATCTTAATAGAAAACTCAATATTGATTTTTGAATTGGCCCGACCCGGGACTCGAACCCAGGACCTCATGTCTGTAGTCGAACATGCTAACCACTAGACCAATGAGGCAGTATCCACTAGACCAATGAGGCAGTATACATACATATGATGAGTGTTAAACATTTTAAGAATAAATAGCTCGCCTTTTTCCTTTTTTTAATGAGAGTGCTAGAGAGCGATCGCAGAGCCTAGCTGTGGAACTAGGGGATTCCGTTCTTCTGGGCGGTGACCTGAACTCCAAGCAAGAGCTTTGGGGCTCTCGTAGGACTAACATAAATGGTAGAATACTAGCCAGCATCAGCAACATACCAAATTGCAACTTCTCGGTTCTAGCTCCACCGGAATCGACCCACTACAGCCATAGCCAAGATAATGCTCTGGGAGATATATTAGATGTGATGCTCCTGAAGAATATCACCCTTCAGGTGAATTCCTTGGAAGTATTGCATGACATATCCTCAGATGATCTGCCGGTTCTTGTCAGACTAGGACAGGCTGATTCCCAGGCCAACTAAGAGAATCATTGATTGGAACAAGCTCTCAGAGCGGCTCCAAACCAACGATTCCACATCCTTGAATGAAATACCTGACCAAATTGAGTCGGTGGATGCCGCCAAATCCGCCACCTCTCTTTTAACTTCTCACCTTGGTGAGGTTCTGTCAGATTACACCCGTGAAATCCCCTGTGACGTCGGTCGTGGGAGAGTCCTGGACGATGCGAGAGAGCTCATCAGGAAAAAGAACGCCCTCGCACGAACGCACGCCGCTTACCCCACACCAGAGAATCGAAGGAGACTGGAGATCTTTCAGAGACGTAAGAGAAAGGCTTGCGGAACACAACGATGATAGGTGGGGTGGGAGACTACGAGCATTTTAGCCCTCGCACTTGTCCTTCTGGTCCCTTACTAAAAACCTAAAGAATGATAGGCGCGAACCGATGACGCCCCTTGTTCGTCCGAATCAGAGTCCAGCTTTCGATGATGCTGATAAGGCCAAGTGCTTGGCCAACAGCATAGAGCAACAATGTTCCCCCAGTACCATAAGCGTGTCCCCCGCGCAGGTCACGCTTGTAGAAAACAGGCTCGTTCAATTAGAGCTCGCGTCCCCCACGAGCGAGCCATTTGAACTAACAACAACAGATGAAGTACATGGGATTATCAAAGATTATCAAAGGACTCCATGCCAAAAAAGCCCCAGGGCCAGACGGGATCACCAATAAGGTGCTCAAACGTCTCCCCAATAGATTTTTGTGCCTCCTGGTACTCATTTTTAATGCTCTTCTAGCAGCCTGTACATTACCTGACCAATGGAAAGAAGCCATCGTTATAGGGATACATAAGCCAGGAAAATCCAGTAACCTGGCCTCCAGTTATAGACCTATTAGTTTACTCAACACTCTGGGTAAAGTGTATGAGATAATAATCCTAAAAAGACTCAAGGCTATGAGGCCATGAGCCATGAGACACGAGCAATTCGGGTTCAGACCCAAAAACTCGTGCGTCCAACAGGTGCACCGCCTCACGGAGCACATCCTTGAAAACATCTACCACACCGGTAGAGGTCCTACCAGTGCCATCTTTCTCGATGTGGCGAAAGCCTTCGACATGGTGTGGCATGCCGGCTTGATTTACAAGCTGGACCACCTCCAAGTGCCAGATAGATTTTTTAATAAAAGACTATCTCTCAAACCGTTCCTTCAGGTACCGCGTCGAGGGCACTCTGTCCTCATCGCGCCCTCTCAGAGCAGGAGTCGCCCAGGGCGCGGTGCTCTCTCCACTCCTATACACGCTGTACACCTGTGACTTTCCAAGCACAGAGCGTGTACATTTTGCGCAATTTGCGGATGACACCGCTCTATTCACCACTTCACGAGAGACCAATCTGGTCATCTCGAGACTCCAGAAAGCGGCCAATCGCATCGCCGAATGGTTTCGCAAATGGAGAATCGAGGTGAACCCTGAGAAAAGTGTAGCAGTGCTTTTCACAGGAGTGAAGAGGATTTGGGATCGCAAACTGCCTAACATTAAGCTTTACGACATGGACATCCCATGGAGTAAAGAAGCCAAATATCTTGGAGTTACCCTAGATAAAGCCATGAACTTTAGTAAGCACATTCGCAATGTTCGTGGCAGAGCCGCGTTTGTGCTTGGTAGATTATCCCCTCTCATCTGCAAGAAAAGTAAAATGTCACTTCGCCACAAGGTGACACTCTATAAAACTTGCATCCGCACCATCATATCGTACGCCAGCATCGTCTTCGCACACGTGCCAGTCTGTAGACTGGCCCGTCTGCAGACGCTCCAAAATAGATTCATGAGGATGGCCACGGGATGCCCCTGGTAGGTCCGAAACGTAGACCTACATAGGGATTTAGAACTACCCACGATAAAGAGTTATTTCAAAGAGCTCTCCGAAAATTATTTCGAGAGAGCCATCAATCATAGGAACCCACTAGTGGTTAACGCGTCCTCTTATAGGATCCGTCTCAACGTTCCGCCTAGGAAGAGACGGCCTAAATATGTCCTTAACGACCCCGACGATACGATAACTATCGACAATCTACCATACCAGGTAGGGACAGACACTTACACAAACGTTACACAGCGATTCCGCCGGCGGAGTCGAGGTCCCCGATTTCTGACGTCACCCGGACGTGGACTTCACCCACGTTCCCGGGGGCGCTTCTGATTCTCCCTTTTCAGGTGATGTTTCTGCGATAATGTCGCTCCAAGCCGAGGCTCGGTCTCGCAGGAGACGCCCTTGGAGCGGCGTTTCCCCGGAGAGCGAGCCCTTTTCAAGGCTCGCACTCGAAATGTGGCGGCCTCCATAAGAGCCCGTCCTCCTTCCGATTACGGTGTAAAAGCCAGTAGGGCTAACAGCTAAACACAGTCCGAACAAAAAAAAAAAACTTTTTTTATTATAACAAGCAATTGTATAAGACTACAAGTTTATTCAAAAAGCTTAGGTTGAATAAAAACGTTCCTAAAAATCTCCCATCTTAATCATGTTCATTATGTTTTAGGTAGAATGAAGTGATATTTAATTTTTGTACTTTTAATATTGAACATCTATCATCTATATGTATAAGAGGTATATAGGTATCTATTGACTTATCACGATATTTCTGGAACCATAAGGCGTAGAGATTTGAAATTTGGTAGGAATATTCCTTTTGCCGAGTAGAGGTCAGCTAAGAACGGATTTGTAGAAATTCTATTCAAATTTTCACATTTAAAAAACTTCACACATTACATTTTATGTTATGTAAACCTTGGTCAGAATATTTTTTTCAACATAATGGAAACTATCAAAAGTAATTTTTCGGAAATTCCTCTCTTAAAGGGCAGTGCGGGTATGTTTCTTATTTGTAAAACAAGTTGACTAAATTTATGAAAATGGTACCAAAAAAACATCCCACGCAGACGAAGTCGCGGGTTCAGCTAGTATTTTTATAAACATTGCTAGCTTGTATAAGAAATATCTATATTTGTAAAGACTTTTTTAAAGCTATATTTATCAAAACGGTTGAATGAGGCTTGAGAGAACATACGCAGAGGATTTTGTTCGTCGAATCGTCCAATAGATGTCGAAGATATCTACCGTGTTCGCTTTTTGTTGCTCATACTTTGTTCCTCCACATCTGGCACAAAAAAGAACATCTGTCCGCTACGGATTCTCTACAAAGGACAGGTAGTAAAGCGGGTGAATACGCATTGTGTGCGGGGAATCGTAATCGCCAACCGTACTATTGAAAACTCTACCTTCGTCCGGCAACGACTTGGGAGCTGTTGTGAGAAAATACATATTTTACGTCTTTGAATAAAACTTTTTATTGGTGTACTGTATTGATAAATGAAATTGAACCAGAAAATTGTTATATCGGCAATTTTTATACGGGATAAAATCAGAATGTATTTTCTAGAAAACATTTAGAATAAACATTGTTATTGTATCGACTGTACGAGATTCATATATGAGTGTGATCTTTTCGTCGTTTTTTCCATGAAATATAGTCATTCGCTAACATTAATTTATTTTAGACATAAAATCTTATTGTTATCTTCGATTACGTAGTATTATGCTAATTTTGTTATATGATAGATCATTTAAAAGAAGTAAGTAAATAACAGCCTTTTAACTTCCCACTGTTGGACACAACCGTCACCACGCAAAATAAACTACCGGGCAAGTACGCAGCGACGAAGGACCATGGTATAATTTAATTGTTTTTGTTATATTGCTTGGTCCAATTAATAAAACTCGATACACATTAAGTTTTGCTTTAATTTGTAGCGCATTGGAACTTGAACATTTTACAACAAAAAAAAACTACAGAACAAGGTCATAGATAACAATTTTTTAGAAGGCAAAGGTCTAGAGCGTAAAGCCCGTTCTCGGTGTGATTCGATTATCGTCGATTTATACGCGAACAGAGGGTTTATAAAGCATAAACCTAACACGGTGCTCCACTGTGGGTTGGCAGGCTACACATACCTCAAATTACTGAGATATGCAGTATTTTGTAAAATTTTGTAAAATTACCGATGTTTTGTAAAATTACCCTTATCTTTATAAACGATCCCGCGACTTCTGGATGAGATCATCATAAATAATCAATGTGTATCAATTTTATGTGTTATAATTTTCTGAATAAAAATCCAAGACGAGAATACTATCCTGTGAAATGCACAGGCATAATCAAGGGACAGTCACTCGAGGTCATGTAAATCAGTCGGTAGTTAGTCATAGCAGCATAGCCACGATGCTGTAAAAATTATATTGTATTTATTAAATAATCTTAAGTCATCCTCATACAATTTCATTATTTTAATTGCAAATTTAATGCTACATTGAACTTACGTCATGCCGGCCTTGTAATTGACACGTAATTATGGCGTAGGCATTTTAAAGCTACGAGTATATCTATCTACATATATTTCATTATTAATAATGCCTATGGATTATTATATCAAAATTTTTTGTTTAAAATTTGTATATCTATATAGGCACTTCCATATAGATTTCTGAGTTTAAACGTAAGGTATTTATACATACAATATTTGCAATTTTATGACAGAAAATCGAATATCTTGTGGGGATGACACTTGGCATTATCTCAGTAAGTAGCAGCCTATTAACGTCCCACTGCTAGGCACAGGGCTCGTCACTTATAGGAGAGAGGGTTTTTTGAGCATGGACCTACCTCGCTCAGGCGTAGGACCGACGGCTTAACGTGCTCTCCGAGGCACGGGGGTGTATCACACCGCCAACTGCACAACTTCGGGCAAACGTTGAGAAATACTTAATAGAAAACTCAATATTGATTTTTAAGTTGGCCCGACCCGGGACTCGAACCCAGTACCTCATATCTGTAGTCGAACATGCTAACCACTAAACCAATGAGGCAGTTCTCACAGTATGTTTTAATTATTTCGTAAATAAATTTATTTAGTGAAAGAGTGCACAGTGCCATCTATTGAAAACTTAAAAGTTTCTGTTAAGATTTTGAGTTGAAGGAGTTCGTCCATCCATCTCCGGTGGCGTAGGATTTGAAAGATTTTTTTTTACATATGAGTTATTACTATTAAAGAAGCTGATTTTTTGTAGTAGAAACTTACAGATACAAAACTGGCAGCACAGTAAGCGGCACCGAGGAGAGCAGGAGCAGCACCAGTCCAACGGCGCTCCATCGCTGCGAAGTATGCTGCAGCCACCAGTCCTGATAAAAGCAGTTCCGCTCCTAGTCGCTCCCATGCAGCGCCCGTTCCCCCTGGCAAAGATGCGGAGAGCCCTCCTGCATATCCTGGCACGCTGACGCTGCAAAAATTAAAAAACAATTTTTTCACTGCTGGGCACATGCCTTCAGACTAATAAGAAAATGTTTTAGAGCATAGGGCTGTTCTACTGCGAGATGCCAGCCTCTTAAAATTCCAGAACTACGGGACGGGGTATGCATGTTTCATCGGAATATTTTCCTACACAGTAAAGCGTGGTGGTGAATTTTTAACAGCAATTTAGTACAAGTTTCAGAGAACATAATAGTCCCTGCGTAAAATGCGGACGTGTCTATGAAGATTTTTCAATTTTTGTTCCAAATGCTGATAAAAACTATGAAATTCTCCTAAGTGGTATTAATAATTTATTATAATATTACCTTGCCGTTTTTGGTACAGATAATTGTCGCAGAAATCAAATTTGTATACCATACCGTCTTTGCTAGTATTAATCGTAAAAAAAAGCGGTTCATAACAATTCAGTTCTTAACAAATTTGAAAATAAATATTTTAAAAGTTTTATTGAAATCGAGAACGGAAAACCCCTTTTTTTCCAATGGTATTCCGCTTAATAGCAATCACAAGAAATGTTTAGAGTTCAGATAATATAATCTACGGCATATTTATTGAAGTAAGTCAAAAAAAAATTGTACTTAATTTATAGAAGCTGTTATTAATTTGACTACAGCATATCTCTCTTGTAAAAGGATGGAGGAGGCCTGTGCCCAAAAATGGGCGTTCCAAAAATGACTTAAATGAAGGACGCAAACTATCTATATTGACGTAAAGTATTATTATTAAATCTGCTAATCATTTTAATTATGTACCAAAAATTGCTAAAAATTTAATATTTGAATCGCAATTCCGTTTTGGAAATAAAGCTTTATAATTATTATATCTCTCTTATTCATAGCATTTCCTCAGTACACAGTATGCTAAGTCATGGTATACTCTTTATACAAGGCTTTTTTGGAGGTTATCTTAAATTGATAACTATTATGTCAAATATTGGTATAGCACAAATTAAAAAGGTCGTCCGAATAAAACAAAATGGATAGTTTGCACGCTGTAATTGGTTTACGAAAGCTCTAATGAAATTACGAGAAGCTATTACATCCAATTAATTGTTAAACTAGTTTAGGGTCAACAATTCGTTTACAAAGAATGCTTGAACATTTTCAAAGCACATATAACTGTTATACTTTCGCAAAGTCTATTTCAATTATAGGTATAATAATAATGTTAATTAATTCCGATTCCGTAGAAGGTAAGAAACATTATCAAATCAAATGAGTCAATGGATATTAATTAAGCTTGCCTCATTGCTTGAAATCTAAACTTTACCAAAATTTCAGTAAAACGTTATATTCATTGAATTTCAGAAATTTTATATAAAATAAAATAATGCGACGTATTTATTAACTAAAACTTTTGTAGGTCCTTTGGTTAAAAAGTACAACCATAGATAATAAATTCATTTGAAAGGAAGGCAACGAGAAACCTCTGCCATGAAAAACTCATTAGCTAGACAATTACTTTTTCTTTTAGAGCTAACAAATTGATTCTTTTTCTAGAGCTCGTAGAAAGTATATCCATTTAAAATATAGTAGAAGCGAAAAAAGCAATTATTTTTATAGATATAATTCAAATATAAGCATAATCCTTTTTTCTTAAAGCCTTGATAAAATATAATGAAATTTTACATGTTTCATTATGATTTAAATTTTGGGTTTAAGGAGGAAGGATTTATATTTGTGTTAATATCACAATATTACTCCAAATCAGTTTTTATAGTAAATAAATAGAAAATTGCCTAAACTTTTACTTCGATTTAATCATTTTTAATTATTGCTCTTATTCCGTAGCTAAAGAATATTAATAAAAAACTTGAAAGCTTTGATTATTTTTCTACTATTTGGTATTATGTACACAAGTTAGTATCGATGAATAAAAAATGGCCCTCAAACTTTATAACAAGATGTGTCTACATATGGGCAAAGAGTCCTACGCAACATTAGTGGAATTAAATGCTACTCGAAGTGGAAACCTTTGGTATAACAGCATATACTGTAGAAATTATGGGTCGTATTTATTGGAGTAACGGCCTTTCCTTTAAAGTCCATATAAAGTTTTATAAGGCATATACAATTTCATAGTTCAAAACTCTTAAGAAATTGAACACTTTATAACAACACATATGTTCATTTGATTGTATTTTAAAAAACGTCTACATTACATTTTATAACCAAATTTATTTATGAATATACATTTCCATTTCTAATGAATACTAATATTTCTCTACTTAATAGATATCCTTCCCTATTTAATATATCGTTTAGACCAACTTAATTTAGTAATAATAGCATGTTGACATTTGGAGAGAGAACAAACGTGCTATGATGAAGGGCTTTATATTTAATGTTTCAATTTTGATTAAGGAATGTCAATGCTGCATAAGTAAATTAATTATTGATAAATAAATAATGTATGTTCTTCCGAATTAAGTCATGCTTTTTGTCAAATTTATGAGGAAAAAGTATTCATTGTTTTTATAAAATTCTTGATCACATTGTGATGTTAATACAGTGGTTTTTTCAAAGTATACTAAAAATAATGTATTTACATTAAAAAGATAGAAAGAAGTCCTCAAGTTATTGTCAGCTGCAAGAATTAGTCTCAATTGAAACAGGACACGCGATGTATGACGTGTTATCAAAGCCGGACGCATCTGCCCTTGTGTCGTTGACCTTAATCACTTTGCTAGAATTGGGTAGTATTAAATTTTTAATAACAAAAACAGGGAATCGCTCTTATATATATCGTATATTAAATCTTTATACACACTTAAAAACTGGCTGCATTGAAAGTACCATCACACAATATGCAAATACTGTTTTTCATTTAAAGAGTCGGTTATTTCGCATAAAGGTAAGTAGCAGCCCATTAACGTCCCACTGCTGGGCATTGGCCTCCTCACTCGCATGAGAGAGGGTTTTTAGAGCAAATCGAAATATTTTAGTTTGATCATATTTTATTCATTCAATATAATGTAGAATTTACTGTGATTTATATAACGTTATTATGAATTCCACTGTGTTTCAACCAAGAATATTGATAATTATTCAACATAGCATTGGAAATTATGTGATGTGTGTTCTCCTAAGCGCTAATGTTGTTTCAGTAATACTATTATGTAAATGGTGAACAGAAATTCGATCTATATAACATAAATTACCCATCATGTTAACATATTATCGTATATCTATACAATATAGCATATTTACTACTATTGTGTACGAAAGTCTTTTTCGGTAGTACGCAAGGTAAGTAACAGCCCATTAACGTCCCACTGTTGGGCACAAATAAAACAAAAGCAACATAGGGAAAAAGAAAAATAGCACGCAACGGACAGCCTTATCAATACTTAGGACTAGTAGTAGTAGAGTAAAATCAAAAATAAAAATATTCTTTATTCAAGTATGCTCAAACAGCACTTTTGAATCGTCAGTAGTCAGAAAAAATCTCCCACCGGTTCGGAAAGTTGAATTCGCTGAGATGAAACCGACAAGAAACTCAACGGTTACCCTTTTAAAGATAGTTTTGTATGTTACAATGTATAATATATTGCTTCTATTAGCAACTTGAATCAAGTCCAAACATTTCTATCGCTAAAATAATCTTCCATATTATAATGTGCCTTTTGTAAACGAATGTTTTGGACATATTCCTTAAAATTATGCGGAGGCATATCTATAACTGATTGCGGTATCTTATTATAAAAAGCGTTTGCTCAACACGACAAATGATTTCTAAACCTTCTTCACTCTAAAATATGGGATAACAAGTTTGTATGACTACATACATGAAAATTGTGACGGTATTGTGAGAATTGATATATCTTTCAATTTAGAGTCTTAGTGAGGTCACTTGATCTTTTCCAGGCAATATTTCCGAACACTTCAGGTACCATAACTAAAATAACGGATAACGTAGTATTATATAATTTAATAGTACGAGATAATCTAAAGCAGTGCAGTTAATTACTCACTGAAATGCGAAGGATAAAAAAAGGCAAAGAAAGGTTTATATAAATAAATTAATCCACGAGTAAACTAGAAGGTAAAGCGACAAATGACACGTCTACTTGAAGTGAGCGTGAACTAGTTCATCCGTTGGCACAATACCTATTGAGTCGTCTGCTATCAGCTAAATAGAATCATTGTAGTCCATGACGGCTGCAAGTTGCCGACCCATAAACGTCTCACAGTACTCCCTCAAGTGTCACAAAAGATTGAAAGAATAAAAAACACGTCCTAATGTACATTTTTATGAGTCGCAGAAATTATGAAATCTCATATTTGAATTGCAAAATAATCTCGCCTGTATGTACGGGTGAAAATTTTATAAGTTATTTTGCGATCATTTAAATGGTTACTGCAAATAATTGCATGGAATATTTAATGATGTATTTGTGTGAAAACGTTACACACAGACACATACAAAAACAAAGGTTTCATCTTTATAAAATTAGTTTAGATATGTTTGTATACAATTTGGCTCCTGTTTGTTTTAAAAGTAAACGTTTTTTATTGGTTTGCTTTTATTCTAATTTATATTAATTCTAGCTAGTGCTACATCTTCCGCGTAAAACTAATACTAGCCTTTGAATTATTTACTTATTTTATATATACAGTATAACATTTTTTTTAAATTACTTAAATATCAAATAGCTTTAAATTTGGTTACTCTAGTTGTTTGAAAACTCATATGCGCTCTTAGTTATAATAAAAACACTGAGGCAAAGATGTATTATAAATATATATTAAGTGTAACTTTTTTCTTTTTACATCCCTCAATTTTTTTGTCCATCTATCGCATGTCTCATTAGAGCCGGCCGCGGAGTAAGAGACAATTAAATCAGCTTATGAATTGCACACACTCATTCATGCAAATTTAGAAAAACTTAATTTATTTTTCACATGAGGGTAAAACTTTTACGGATGAAACGCGCGGATAGCGTCACGAAGATATGCAGCGTTTTTATGCTAATTAATTTTAATGTTAGGTAGTTTTAATATCTACAAATAACATGTAGCATTTTAATTTACTCCACTTCTTCTTCATTTAATATACTATTATTCATTAAATATAAATTCTCTTTTCTAAATTTGAAATTAAAAAAATAATTTAATGAATAATTTCTAATATTGACAAAATACACGTGGCATTTTATTTACAATTCGTCATTTGAGATTTCAATAAATTATTTGTAATAATTTTCGACAAATTTTAATGATAATTAAATTCCTAACACATCTTTCTTTTTACCTCTGTCGAAGTCTAAGATATCTAAAGCATTAGTATTGTATAAATATAAACAAGACTTAAAATTATTTTGCCAAAGAACATTCACCTCTGACATGTGTACTTTGTACGCACGCACTTTTATGGTTCAAACTCGTATATTGATGCGGTATCCTACACCATAAAAGGAAAATAATAAGGGAATGGACCTAAACTCATGGCGAACCTGGTTTACGCGACGTTTTTCAACATACGCCGCCAGGAAATGAGATTCTTTGTTGGGGAGTTTTATTAAACACGTAAAGAACTTCGTTATATGGAGCCCCGAAGGTTCGTATAGTTTTTATTTATCTGCACGCTCGTAAAGATTGTTTTTTAATTAAGTAGGAGTTTCGAACGGTGAGAGCAAGAACGCGAAACACAAAGACGGGTACGTATATACCAATTCATTATACACGTACTCGTATATAGCAATATTTACGTTACAGATACCTTGTTAAATCTGCAAAATATGTTGCTTAATTACTTCTAAATATACAACGACTCAATTTTAATTTCCTTATTAAAGTCAAATTCATTTAAAATATCTTTATTCAAGTAGGCCTATTATAGCACTTTTGAATCGTCAAATATATATGTCGGAGAATAAGAGAGAAAGGAGCATAAGGGCATAGGGTTCTCTGCTAACATCGTCATTAATGGCATCCATAATTCAATTTTCCGTACTGTGGGCGTTGTTGGGTAATGTTGGTGCAATCAAACACTTTGTTCCCGATATCAATTTACACACACTCATTAATACTAATAGCTAAGAATGCGACAGTTTCAAAAGTCGACCGCACCGGCGGGCCGTCACCCAAGAACTACCGAGAGACGCGTCGGACTGCCACTTATTGACTCTACCCCACGCCGATAGACAGACGGCGCCAGCGTTCCACAGAGTATTGCACTCCGACATATATTTGCACACACTTATTTTAATGTACGACTGATGATCGTATTAAAGAACGACTTAAAATCTAAAGTTACGAGGGTTCCTTCGCGCCCTTATGCGAGAAGACGCCACAACAAACTCAGTCGGGTATTTTGTATTTTTTTACCATCATCATAACAGTATCATATAAGTTTTGCATATTTTAATATAAATCAGAACAATTTGTTTACTCCCACGCGTTTTTATCGTTTAAGCAACGAGATGAAAACCTTTTTTTCGTTAATTTGTAAAAGCAAAAGAAAACTTTGTTACGTGTATTTACGTAAATCTGGTATGCGGATAAAAATGAAGACGGGACCTTAGACCTTAGACGGCAGACGTAAGTTAATACGGGATCAAAATGTGGTATGGAAAATACACGACATCGTATTTGATACAATAATATTGTATTTTACTAAGTAGATTTCGTACCTACAGAATTCGAGGTAAAATACGAGGCATCACTCATACAATGTCAGTCATTAATGAATTCAATATGTGATATCTACATTCATGGGCATTCTGGTAAATTCCGTAATTTAGGTGTATATGTGATAGGAAGTTTAAAAATCATAACAATTTTCTGTAGTAAACAACTTAAAATGATAAAATGACGCTCAGAGGGAAGCCTCGAGAAACTCAGAGAGCAAACAAAAAACAGCTCATTTTCATGTATATTTTATGGCAAGGATAACATATTTCAAAGGTCGCTTTATGTTAATCCCCGCGCTTAGACAATATTTCGCCGCAGATTATATAAACTTTCACATAACTAACGATTTATTTTACTTTTAGAAAAGGCGGCCCTTTGTCGTGATTAAAGGTAAGGATATATGAATTAATATTATTACAACTCTCTCTCAATATAAATAGAATAACAACCTGCAATGCGGTCCACAATTTAAATTCAGGGTTTTCAGGTTATACACGCATTATAACTGATGGCAAAGGGTTACCTCCTTGTATTATTATTTTCCCTTAAAGAAAAAGGTTTTTTAATTTAACAAATTTTGATCTTAGCATGTTTTGAAATCCTTTATAAAATACTTTTTTATTCACCTGCATCTGTAAATTTGAGAGCAGATTTCTTGGATTTCTGCGGAGAGCGTTTATTCTCACTCTCTCTTGATGTGTTTTGCGGTCGTATTGCTCCCTAAACATTTGGGTAGTTGATATTTTTTGTGATTAGCCACTGTACGCCAAATTATCGCTGAAATTCAGGAGATATACGTTGTTCCTATTATTATTCTTGAAGTTAATCACTAGTGCCTCAGAGAGCAGTTAGTAGCTTCGGTCATATTTGTCGTCATCGTCAGTCGGACTATGAGACCAAACCAAACACTTGAGTAGTAGACTTCTTTTTGAATTGGGCCGCTATTAACAAAACGCGGTCATCAGGACATTATTTTTATTAGACCCTTGGACGTTAAGGCATATAGGACAGTTAACTATTTCAAATTGAATTCCCAGTTTCAAATTTACGTGAAATACACAACATTACTAAGAATTAAAGGAAAACTTCAAAATATACCAATATGAAATATTTATTTTAAGTGCAGCACAGGATCTCGTAAAGTAATAATGAAAAATTCTGTCTTCTCGTTAATGAATAACTGACGTCAGACGGAGGTGTCGCATCTCCCCATTATCAGAAGACAACCGCAATGAAAAGAAATGAAATGTCGAGTTTTTCGTTCATTACCCCAAGACTTTTAAGTTAAAAATGGCGCAGACTGTTATCCTTAATTTCCATTTCGGCAGTTGGACGTAAATGTTGTTATTATAATTACCGTTGGAGCGCTTACAAGTGGATTATGAGGGTCGTTGTTATCTATGTGGACGATTTTTGACCGCTCTTCGGTCTTTTATCTTGATGAACTGGAACTGTAGGGATTTTGTTTCAGAAGTTACATAGTTTCCTTTTAAACAAACCCATGTTGATGTGGAATCGTACACTAAAAACTCTTATCGGCATGAACGTATGTGAAATGGGGATAGTCAAACCTTTAATGTTCCCAAGTTTTTTACATAGTTAAACTTAAAGTATATCATAATAAATATTTAATTACATAATGTGACTTTAACTTTCATATGTATGAATATTTGAAAATTTACATTCACCCAAACACAAATTAAGGAAGAAGAAAGAAGCTTCTATAATAGTTGTTGATACCTCAATAGCAGCACTTGTCTACTTGTTTACTACACTTAGGTAAGTTTAGGATGTGTTATATAATGCTATATTATGTAAATATTGAATTAATTTAACATGTAACTTGTTAACAAATGTCTCAAAATCAAACAGCCGCTTTCAATGAACCCTATCACAGGTAAATACGCATTAATAAAAAAGTATGCAAATTGGTGCACCTGCGTTAGATACCATCTAATGACGTTCATTAGATATTCTAACGTCCGTTCTAATGCCTTTGTTGCGAGATTATACCCCTGCATGTTATAGAGCTTTTTATCATGTTTGCGTGTATAGCCCAAATTTCAATCAGTTTTTATCTCCCTATAGAAAATACCGTTAATTTTGGGGAATACTCGAGATTTTGAACAGATAAAGGGGATTTATGAGAAAATTAAGTTTTTATTTATAATAGTAACAGACTATTAGTCATCCCTTGTTATTTATTCTGTCATAACGGGCTTACGTGTCTTTTTAGACAGGCATGTATGCTGTTTCAGAGTATTTAAATTGTTTTCCAAGCCTTTGACTGATCTCACATGCTAGTAATTCATAATCAATCTATAGGTTTTTTATTTAGCATTGCACTCTCATTCACTTGATAATGAGTTACCAAAAGCCTATGATACCTACTAGTTAACTTAAGAAGGGCTAAATAAAAATTTTTCTGCTCATCCTTTTTCGTCTTTGTAATGATTTTTAGTAAACGAAACATTTTTTGTAGTATGATTGCCATTAGACACGATGAAGCCTACGTCTGTATCAAGATTTACTATGTTTCAAATTTAGCACTAATATTTAATAAAGTTTGTAAAAAAGATAATCTTTTACATTGGCCTGAAAGCTGAGTATAGTTCCCGTAAAAATCTGACTAAGAAAAGTTGTTACATTAAACTTTATCCTTATTCCGGCTTTAGTATACAACGTAAATAGGTTCAAATCAACTCTACCTTTGCTCAAAAGAAATATTCAATCAAAGAGAAAATTCAATTACTTTTTTAGTATGATGTCGATATTTTCGCTTCAATAATAGGGTATGCTTCTGGATTCCTGGTGTCACCTGAACGTAGAGCCTTTATTTAGCTTTGGAAGCGTCCAAACAATTCAAACCACCAAAAATTAAATGGTAAGAACTCCTGAAGATAAGGCATACTTTATTTCGTAAAGCTTTTATATATTCTTCGCTGAATAGTTTGTGCTCTAGTCTTTTCACATTTCACAGCTTAAATAAAATAAATGTTAAATAACCTAATTTTAATGTTAGAATATTACAAAGTAATATGTTCTATTCAGTTAATTCCTCAAAGAAAAACATCCATATGAAACTAAAATTAATGAACTAATATTAAATTAATATACAAATATCTGTATTAGGACTAAGTCTCATCTCGCTGTAATTTGAAAAACAATGTACTTGAAGTTGAGTGGACGAAGATAAAAGTATTTTATGAGCTACTGAAAAATTTAATAAGGTATAGTGTGAACTAACAGTAGGAATTGGCCAACATACAATTTAATGTCGTTTACGATTCCTTGGTCCATATTTCTATTTAAATCACTTTCGTAGTTAGTTGGAAAGATTATTCAGATTATTTTTTCCGCACCAACACATGGCGTACATGCTCAGCAGATGATTATGCATAATTTATGCGCTTAGGGTCAAGTGAATACAAATGGTACCGAGATGGGGGCACTTTTTCCGTTTTGTGAACGGTCAGCAATTTGTGAACATTCACACCTTATGTTGGGATGACTGGACAAACGTTTTATTGATCACGATGTCCCTGTCGTATAATATTTGCTTCATGACGGAACAATAGGCATATTAGCACGCCTCTTTTTATGGGAGGGAAGAATGAGAGTGTGTTATGGGATGATGAGGCAAATATGGATTAATTTTAACGCAACATTGTAAGAGGGAAAAGTGCACAATCAAACATATACTTAGAATTTCTAATATGATAAAGCTGTCTGCCTGCGTTGTTATAAAATAAATGCGTTACCCCATATGTATATCCATAATATTATACACTAAATTTTTCAAATTAACCTAATCAAAATTAACAGATTTACGTAGACATGTTTGTGTTATCCATTTACAAAGTCTGGATTAAATATTATTTGAAAATATGTTTTCAATAATAATATAAACTCTCCTGTGTTTTATAGTAAATTTTTATGTTCAAAATTTACGGGTGCCATTGTAGATTCAAATTTGAGGTAAGATTAGATTTCCTTAGAGCTGGAAGTTGCTTATTTTATATGCAGGATATAACAGATAAATGACTAACTTTCTTTATATCCTTCCTCACATATTGTTATATATATATCTTCAGGTGGCAGTGCAGTGAGTCAATACTTACAGAAAATGAATTATGAAATAAAGATCAAATAGCAGGTAATTCAATATATATAAAAGGTTCTGTTAAGGTCTGCCTTATATGTGCAATAAAGAGTAATATTTAAATAAACACATTAAAACTCTAGATGAGTTAAAATACAAAATAATTTCGCTTAACAGTAAATATGAAAAAACTCCCAAAACTTTCAATATACACGAGTAAAACTAACACAATGTTGTCTAAATCCAACCCCAAAATATATTAACTAGCGAACAATTACATTTAATTTACCGATGAACTTTTTAATGTGCCCCAATATGGCCCTCCCCTATTCAAAGCTATCTTTTTTAGACAGCAATAAACTGTGACATTTGTTTAAAATTATAACCCGGAGGGTATCGCTCCTAAAATTCAATTGTATGAAGTGGCACTTGTTAAAAAGTATCGAATAATCCGCCAATTACAATTGAAATTTATCAAACGAATTTCTATTTTATGCTGTTGTAATTGAAACCACATTTATCAGATAAGAATTGTTTAGCGAACTCAAGCCGCAAGTTGGCGTATACCTCTTGTGTTTTAATACGATTTTGATTGGCTATTATACTATACGGCTGATATTTATAAATAATGTTTAATACTTTCCTATATTATCTATAAATCCATTATAGATACTCTATTATTAGATATAATATCTAAAACAAAGTTCACGGTCGCGTCTGTGTGTTTGGAGATAAACTACAAAAAAAGTACTGAATAGTTATTAATACCAATAGGAATTATAATTGGAGAACCTATAATTTATCAAGGTTCGTATAATTGTTGGAAGAGTTGGAAAAATACAAGCCACCTTGGAGTTTCCATCGAAAACGCCAATCTATCTTTTGAGGGTAGCTCACATTTTCCTATCATTAAACAGATAGTGGCGTAAAATACTTTAACTTTAAAAGTTATTCAGACGGATACAGATATAACTTTTATTAATTTAAATAGGTTAATTACTTTAAGCGTTTCAAGCTCATTATTATAATAACTTACACCATATAAATTGAACGAATATCTCAGAGATATCGCAAATTTTGTCGCATCACTCAAATGCGATCCTACGAAAGACGAAACATGTAGGTATAATGTGGTCTCCTGGTGGTTTGCTTGTGATATTTACAAACAACAGTCTAATACATTAAAAGCATCTTACATTTCAAACTTTACTAATTTATCGATTAACAATAGAAAATTTTGAGTTGACCTAAACTTAACTGCGTGGGTCTATGACCGACCGGTCAGATTTACAATTCAAATGTCTTAATAACTTATTGGAATAGAGAAATACGCCGGTTTTATTGCTTTTACCAGAAATGGAACATTTTATGTACTGGCTATGTTCAAATTAAAGAAAAATCATATTTGAATTGTATTAAACTGTAAGTAAATGTTATTTTACACGCAAAAATTATAATATTACCAGATATGATGTATCTCTATGTAGGTATAGATTTTTGAAGTGAAACCTCTTTGAAACGCATGATTAGCGTCACAAAGATGTGCAACGTTTTTGTGCTAAGTCCTTTTGAAGGTTAGGTAGTTTTAATATTTACAAATAACATGTGGCATTTTAATTTGCCTCGCGTCATTTAATAATTTAATATACCTAGTATTTTTCATAAAAAATAACATTTTATCAATTTTCTTTTCTAAATTTTAAATTAATAATTTTCGACAGTTTTAATAATTTAACGACAATTAAATTCATTATCTTCATAACATAACTTCATTTTTCCCTCCCTCTAAGTCTCGGAAATCTAAAGTTTTAGATTAGTATAATTATTTTTTCTATTTTTATTATAAGTTCTCACTCGCCGTGTATGAACCGCGGTGAAATTTGCAATCGTTAATAAAATACTTTTTATTAATCCACTTAAGTTCAAATACAAATTTTTTGAACTTGTAGTGTATGACCCTAGATTGTTATTGCCATTCACAAATATTTAAGAAATCCGTTTGTAACTACACACTATTTCCTGTAATAATCCATTTCTAGAAAAGTAAAGGGCGAAAATTTAATACTAAACTTTTGTAATATATTTCGCGCTATTTAATTAAATTCTTTTGTATTCTACAATTTTTAACACAAAGCATTTCAGAGGTGTTTTCTTCCACATACACAGACTTTGTAAATTTATATGGAAACTCTAATGGGCAACAATGAAAACAGGACTGAATTAATTAAAATATTCAAGGAAGAAAAAATATAATTATTAGAAATTTACAACAAACCGAGAACGATAGAATTTATTTTATAAACATTCGTAAGTTAAATATACGACCAAAGTATAACGTGTACTATTAATATTTAATCATGACATAAATTATGTTTTAAGTATGTATCACTGTTAAATGTAACAGTATATGTATATTAAATACACTCTGAGATATATCTCAATCACTTTCAATGATTATTATAATATATATTTATTAATAAGTTATTAATTTCATGAATATAATATGAGTATTTAATTTATCGAGCATAAATGTTGCAGAGTTTAAATTAAATGTAATATATGTATTGAATTTACTAGAAAACATTATATTTATATATACAAATTACAGTTACAGAATTTGACATGCAATTATGAACAACTCTTAAATAAGACATTGGATATTTTTGACATTAACCCTTTTTTCCTAAAATAACACAAAACAGCGGGTGTCGGGCGCGAACTTGTTGCCCTTTACCCTTTATCATAGAACCCATAAAGAAAACAAAAGTGTTTTAACCCGTAGTAAACCCTTTGCGACACATGTCGTCGCGGTTTGGCGTGAAGCCGAGAACCATAATTGAAACAATCTGCGATGAATTCTTTATTTGCACGGAGTTATGATCGCTGTTTATATGCACTTACGATCTATTATGGAAAAAATTATTATTAAAATACTCCTATAGATAAGCCAACGAAAATATGGTTCCTGCGTGCGGTTTTTGAATTGTATTTTATTGCTCGAATGGGGATTTTATTGCCATTGACGGTTCGGGTGTTTTTCAGTTTATATGGAACGTGTATTGCACATGTGGCAATATTTGTGTATCCTATTATACAAAAGCTATAACTCTGGGGCGTTTTCAAGTTATTATTGTCTTTTATCATATCCCTGATAGCATCGTTTTAGTAAAACCATTTGGAGGAAAAATTTTAAATATTCTAGATGTTTAGAGTTCTAGTACGAAGTTTCGATTGTGAAATGATAGTTAATTTATTTTTATAATCAAACAGTATACACTTTACACCAGGGATGAATGCGAAAGTTGAACCCCTGGTGCTTCCTGGTGCTTCGAATAGGGTTCCGCTGGGTTTAGTGGGTATTACGAGGCCTGCTTGTTCGCCGAGTCCCACACTCCTTCATAGTATGAAAATAGGCCGTTTTTCGGTTCCAACAGCCATCAGGTGTGATTAGTATAACAGTAATTAATATGACTATAAGCAAACGATTAAACGTGACAAATACCTCAGGCATTAATTATAGCGCGTATCCAACTGACATTATAGAAACGGGTGAACCCTTTAATTAATCCTGAATTGATTAGAGGTATACGATCACCCTACGCAATCTTACGCGAAAGTCTAATAATAAAAAGATTTTCTTCAGATAGAACAGTTTTATTGTTGCTCTTTTTTTATAAGAATACGACGACTCATTTTTCTTGTTAATTTCTATCGATTTGATTCACATACTTATGTACAATGGTTTCGATTTACGATAGTAACTTTAGGAAACAGTATTATCTAATTTATCTAGGCCTGGTTTGGTGGGAGGCTTCGGCCGTCGATAATTACCACCTTATTAACAAAGACGTGTCGCCAAGCAAACAAGATTTTATTACACTAGATCGTAACGTTTGTAGAAACCATGAAGAGACAAGTTTTCTTTAACCATCGCGCTATTCTGTCATCACTTAGCATCAGGTGAAATTATAGTCAAACGCTTTAAAATGGTCATTTCGTGAAGTTCTTTACTTAAACTTTAGTCGCCTATATCATAAGCTTACTGTATTTCATCATCAAAATCAATAACACTAAAAGAACTGCAGGATATAACCGATCAGATAGCGATTTACCCTAACAAATGGCTCAGTTATCCATCACTCGTACGTTTCCAGAGTCGAGGGTTTCGGCTTAAAGGGATCAACCCTTTCATCAAACCCGAACTGGGATTAGAATGTGTATATTTAATGATAGAGAATAATTTACTCTTAAGTGCGAAGATTTGAAATGATAAAGTTGATTGTAATTTTTTTTATTTGTTTAACGCAGTTGATTATATATATGTACCTAAATTCTGTTATTTTAATGTAAAACTTTTATTTAGACTCTTTTTTTTTTAACATAGATTTAGAAAAGGCCTACTATCGAGCGGTGAGGAATGAGCTGTGGTGAACGTTATTTACGTATGGGGTGAGCGGAATGGTTTCCTGTCGAAAGAGGCGTTCGACAGGGATGTGTTGCGTCATCATGTATGTTCAACCTATTCATGGATAAATGTTTGACAGATTTAAAAGAAAGTATGTATGGGTTAAGAATGAATGAATTACTCATCAAATGTTTACTGTATGCTGATGATCAAGTAATACTTGCATCATTTGCTAATGAGCTACAGGAGATGGTAAATATTATGAATGAAGCTTTGAAAAGAAAAGGAATGAAAGTGAATGTAAACAAACCGAAAGTTGTGCTTTTTGAAAGAGATGAATCTATGATGAATTGCAATATTTTGATAGATAGGAAACAAGTGGAAGAGGTGAAATAACATATATGCTTGGGATCTAAATTTACAATAGATGTAAGATGTAAAAGTAATATTGAAAGGAGACTGAATGCAGAGAATATGGTAAGTGGTGCACGCCCTTATGAATAGCCAGATGGTGTCTCAAAGGGCCAGCTATCTGTGCATGCAGGAGTTTTGGTACCAACACTTATGTATGGTAGTGAAAGTTGGGTATGGCAGAAGAATCACATATACATATATGCGGTAGAGATGAGAGCGTTGAGAAGTATGAGTGGATTGAAACTGAATAACAAAGTAAGAAATAGTGTGACTAAAATTGAGAAAGGTATGCTTAGATGGTTTAGGCACGTAGAGAGAATGAATGAAAGGAAACTGTCAAAAAGGATTTATGAGTCAAGAGTGGATGCGAAAGTTGAAAGGGGAAGACCANTTCTGTTATTTTAATATAAAACTTTTATTTAGACTCTTTTTTTAACATAGATTTAGAAAAGGTCTATGATCGAGTGGTGAGGAATGAGCTGTGGTGAAAGTTATCTACGTATGGGGTGAGCGGAATGGTTTCGGAAAGAGGCGTTCGACAGGGATGTGTTGCGTCACCATGTATGTTCAACCTATTCATGGATAACTGTTTGACAGATTAAAAAAAAAGTATGTATGGGTTAAGAATTCATTAATTACTCATCAAATGTTTACTGTATGCTGATGATCAAGTAATACTTGCATCATTTGCTAATGAGCTACAGGAGATGGTAAATATTATGAATGAAGCTTTGAAAAGAAAAGGAATGAAAGTGAATGTAAACAAACCGAAAGTTATGCTTTTTGAAAGAGATGAATCTATGATGCATGGCAATATTTTGTTAAATAGGGATAGATAGAATAGATAGGGAACAAGTGGAAGAGGGGAAAGAATGAGGCGTTTTGCTATGTATGTTTTAATGTTACAAAAGTCCTAACGTGGTTTTAGTGTTATTATATACACTTTGGCTGATAGTACGTTCAGGTGATATCAACCAAAAAAGATGGGTTATTTTTTGTAGTAGTTTTAATACTAATTGGCGAGGATATAAAAAATATTAATTAACTGAATTTGATATGACATGAAATTATAACTTATAATGCTTATGTTTTTTATATACATATATATGTATGTACGTGTATAAATAAAAGATTTTTTCACAAAATAATGCTCAAGTCAATTACACTTGAGTCCTCAATTATTGATAGCATATGGCAAAGGTAACTTAACATTGTGAAAGTAGTGATTCAGACTGAAACGCTATAATTTGTTGGGATACCATCCCAGTAACTCAAAACTCTCTGAGGACCGTATTTCAGAATTGAGTTACTGCTGAATCTCAATACGTTTTCTGATTCTCTTTTGAAGTATCGGACATTTCCTTTAAAGCATAAAAATACCTGACCCAAATGTTTCAATCTTTTTTAAAATACATGTAAAAAATTAAATTACCTTATTTAATTTTTACGCAATGTCGAAATTTATATTATAAAAGTTGTAAAAGAATACGCAAAAGCTTGCCAATACAACTAGAACCAAATGTCTTTGCTGTCTTAAATAAAACCAAGATATTTAAATTAAGAAGGTTTAATTTTCCTGTAAAATTGACTTTTAATTTAACAGGCTATTCTGCGGTACCGACAGTTTGAACAGAAATATAGTGATATTCTTACTTCCCATCTTTCTTTGTAAAGATGGAGAAATATTCCTTTTTGTTAAATATTGTAATTGGGAAAATTGTATTATTATATTATACTAAAAGAATTTTGGGATCAAAATCTGAGCATATTATGATATTTAAATTGTTTATTGTACTTGTAATTTTTTTAATTTGTCTTAATTGTGAGTAGATAGAAATACTTCACATTTTTTTCTTCACATTTTTAAAGGACCCTGTTATACTGTTTAGTCGTCATTGGTGCTGTGTGAGATTAAGCCCAGTATGATTTCCATTTGATTGAGAGGATACAGTTGTTATTAATAATCCATTTAATAGTTCATTATGAAATATACATACCGATTAGGTTGTATGTAATAATATTCCTCTTCTAATTGAATTTCAGCAACGGTGGCCTGTTTAGTCATTTGACTCTCTTTTCCTTCACGTTTATAGTCGGATGAGAAGGAAAATTCAACAAGACAGGAATGAGATGAGCATAGGACCTAAGTACTCTCTTTACTCTAATTTCTCAATAAAGGGCAAATGCTGAGAATTGCATAAGAGAATAATCAATAGGAATCTATAAATAGCTCGACCCAAGACTCGAACCCAGTAAGTCACGATCAATAGCTCTCAACGAAAACCAGCTCATCGCTGAGCCCAAAGCGGGTCTTAAGTAACGTTAGTATTAATGCTACTGCTACTACTATATACTTTAAAATATATGTTATATACATATATTTTATATAAAGTATATAGTCAGAGTAAATATCGATAAAGGGTAAGCCCGCATAAAGAACATGAATGATACCGAAACTGCGTATAATTGAAACATCCTGTGTAAGCTGTGGGGTCGTCGAGTTCTCATTTACGAAGAGATTGTTATGCTCATTAAACTTAAATCTGTGCGTTTTTCCCATAGGTTTTTATTTCGATTTAATGTTTTATTTCCTCTTTTATATATCACATCGTTTCATTTCCTGTACAGGGTTTTGTTACCCAAAAATAAACAAGCGCGAGTGATGCAATTGATCTAATTTCTTTGTTAAGCTAAATGTGCAATGTATTCTGTACATATGTTAGCTTCGTTTCGTTATATTATGCATAGACATACCATTAAGTAAGAGTGCTATAAAACTTATTGCTCACATTTCTAGCTCGTAAGTGTCGAGAATGTCACCCACACAATGTGCAAATTCATTCCAAACATTTATTTACTTATAGACATTTCGTTGTTTTGGATAAAGAATCGCACTTTCCAAAATTTTAGTTAAGTTCAAAACATTCTATAATTTCCTGTGTAAACAACTCTTATTCAAACCGGCAGAGATGATACTATGGCACCTCAAAATACCATTTATATCATTTGTTGATTTAAACATTTTATTTAGGCTTTCCTATGTGAACTGAATGCGATGTACTTTATTGTTCCTGAATTGGTAAAGCTTAATATTAGATCAAGTATCCTGTAAGGTAAGGTAAGTAATCCGAGTAAGGTAAGGTAAGTTGCTAAAATCAACAAAAGCTATTAATGTGTAAGTCTATTATATTATATATATAAAAGTAAGTAGCAGCCCATTAACATGCCACTGCTGGGCCCAGGCGTCCACACTCATAGGAGAGAGGGTTCTTAAAGCAAAGAACCACCACGCTGCTCCAGTGCGGATTGGCAGGCATGGTGCACTCTCTATTCCTTCACTCTCATAGTTCGATGTAACGGTAATCCGACCTGACTGCAGAGAGATCAGGCGCAGGACCAACGGCTTAACGTGCTCTCCGAGGCACGGGGGTGGCGCACACCGCCAACTTCCCAACTTCGGGCAAATATTGAGAAAATATTAATAGAAAACTCAATATTGATATGAATTGGCCCGACCCGGGACTCGAACCCAGGACCTCATGTCTGTAGTCGAACATGCTAACCACTAGACCAGTGAGGCGGCAACCTGTCGACTAAATAGCTGTTAAATATACAAATTAAGCATACCTTTTAGTTTCTCTACATAAATATCCTATTATATTAAATTCAACACAAGGCTGGGGATTCCTTGGAGATTTTACGTATTGAAATATGGATTCCGTAATACAATACCCATTACTCTCGTCAAATAAATACCAATAAAACCACTTGTCTTATAAATATACATTTTGAGCATTCAGGTAGCAGCGCATATCGATAATTTTATCAACAGTGGCAGGTTATTCCACTGTTGCCTACTGCAAATGTTACGATATATCAGTTGAAACCTTCAAGTTTAACGAAAGTCTATTTCGAAAACGGAAATTATTCAAATTTTCAATAATTGATTATTAAATTTTTAGAGCATAAACCCACCACGCTGCTCCACTGCGGATTGACAGCCGTAGTACTCTAGTGCACTCTCTATTCATTCACTGTCTTAGTACGATGTGATCGGAATCAGACAAGACCGGAGAGAGATCAGGCGCAGGACCGACGGCTTAATGTGCTCTCCGAGGCACGGGTGTGGATCACACCAACTTTTCAACTTCGGGCGGTCCGGCCAGGGATTCAAACATGCTAACCATTAGACGAATGAGGCAGTCTTTGACAGACAGACAATTTATATCACTTGTTTTTACTTAATAACAAGCATTCAAATACAATTAATGTTAACATCGCTTGACAGAACTTTACTTATCTGCCGATGTATAACGTCTATATATTCGCATTGTTTTTGAAGTTATACTTCTTTTGGCGCATTACGGAAAAATGATGAGAGTAAAGACACCGTCAGAAAAAACCGACACCCTAAAGTTGGCTATAGTAACCCTTTATTTATATTATATAATACAATTATATAATATTGTGACATTGAAAATATCCACGTGACATTCTTATCAAACTTCCAGACTCAACTATAGAAAACAGATTATAAGCTATTTATATCCAATGAAAGTTAGTTTACGTTTATTATTTTCGAATCTTTGGCCTTTGCCTTGCATTGAAAGAACGAATGATGGATGTATTTGATTTGACGCTAAAAGTTGTGCTATCCAATGATAATGACTGATAATTTAAAAGTACTGAGACAAAGTTTGAAAAGATTTTTGTGTTGTTACGCCAAAGAAGTATAATTTCTAACACGTGTACATACGTACACACACACTTTTATTGTATATATACTTTATACCATATGTACAATGATTATGAGTTAAGTTTATTCTTTTACTGTTTTGGCACTTCCCGCTCCCTC
This sequence comes from Elymnias hypermnestra, assembly GCA_015832385.1. NCBI lineage: Eukaryota > Metazoa > Arthropoda > Insecta > Lepidoptera > Nymphalidae > Elymnias > Elymnias hypermnestra. The sequence continues at coordinate 2,089,725 of JACTOM010000030.1, read as the reverse complement.
TTCTGTTTATCTCCCAAGATTGTCTGGAAAAGATCGCTGTAAGTAATTAGAATCCGTTTTTTCTTGTTTTCTTTACTTTGAGCTCCCTGTTACTTTATTTTCCATTTTTTTTTAGTTATTGTTTGTGTGAATTAAAGTTTTAAATAAATTTAGGTGCTGGAAAAGGTGTTGAAGTTATCAACATGAAAACAATGCAAGTACGAATAATAATTTTAAGGCTGGTATTTAATCACTGAAATATTCGCAAGTACTGTTTGTAGTAAAATGCTTTTAACGATGTCAGGGATTCTTGCATCGTTTATCTTACTACGTCGGATAACCATGAAAAACAGTTTTTGTGTCCGCATACATACTTAATGAAGAGATATTAATACATAGATCATACCTTAATAATGAAACGATGAGAAATATGAGGCTAATTTGTGATGTCTTATAGTGATAATACTTATACGCTTTGAATTTATATTTCTCATAGAACTTTTTGATTAAAGGCATTTTTCTAATTTCATTTATTCTTATTTATTCTTACTACATTTACACATTTTGTTTTCTTATTTAAATAAAAACGTTAAAGTAAGTTCTTATTACATGGAATATTTGTGTAAGCTGTAATTTTTACTATTTTTGTTAAGTTTCTGCACATCTACCAATAACTCATTTTGATGCAGATGAGTTGGCTGTAAGATAAAGTGTTATACACGCCTTTCGTACATACTGCAGTGAAGATTATAAATACAGGAGCCTAATTAGAATATATTTTAAACATCAATGTACCGTACAAAATCACTTACTTTGTGGCTTTCAATTAAAGTCGACGTACTTGCTAATACAGACCGGCAAAATAGTCACTCGTTCGATGAAACCAATCGTTCGATGAAACGGTTTAAAAAAAATTAAAAGTGCATGCGCACAAAGCATACATTTCAAAAGTGAAACTCCTTTGGCGAACTAATTTTTTAGTTTTACTTGTATTTATATTTATACAAATCTAAAACTTCAGATTTCCGAGACTTAGAGAGCTGGGAAAAAGAAAGACGTGTTAGGAATTTAATTGTAATTAAAATATTAAAAGTGTAGAAAATTAATACAAATAATTTATTAATTGAATATCGTTTTTGAATTTATAATATATATATTAAACTATTAAATGACGATTGGGAAATTAAAATGCCATATGTTATTTGTAAATCTTAAAAATACCTAACTTTCAAGCGAATTAGCATAAAAAACGCTGCACATCTTCGTGGCGCTAATCACGCGGTTAATCTGTAAAAATTTTACCCTCATGCGCCTAAAGAAGTTTTACTTCAAAAATTGTAATATGTCTTGGTTTAACATATAGGAGATTAATGACAAAATAGGCTTTTAAATTGCGATTGGAAAGTGCTGGCTGAATAGATGGTAATTAATTTTAGGCAGCAGGTGTTACAAAGGATATAGAGTATTTTATAAGAATTTCAACAGTTTATCTATTCAACTTCAGTAGGACTTAATGACATAAAATATTATTATTAAAAATAAAATAAAAGGCATTGTTTAAAACTTTGACAGTGTAATAAAATATGGATAAAGGTGCGTCTATAAATTTGAAAAGTTCTTCGTTTCGCCGTGGTTCCATAAATACATAGTTTAGAAGTTCGTCCTTTTGTATTGTTCGCTCATCGTTAAAGATCTCATTTGGAGATTATTATCAAAGTAAAATTACCTTTCATTAAGTTCTAACGAGCCTCTAGTCATTATAATCTTATGAGACTTTGCTACTAATTGCATAACTAAATTTATGTATTTAATCAAACTTGTGTATCCGAATTATTTTATTATCTCGCATGAATATATCTAAAATATATTTAATTTTAATTTTGAGTAAAGAAATTGTAAAAACATTTGACACTTTCGTAACTGTTATATACTAGCAGACCCGACAGACTTCGTTCTGTCAAAAATATTTAGAATGTGGCATATTTCAGTTTTACGAATGGTTTTTGAAATCAAATTACAGCAGTACTAAATATCTATAGCTCTTACATTTTGTGACGATTAAATTTGGTCGGGTTGTGACTATTCAATTGATTTTGAAGTTTGTGCAGCGGTAATAAAGTGCAAATTGACTCTTTTGATGTTACGAACACACCTACATTGCTTAGACAACAGTGAGTACTTGTAATTACTTATGAACTTTATTAAATAGCAATAAAGGTCAAATTTACTTTATATTCTAGTTCGAAAACGTTTGTATGGTAAACAGAAAAGGGCTGTTCTTAGGGTATTCGAATTTTTCTCGCCATAAAAGCCATCCTTGGACTTCAACGAACATTAAAAAAAAAGAATTGGCAAAATTGGTCCAGGCGTTGTTGAGTTATGCGCTTACCAACACATTTTGCGATTCATTTTTATATTATAGATTTATGGACCATTCATATATTACTATTTATTTCTTTAGCAATAATGCATTTGTCGTTTGTGGTGACATGTTAAAATTTCCTACAATTATGTTTTCTTTTTTTGATGTACAATAAAGGTTGTTTTTTTCTATCTACCTATATTATTTTTACAGTATACATATTTTCTGACTTTATCGTAATGCTTTATTAGTAAATAGGTTACCATCACCTTATTTTAAGGTTTTGGCCAATTGCGTCTTTGAGCCGCATTTAAAAATGAATGTAGGTTTCCTGGACGAGATCTCTCTTAAGGTTACTTATCCTCTTGACCCTTATTATTTATGTTGTTCACTTACGTAATTTTATGTATCTTTTTAATGTTCTAATTATAATATAGCAAAACCCTTCTCTGTAATTTGTTTCAGTCAAGAAAGATATATATAAAAACGTTTAGAGAGAATGTATACTGTCGCTTTCACTATCAAACAGAAAATTGTTTAAGCCATGTTAGTAGATTGTTAATCGGTTTAAGCCGTATTACTAAATCCGTACTGCTCTCAACCAGATTACTTGTGTACACGCCCTAATAGATTTAAGCCAGCTTCTCACGAAGCGTGTGGCAAACCGAACCGGGTTCTATTTATTTGCAAATGCAAGAAGTATACGTAGTGTTCTCACGCCTCCCCAATGACCAATTCGGGCTGCATGCAAGCTTGAGCTACAATATACTCATATGTTGCGGGAATGGGACATGTTTGTATTATTGTGTGACTGTTTAATATTTGTTGAATTTTAATAAAGACAAAATGTCTCATTGGTCTAGTGGTTAGCATATTCGACTACTGACGTAAGTTCCTGGTTTCGCGTCCCAGGTCGGGCCAATCCAAAAATCAATATTGAGGTTTCTATTAAGATATTCTCAATATTGGCGGAAGTTGGCGGTGTGATCCACCCCCGTGCCTCGGAAAGCACGTTAAACCGTCGGTCCTGCGACTGACCTCTCTCCGGTCATGTCGGATTCCCGTAACATCGGACTATGAGAGTGCTTGTGTACTATGCCTGCCAATCCGCAGTGGAGCAGCTTGGTGGGTCTATGCTCTAAAAACCCTCGCTCCTGTGGAGAAGGGCTGTGCCCAGCAGTGGGACGTTAATGGGCTGCTACTTACTTACTTACTAATAAAAACAAAATTCGGAATCTTTAATTCATTAATTAAAGGATTCAATACAAGGCCATATTGTTATAGAAACCAAACATCACGCTTTGTGTATTACCATAAAAAAGGCAAGTCGCTAGCGAGATTTTCAGGAATACATATATGTATTTACAGATTCTGAAGAAGATTACTAAAACAACAGATTTCTGAAAAACTGATTGTTCTTATGACTATAAATATGTTGAATAAGGTAAACTCAGAAAGTATAAGTGACTATTTATACTGTTTGAATCCACCCCAAGACAAATATGCCCCAAACCGATTTCATTACAAAGGCAATAATACGAATATGTTTTGTCACTGTACTCACTTTTTCATTCAATTATCAAGAGATCTTGAAAGCAATCTGTCATCGACTTAAAATTCAGCAATGATGGCAATTATTAAGTACGGATTTTCATATTTAGGTATACTATGCGGGGGATACCCAAGTCAACAGTAGTTTTAATATATACATATATAAATATATTCTATAAGTGTAAGGCAAATCGCATTCAAATAATAAACTCGTAAGTCTCCCGAAAGAAAAATCCGAGTGTGGCCTAAAAGAGTCAATTTCTTAATCAGTTAACATAGTAATTTTTGAGATTATTAGAAATTTAAATTATTGGCTTACTTACATTTCATAAATCATTACCAACAAGTATTGGCAGCATTGGCAGTGTCTGATAATACGCGCCGTGAGTAGTGAGCTTTTCAGCTTACAGTTACATATACACATTTTCTAGCCTTTCATCAACAAACAATTATTTCTGTTCTAGTTCCTGTTAAAATAAACATTGTATGGTATATAGCTTTAAAATATCTTTTACGTAACGGAGCCAATTATGTGACAATTTCTCTAAACTATAATTAATTAAATATGAAGCTAATGATTTAAAGACTGAAAATATTTACAATCATTTTAGAATATATAATTTATCTTAAACTGTTAAAATAATGTTAAAAAATAAATAAATAATTGATGTTATAATTTGGGAAAAGTTAACTTATTCAATTATTCATCACATTGAGAGAGACAATGCGGACGAGTCGTCAGTCTGTATTTGAAGCTTTTTTATTTCTCGAAAAGCATATACACAGTATAATTTGTTGAAAAGTTAACTTATATATTCAGTTGGGTTTGACAGTAATTCGACCTAGTTACCCACTAAAGTGCAAATTAGATTAACGGTTAAACTTACTTACACTTTCTAATTTATAGAAAGGAAAATTTGTAATCAATGTATCCGGATTCATATCTTCTAAATTAAAATGTAATTAGAAATCGATGGTCGGGATTTCGTTAAAGAATATCTGTTTTCGTCACCGATGCTCTCAAATAAGAGATATTGGGCGGAAATGTCCTTCATCTGCGAGAGTGTAATCTCGCTAAAGAACGTTCACGAGCGAGGGAGGGAGAATGCAGGAGATCTTCTTTCTCACCGCCGAAGGAGGCGGGATATTAGGTGGCGCTTGATTGCGCACCTGCTACCGGCCCAATGGATCCTCAGTCGGTCTTATTTGGGGCTCCAGGGAAGAATGCGAAAGCTAAATTTCTGGTGTCTCACTTACGCGTCAAGTGGGTCCCGCTGGGTTTTAGTCGGTATTGTGAGGCTTCCTCCCTTCGGTCAGGGTAAGTTCGTAAAAGCATTACCCAACGCAGAAAAAGTTGCGTGCGTACAAAGTACACATGTCAGAAGTAAACTTCGTTAGCAAATTAATTTTTAGGTCTTGTTTATATTTATACAAATCTAAATCTTTAAATTTCCGAGCTTTAGAGGTAGGGAAAAGGAAATATATTATTAGGAATTTAATTGTCCTTAAAATATAAAAACATTCTCAAATTAATACAAATAATTTATTGAAATCTCAAATGACGTATTGTAAATTAAATTGCTACGTGTCTTTTGTCAATGATAGAAATTATTAATTAAATTTTGTTTTTGAATTTAATATTTATTTTATATTTTATGAAAAATAGTATATTAAATTATTAAATGACGAGTGGCAAATTAAATTGCCGCATGTTTTTTGTAAATATTAAAACTACCTAACCTTCAAACGTGTTAGTTGCACATCTTCGTGAGGCTAATCACGCGTTTTATCCGTAAAAATTTTACCCTCATGCGCCTAAAGAAGTTTCACTTAAAAAAAATCCTTTCTCGTTACGGCACTGGCATAATACTTGTTAAAACTGATATATGACTATGTGAGAATAATGCATTAACATTAACAAATATCTATCTGTTTATCAACTCTGTCTGTCTGTTTTCTTCTTGTAAAATATATACATATATATGTATTTGTCCGCTTAAGAAGTTTTTGCTAGATGACATAGATGTTGAGTTTAGTATAGTTTTTTATAGTACTTGGAACTGGTTCGAAATATCAACTTTCGAACGTATTACATAATAACATTCAAACAATACTTATATTATTTACTGAATAAACTAATTAACCCAACCGTGTAGTCGGAAATTAGGTTGCTTAATACATAAATGTACACCTAATCCTATGTTTTGCATGTACACCTCGCGGCTGAGTTAATTTATTATGATGAATATCTCTTCAATATTTAATGATAATATAATGCTCGTTGTTACAAAGAATAATTTTCACCTGTAACAAATATGTCATTAACTTGTACACAGAATCATTTTCCATTGCCGCCCTTCTGGCAGCAATACTTACTCCTCAGGCAGTGTACATGTGTTTCTTGTTGAATACACTAATACTATACTTGTTCAGCTGTATTTATGATATTAGCACGGACACCTCATTCGTTAAGTGGTCAGCTTTTGGCTAAAAAGTTGAGGTTCTGGGTTAAAGTCTGTGATCAGGCGAATTCAAAAATTAATATTGTGTTTTATGTTAATAAATACTAATTATTTGCGAAGAGTTCGAAAGCTGTCGATGCTGCACTTGATCTCTCTTCTGTTGTGTCGTATAGCCGTATCATTTTCACTTGTGCACTATAATATCTCCTGCGCAAATGCCAAACGCATGCATGAGTTGCGGCCGCCATGGTTAAAATTCGGTCAGGAGTGACAGTAATATTACTAAAATCAACAAAAGCCATTAATGTGTAAGTCTATTGTATCATACATATAAAAAAGTAAAGTAAGTAACACCCCATTAGCTTCCCACTGCTGGGCACAGGCCTCGTCACTCCAAGAGTTTTTAGAGCATAGAACCACCACGCTGCTCCACTGCGGATTGGCAGGCATAGTACACAAGTGTAGTCTCTATTCCTTCACTCTCATAGTGCGATGTGACGTGAATCCGACACGACCGGAGAGAGATCAGGCGCAGGACCGACGGCTTAACGTGCTCTCCGAGGCACGGGGGCGGATCACACCGCCAATATCCCAACTTCGGGCAAATATTGAGAAAATCTTAATAGAAAACTCAATATTGATTTTTGAATCGGCCCAACCCGGAACTCGAACCCAGGACCTCATATCTGTAGTCGAACATGCTAACCACTAGACCAATGAGGTATTATATATATTAGCATATAATCATGTAATAAATAAATATATATATATATATATATATATATATATATATATATATATATACATACACACACATATATGTATATACATATATGTGTATATATATACATATTTATGCCCCTAGAATATTTGTAGTTATAATATAATATTTATAAGTTCTTTGTCTTTTTTTCTGGATTATGTTTTATGATTTTGCACATACCGTATGAACATATAGTAACCTTCTAAAATTCAAAGCTTGTCTGGAGGAGATCGTTTCAAGCGATAAGGCCGCCTATGTACACATTTTTATCTTATTTTTTGTTTTTATCTCTTTTAATATTTTGTATCTTTTATTTTCTGTGCAATAAATATGGGTGTACATTTTCAGTATAACAATCGAAAAGCCAATTGTCAATATTACTTGTCACTTTGTCCTGTACACACACACACACACACACACACACACACATATATATATATATATATATATAAATTAGCTCGCGTTTTTTGCACATTTAAAGTACGATCTATTCCAAGTTAGCGTCTTGCAGTACAACAATTTCGCTGCACCGCACTGCGCTAAGTTAAAGCCTTGTGGAGTTGTGGCTTAGGTGAACGAGAGATTTATATCAGTCGGCATCCCTCTGAGAATTTATCACAAGAAACTATAGATTCAAGAGAATATGTGAGTTATACTTCTACTATTAATTCTATAAGAATCACCTCAGTAATTTAACTCAAGGTGTAGAGACCATTCAATATTGATAATAAGTAATTTTGTGTACACGATAATTGAAATTTAGTGGAAGTGAGAGGATGGAGAGTGGTCGAAACATCTATAGTCTTTTTAATACACAAAGAATTAACAGGTCCACATTTTCTACAAATGTTATTTATTTAAATGAAAATGAGCATTTCAATTCTTCATTGGTTCTCATATTTCACATAATTACCAAGTAGAGGCAACGTAAACATGTTTTCATAAACATGTACACAGGGTAATGAAAACAGAGTTGTAAATTAACGTTTGGAAGTGAAAGTAAATAAAAAGGCACAGTTTCATCAACATTTATATGTATTAACTCATGAACTTTTAATTAAAACTGTATACTTTTCCAGTTAGCTTCAACGTAACGTCAGGTTGTGGATACAACAAGGCGTTTATTTTCTAACGAAGAGCCGTATATATGTACATACAGTCTACATAGTTTAAAAGATGACACATTACTTACCTTTATGGGCAAAAAATATTAGTAAAACTTTGTAGAAAGTAATTCCTAAAAGCTGTGAACACTTTTTACATGACAAGAAAACATATTACCGGTCTTCAGAATGTTGTTAATCTGCTTATCAAACTTAAAGAAAAGCATAAACTGTACTTAAAACCGATTAAGTTCTTAATTAAAACTACGACTCCTTTGTCAGTAGCTCAAAATTCGCATAAACTTGTGCTTCAAGCTTTCATATAACCGGCGGGGATTAGTCCCTGAAAAATGCAGAGAGAGTTTGCAACTGTTGACCCAATAGGTTTACTGCGTGTTGAAATTACTTTTAGTTTCTCGATTTGATATTCATATTATCATAAGACATATATTAACAAAAGATTCCCATATAATAAATATAAAAAACAAGCTAGCAAACAATGTATTAAGATAATATCTTATACACAAGACTTATAAAATGCAAACTTATAAAACGTCATAAATTATTAGTTACACGCTTTGAAATGAGATCTTTTCAGCTTTTAAGACATTAGTTATTTGCCCTTGAAAATTCTGAGCCAGTTATTTTGTAGATCGGTCGGAGCAAGCTGACAGACAGCCAAACAAAACCTTAAAAGAACATTTGACCTTAATACGGGGTATTCAACATTGCAATAAGCGAAAAATTTTAGTTCGATATTACTTTTTAAGAGAACTTGTTATTAATATGAAATACAGTTATGACAATCTAGAATCGTGGACCAACAAGTTCATCTTCATATAAGGCTTAAATTCCAAATTATTGTTCAAATTTCATCATTCTGTTTTTCGGTGAAGCAAAACAAAATCAAATTATCGTCTCGTTCTTAGAGTGTAGTGTGTTTAAGCGTCGAAAACGCTCTGTTTTATGACTTATTACCTTTTTTATAGTATTAAAAAATTTCGTGTCATAGTGTTTGATGTCGAATTTATTGGGATATATTTAGTAGGTCTGATAATAGGTTGTGAAGTATTTTTCATTATCTTAGCCCGACATTGCCTTTTTAATTGCGATATAAAATGCGAGGACTAGCTAGTAATTACATAAAATATTATTCATTCATCTATACTATAACATTGTGAAACTCAAGTCATTCAACTGGCTTACAATTAGCTACGGGCATAATTGTTCAAAGCACACGCTTCTAAGAGAACTGCTTGAAACTTACAGCAAATGTGTAATAGACTTCTGGTTCCGTGCTTGTACAGTACCTATGTGTTTTTCAACTCTAATTTGTATGTTTATATCTAAGTTTAATTATTAATTCTTCAATCATACTTGTCGCTGTTTGACGGTCCTTGGTTAGTATTGGTTTTAGATTCGATACCCAGCAGGACAAATATAGGCAATTGTATTTAATAATTTGTCTATATCTTGTCTTACCATCCGATTAGCAAAACTTTCATGAGGTCAATTACCTCTTAGGATATTTTATTTTATTTTTATTTTTTATTTTATTGTAATCAACAGCTACTAATAAAAATATACGTACAGTTAGAGATATTATACAAATAAGGCCACTTCAGATTACACATAGATAATAACAAAAAAAAGGATAAGATATAAAAAGTTGACAATATGACATATGAACATTATAAAAAATTAATAATATGTAATTATATAATACGAAATTAAAAATTCACAACTGAAATTCGTGTGAGTGATGTGTGTGCGTGAGTGCGCAATTGCGTTTGAGAGCATTAGAGCATTGCCATCTTAGGCTGTATCATCACTCAGTATCAGGTGTAATCACAATCAACCGTTAACCTATCAGCAATAAGAAAATATATTATATGAGGAATCCCTGACTTGCGAGCTTATGTAATGTTAAGTTATGATATAATTTTAAATGGCTGGTTTATACTCATAGACTACTAACTAGCTGCGGTTGATCTCTCATCCGTTCAGAAAATTTAGAATCCAATCTGTATCCATCAAAAAAAGAAACTGTTCGGCAAATGAGTTCCCGGAGTCTTTCTTAAATAATATGAAACTGTGATTTAATGTAACAAAGAATGAATCAACTAACAGTGTACATTCTTGGAAAAGGTTTGACAATATACGGGTATATTATTCGTAATACTCTCTATTTCATGAGCGTGGGTAGTATGAAAATACCGTTCATGAGTCTCAAAAGATTCTCGTAATATTTGGGGCTGTTATTACATTTATTTGATACGGAAACGACATAGTTGATAGTTATAAATGAATGCCGTAAAGATTTTGTTCTTTTCTTTGGGAATATAACAAAATAAGCTTGATTTTTCCTTTGATAATAAGTGTCTGCTTGACCTCGATCTCTGATGCCAGTGGCCTATAGTGTTATATTGTAAATTAGAAGATGAGACGATATTAATGGTATTAAATAAAAAACAAAATAATGGTTCCGGAGAATCTCTACCTTTTCCTTATTAATTTAAATTCAATTTTAATGTCTCCAGCTGGATTTACAAATATGTTACTAATTTTAAAAACCAAAACCTTTAAAATTATTTTACAAAATTAAATAAAAATATTTATTAATATTTATTATTATGTTTTAAAAATATGTTACTAACATTTCAATAATCAAAACCTTCACATCAAAATAATGAAGTCAAATTGACTCCAAATTGAATTCGTGACGACTTTTTATTGTATATCATTTTAGCGAGTTCTTTTGCTTACCTCGAATATTATGTTTCGTATGAAAAATTAATATATTGGGAATCAAAAAAAAACTTGTTGAACGAACTGTAAAACAGGCAAAAAGTCCACAGATAAACTTAAGAGAACTTCTGAACATTGATCCTTTTCTTGAAAGGGAAAAGTTTTTTTGCTAGTTTCTTGAAATTTCAATTTATGCGACGACGACATGTTAGACGACATTCAATCTATTAACAAATTATTTAAATTTTTTAAAACTTATATTTATTATTGTTTCAATAGTTTGAATGGATAGACTTATATACGAAAGCGAGATGAACGGCGAAATAAATGAAGACACAGCAATTAAGTGATAGTAGTACTGAACTCCGCATTAAAAGTGTGACTTAAATCTATTTTTATATATTTACTCAGCTTTCCAATATCAAGATTTTCTTTGGGTTCTTGAGAAGTTATGAAAATGTAACTAACAGGTGTAATGGTCTTAAAACACTTTCATTGAATACGACTGTTTTAAATTCTAAAGATAATAATAAAGTGTAAAACTATAATATTATAATAAACTGTTATTTTTACTGTATTTTTTTTTAATACTAATGGTGTTTAAATTAAAAAAACTAAAATTTTCTTCATTCAAGTAAGCTCATAAAGCTCTTTTAAGTCGTCATTAGTCTGTACGTTGGTAATAAAGGTGGTTTTGAAAGTTGATTTTACTGACAATGTGAAGAAGACGATAATTAACTTAGTAAGCATTGCTTTTAACAAAACTCTTTTAAATAATGCTTTTGTAAGTTTACATTATACATATAAAATTTACTTAATTTATTTTTATTATTGTATGTTATTTATTTTTAGAATTTTTGGGTCTCTTAGTAGACTATGTCAGACCTATCGTATTCTATCAATTCTTCTGTATCAACCTTTATGTTTTAAATATTTCAATACCCAGTAATTTTGCTTGACGAAAAGGTTAGTGCCGACAAAATATATTTATAGAACATAAATATTGACTACCAGTACAAAAACTAAAGCAGAGCTCTAAGACGTAGTACTAAGTAAGTTAGCTGGCAGTGTGCTTCCTAAGATCAACTTGGTGCGAACAAATAAAATTATGTCTGAACACTGAGTTTCTCAAGCAACCTTTAACTTTCATGACAACAAACCCCACTATAGAAATAAACAGATGTTAAAACTTGTGTTAATAAAATTGTATTCCTGTCAATAGAATGGTTTATATATTACAAACCAACAGCCTCTTTGTTTCATTCTTATGGCAGCTATAAAGACTAATTAATGAATAAATTAAATTAGTTTCTCTTTAACATCCACGAAATTAGTTGTTTTAGTACAGACTCTACATCAAATCAAATTCATATATTTGCTAAATACAGCTCATAATAGTGTAAACATATTGGAGTAATCTCACTATATCTGCTATTTAATAGGCATGCAAATGTTTATATACATCACTTATTTTGAAATGTCAATATTTTAAATTAAAAGTATTCTGTTTGGAGATGTCAAATTATTGCTAGAATGTCAAAATATGTTATTTGTTTTGAATTTGGATAAATTTAATGCTTTTATGTCGTCGGGTAATTTATTATATAGTTCTATTGCCATACAGTAACTGTTTCTTGAAATAGTGCTAGCTTCTGTCTTGGTCCTAGAAGCTTAATTTATTTGCCTCTACCGTTACTGGTATCTTGAGATGTCTCAAATATGTCGATGTTCTTCTTGACGAAAAGACATATTTGAAAAATGTGCAGAATATTTTTCTTTTTAAACACATTTTTTGAGCCTTAAATGCCTTAATAGACTTGACAGACTTACCCCAGAGGATGAGTCCATATTGAAGGATAGAACCCAGATACCCGTGGTATGCTGTCACAGCAGCATCTTCTGATATTGTGTAACGAATGCGATATAGTGCATATATAAATTTATCATTTTTTTTTGCAAATCGCTGTGATGTGTTCTCTCCAGTTGCAATATTTGTCAATAATGTTACCTAGAAAAGATATAGACGATACTTCTGCTACTTGAAAATAATTGTGTTGTACGTTTAAAGTATGCGATTGAGTTTTATAAGTTTGAAATTGGACTATTTTAGTTTTGTTTAAGTTGATCTAGATATTATTAGGTCTAGCTAATATATTATACCAATTTGATCATCTTGTTTGCTACATGATACATGTTGTTACTTTATTTATAAGGCGTTAAACAGCGGATGGACGTGAATAGAATAGAATTAGTTTTGGAGTTCAAAAATAGTCTTAAATTACCTAATTGGATACCGGTGTACCGGCCTTTCTTGTACTTTTTTCGACATTTTTTGTTAAACTCATGCAACCCTGTGATCCACTGCATTCCAGGGATGAACAATTTTAGAACATAAAAAAAACGGTAAGAGGTTAACATATACCCCATTTTATTGAGAATGTTAGTTTTGTCATTACGTATTGCAACTGTTTCTAAATTAACTTTAGGCAAGAGAAATAAAAAAAATATTCCATTCCTGCTTTGGTTTTAAGTTTTTTTTATAATAGTTTCCAGTTAAAAGAAACAAGTCAGGTACTCTCTACTTTGTCATCGGCATCCGGGAGGTATGCTGCCAAAACATATAAAACTAGTACGAACTTTTAGTGTGACTCTAAGAAACTAGAGTAGATACGTGGATAATTTCAGCTACAAAACATCCGACGGGTCTAAATGCTACGTGGATTGAATGTAATGGATCTCGAGAGAGCTTCACAAGGATATTTTATTCCTACACACAATGACAAGTATTATTAAACGTTGTGTCACAAAAAATGTTTTATTACCGCGGCTACCTTTATATACCATAATTTTGTTTCTATTCATACGTGAAACCAGGAAAATTTGAAGTAATGGCAAATGGACGACAAATTCCTTTCTCTAGCGCATAAAATAGTGCGCTCACAGCTAGAAAGTTTCTTAAACAACGACATTATACGACACGATGGCATTAAGATGGACAACGGCATCTCACACTTCATATTCATGAGACGGTCTTTGATAATAAAATTCATGAACTCTGGCTGGCGATCACAATATCAGATCACCTGACAGTAAGAGAGTCACCTGAGAGTAACAAATGGGCGAAATAATTGGAATATGAGGAAATCCGTTCTTATTGAACGTAGCGAAAAGAATATATATACCAAATATCAAGTCCATTGGGTAAAAAGATTCGGGGATTTTTTAAATACTAAAACAGACATCACGAATAATGCTTCATGTATTGTTTTAGTTGTCTTAAACAGTCTTTGCATCTATTGCATTTTTGCCTTTCTAATGTAACCGGATTGAGAAACATCCGTTCGATGGTTTCTGAATATACATTTGTTTTATATATAGTTATATATTATTAATTGCTCATAATTCAAAATTTGTTATATCACTTAAGGAGATTTTAGTGATCGGACGGTAATACTATACAATTTGACATTAACTAATCTATATATATGTCTATATATCTCTAAGAGATATCCAGGTATCTATTGACTCATCACGATATCTCTGGAACCATAAGGCGTAGAGACTTTAAATTTGGAGAACGGATTTTGCGAAATTTCACCAGCAAGGGGGGTTGCGTGGGTGCTAATTAAAACATTTAAACTTTCCCATTTAAAAAAAATCACATTTACAAACTATGTCTTTTACGGTATGTAAAACTGGGTCAGAATTTTTTTTGACGTTATGGAATCTATCATAACTAAATTTTAGGAAATTCCACCCTCAAAGGGCAGCATGTTTCTTATTTGTAAAACAATTTGCCTAAATTAATGAAAATGCTACCAAAAAAAGATTCCACGCAGACGAATTCGCGAGTTCAGCTAGTATTAAATAAAGGTCAATACAATAGTTAGTACCAAGTTATTGATATCTTTTAGTCACTATTACTTGGTGAAAATATTTGTTCTAGATAATTTTAATGATAAAAGAAATTATCAAGAAAATTTCCAGCATATTACAACGTAAATAAATACTAAAAAAAATACTATATATCATTCCCATTATTAACATGAAAACATCCGGTAGACGGGAACGCTACGCGGGATGAATAAAACGGAACTCGACACAATGTTACAGGGATCTTATCCCCTCACTGTAGTTACCCTTCTCCGCAGACTGACAATATTATTAAAGCAACACAAATAATAAATGTTGGAGGATAGCGTCTGCATAGGCGAAATGAACTGGAAATATGTACATATGGTTTTTAGGACAAGGATTTGCGACCATTATGACTTACTCTTGTTAGAAAAGAACTGTTAAACTTTAGGTTTATTATTGTTTCTAGGTTCACATTTTCGACTATTACTTAGTTTTAAGCGACATTCATGGTTTAACACTTTTATTAATCTAAACAATATAAAAGATGAACTATACACTCAGGATAACTTAACCAAAACAAAAGTAAACGTACAATAATATATGGTACTTCTAGTTTAAAAATATCGAAAATCAAAACGTATCGTTTAAATAAACGTGTCAGTTTGCGCTTAAAGCTTAATGACCCATAAAATGAGCTTCAACCGTTAGCTCGCCGCTGATCTATTTAAAATTATCTTTTAAGAAAACGAAGCATTATAAGCACAGATTATATAGAAATAAATTAAGTATAATATCTAATATACGAAATTCTTCGTGTTTAGATACTGGAAATTTTATTTATTAACAATTAACAAGATAATTTTATAGCATGTGGCTCTAGTTTAATATATATAAAGTTTTTTTCTTGTGTCAATTTTTATTACGATTTTAATTATTAAATAGATACAAACTTTAAGCAATAAGAGGCAATATGAAAACATCTAATTCTTGTGTCACAGTATTGGTGTTTATACTTCTCCGAAACAACTTGACCGTTTTTGATGAAATTTTATATGTATATTCTGTAAGTAGGAGAATAGGTTTATAATTATTTTTTACAACCCTTTGTATTAAAGGCGGTTCGCCCCAAAATTCGTTTTTTTTTTTTGGACAATTAATTTTTGGTATTTTTAATGGTGTATCTGATTTTAAAAAATACATTCAAACCTAAATTTTTACCTTTTTTTAAATAGCGATAATAATTCCATACATAGTTAGCTTGTGCCAGCTAGTTATAATGTATATATATATCTTAGTAAACCTGGCATAGCTAATACAGTAAAACTACGTGAGCTAATTTATTTTAATGTCATTCATTCATTCAATATTCATTTTCATTCAACAGCAGACTGAAAATCAAAGGCAGTCAGCGAAAATGATTTACTTAAATAAAAATTGACAAAAGAAGTTCAAAGACTAGTTTTGTTGTTAAAAAACAGAGGGGTCATTTTTTATCGCTAAACAATATTTCAGTTTAAATGAGTTTTGTATCATATATGTACGACTTACGAGTATTTATTATTATGTATAATCATCCAGTTTAAATTTAAAAAATGTATTTGGACTTGAGGAGATGAATAAAAACTATTTTATTAACGATTGATACTCTGAACAAGATAAACATTGAATACAAGTCAATTGACAGAAATTAGTGAACTGAAAATGCTTAATATCACTCAAGCTCCTCACGGTATTTTTCTAAGCTCAATATTTCTCGAATAACGTGGAAATATTTTACATCCCGGGACCTAAATTAAAACGCCTTTTGTTTATAAAATGCTTATATGTAGATGTGTAATAATAATTCCTATTTATATAAAGTAAAAGATATTCATACGAATATAATATTGCTTTAATGGTAA
This sequence comes from Elymnias hypermnestra, assembly GCA_015832385.1. Lineage (NCBI taxonomy): Eukaryota > Metazoa > Arthropoda > Insecta > Lepidoptera > Nymphalidae > Elymnias > Elymnias hypermnestra. The sequence goes on along the minus strand of JACTOM010000030.1, from coordinate 2,072,998 downwards.
TATAGTCAAATCAAATGGTAGAGTGAGTTGTGCCTTTTTTTGTTTGTATAAAGAGAACGCCACTTTACGTAGTCCTAATTAGTGCACGCTGCTAATGAGTTTCATGAACTGACGCTTTCCCTGCGCTGAGCTGGTTTCTAGTTCCAAGTGGTCAATGTTTGATCAAGTCTGTGGATTTTTCAGCTGAGTTATCGTTGAGGCCAAGCTATCTATATGGAAGTGATCATTTTGTTGTTAAGCGAAACATTTGAAAATGATGTTCAGCTAAACTTCGTGTTGTACATACTTTTACTTACCGACATGAAAATGTTTAAGCTTCATACTGCAATTCATGCATGTTGATAAGAAACATGTCGAGCTTTTGCTAAATCCTTAAAATTATGAGTAAATAGCAGCCCATTGGCCACTACAAGGCACAAGGCCTTCTCACTCATAATAAAGAGGATTTTTAGAGCATAGATCCACTTTGCTTCTTTACTGCGGGTTGGCAGGTATAGTACACAAGTGCACTCTCTATTTTTTCACTCTAGTAGTTCAATGTAACGGGAATACGACACTCGCGGAGAGAGATGAGGCGCAGGACCATTGGCTTAACGTGCTTTCCCAAACACGAGGGTGTAGTACACCTCCAACTTCCCAACATCAGGCGTGTATTCAAAAAATCTTAATAGAAAACTCCCGGGGCCCGGGACTCGAACCCAAGACCTCATGTCTGCAGGTGTCCGCCTGAGCAGTAAACCAATGAGGCAGTCGTGTTGTTTAAGCCATGAAGGATCAAATGGATAACAACATGGATTTTAATTGAGAGTTATGGGTTCGAATTGTGGCAAGTTTTATTTTTTTACTAATTGGTATATTATTGAATGTATTTGAGAACGGTCACATATACCGCGAAGTAAAGCTTCCGGAATTTGATACGTCGGCTTTAACTTGAGATGGATGTTTCACTGATATACCCTTATCGTAATGATGTCAGATAACAATAGTAGAGGATATTAAATACACCTATAAACTAAACAAATGCTTTAGAAGTTCTATCTGTAAAACTTATGAACTTAATTGTTGGTTAAATATTCATTGTGCTTTTGGTTACGGAAAACAAAATGAGAAAACCTGGATATCCCTGAAGCAATTATAGGAGACGCCGCGGGGAACGTCTAATACTTGGAATATTGGATTTTTTTTTAATTATTCAAACGGAATGTTTTTAACATCATATAGTTGATTAACGGTTTTTGTATGAGATAACAAACAGTTAATATCATTTTTATTTAGCGGCAAGGTAAGTCAAAGCATCTGAACAATCGTCCTTCACACAGCCACATAGCTGCATAGTCCCTGCAGCTAGCTAATCTTGCGCAACGATTGACCTAATTAGATTGTCCGAAAAATTTTATACCGTAGAGTTGGTAAATTTTCTAGTAAAATTATATTTCAAGAGAATTTTTAAATATTTATATTAAGAAAGTTAGGAATTGAGAATGTTAATCGCACTATGGCTGCAGTTAAGCACGGCAGCCATAGTGCGATTAACATTCTCCTTTACATTATATGCCTAATAAAATTTATAATGTAGATTCAAAATTAAAATATTCTTTATTCAACTAAGCTCAAAAAGCACTTTTGATCGTCAGTAGTCTGTCCGTTGGTAACAAATCTACAACTGGTTCGGAAAAATGATTTCGCTGAGAAGAAACCGACAAGAAACTCAACGGTTACTCCTTTTACTTTATTTTTTGTAGGTTAAAACGTCTTTCATGTGCAACTGGAATCAAGTCCAAACATCTTTGTCCCTTAAATAATCCTCAACATTATAATATGCCTTTTGTAATTTGACATCTTAAACATATTTCTTAAAGCTATGTGGAGGCAAACCCAGAAGTGATTCGGATATCTTATTAAAAATGCGTATGCTTAACCCGACAAATGATTTCTGAACCTCGTTCACTCTAAAAAATGCCATTACAAGTTTGTTCTTATTTCTTGTGTTAAACTTGTATTTCACTGTTATTACTTTTTGCTTTGATTAGAACAGGGAATTAAATCAATTCGCACGATTAGTTCACACTCTTCTTAAAAATATGTTATACAAATCTTCATTCGTTAATAAAATCATTTTATATTCGTCCCTCAAGTCCCAAAACGAAGTGGATGATGTTAATAAAAATTATATTTATTGTTTCCTGAGTTCTTCCATTAATTGTAATTTAAATGTACTTGAATATTCTGTTTATTTCCTTAATTTAAGTAAACTTATTATGTATGACAACTGACAGTCACATGCAAAATATTCGCTGCTATATTTAATTTAAAGTTATAAAGAAAATCCACGTAAATTATGACGGCATGATGACATGGCAATTAAAAACTTTAGTTATTAAAATGAAAAAGTTTTATTTTATGTCAGTAATTGCAATTGGTGTATGAAAGCTATCAATTAGGTTTTAATGAATTTTCCAAAGCGTGGATAAAGGATGCTAATTGTGAAGAGACACCACTAACAAGTATCAGAAATTTTAATTTGTCACTTTCAAATCGAATCAAAAATTCTTTTCTTTTTAATAGCTGACAAGTTAGCGTTTGACTGAAATCTCACCTGAAATTGAGTGAATATACGGTCTCATTTAGTAGCGGTAAACCTGGAAAAAGGATTTACTTCTTTTAGTTTCTACACCGTATTGTACCAGCCGATTTAAATTTTAATTCGACATTAAGAACTCCGTCTACACGAGAAAATAGAAAACATAAGAAGAAAAGTACAATAAGGCTGTCTTACCTACTCTCCTAATATTGTCAGTCGATAACACTACAATACTTACGTTAAATTAAATTCTACGAACATTTTAAAGTATGAAATGTGAATTCTATTACTTTGCTACTGTAATAACGAGGGTGAGGTTCGATAAAAGAGCTTAATGGAGGTTCGAATGCTATTCGATTACAGTGCACAGTTGACAATAATAGACCCAATTGGTTGAACGACGTCACATAAGCGTTAAGTAGGTTAAAATTTGCTAAATTCACTAGGATTTGGATTAATTTGAATCAAAATTAAATAAATAAGGAGTTAAATCCTACGTCATCCTGCACGAACTGCCTCGTCGTCGTCGCTTTAATCGATGTACGTCCACTGCTAGTCTCACGTAATGATGCCCACTGTGCTCGATCTTGCGTTGCTTGAAACCGGTGGGTACCGGCGACCCTCATTATATCATGGGTCCACCTTGTGGGGGTTCTACCTACACCGTGTCGTCCGCTACGGTGTCGCCGTTCCAGCACATGCGGGCACTAACATCCATGATTTCGTCAGACTATGTGCCCCGCCCATTGCCATTGATTTGTAGGGCTATGTCGGTGAATTTAGTTCTTCTACGGATCTCCTAATTTCCTCCATCGCACGCTGAGTGTCTTTGAGCGTTCGAATGAGATCCATAGTCTTCGATCATATTCGAAGACTTTGGTCTTCAGGCACTCCTGAATGTGGGACGAAAAGGTCTTTCGTAGTTTCCGGAACGCGGCCAACCGAGTTTGATTCGGCGATTGAACTAGTTAAAAAGAAGTAAAACATTTACATGAGCTGTCAATAGGTGGAGCTATACAATGATCTCCAAAAATAAATGAAAATTAAAAAAATATATCAACTTCGAGTCTAATCACTACAACTTTTAAAAAAGTATTTGAATTTGAGTGAATGAATAAAAAAGCATTTCGTTAATGAAATAAAATATAATCATATAAAGTAAAGTATAGGTTATATTACTACTAATAAACATTTGGGAAATATTAGCGTTTCCAAGTCGACTAGATTTAGAAGACATCTTAAGTATTTCCGCTTGACCTATAATTTAATAAATACATACGTAACATTACGACACCCTCGTTATTTCCACGTGTGAGTAAAATTGCGTCCCATATTCAGACAGGCTATAATTCGGAACGTGAATATGCGTTTGATGACAGCAAGCAACATACTCGAAATTCATTCCGAACATTTAAAGCCGGTTCTTCCTGAATTGCGTAATAACAAAACGCATTTCTTGGGCGATTGTTATAGAAGAATCTTTTCATTTTTAAATTAATTATTTACTTAGACGACCATAAAAATGGTATTAAAACGAAGAGTGGTCATCGATCATACAGTTTTTTGTTTCTTTATAAATGTAGTTGACACAATCAGATTTCTATTATTACTAACATGTTAGCGTTTGATTGTTGATGTAACCTGATGTTTTGATATGATACAGACTAAGATGGTAGCGCACTGTTGGACGTAGGTCTCACGATATGATGCCCACAAGGCCCAATCTTGCGCTGCCTGGCTCGAACGACTACCGGCAACCCTCTTCATGCCATCGATCCACCTGGTGGGGAGTCTACCTACACTGCGCGGTCCGGTGCGAGGTTGCCACTCCAGCATTTTCGGGTTCCAAGTCCGTCGATCCATTGAATCATTGCCACTTCTATTCGTAGGCCTAAGTCGGTGACTTCTGCTATGGATCTCCTCATTTCTGATTTGATCACGTAGAGAAGCTCCAAGCAAAGCCCTCTCCATCGCACACTGAGTTTCTTTATCCATCGCACGCACCCCATCTGGGCTTCCGTATTAGCCCCATAGTCAGCAACCACGTTCCGAAGCCCTGGGTCATCACTGGCAACAAGCACGGTTAGAAGAGCTTTGTTTTCAGGCACTGAGGGATATCGGACGAAAAGGTCTTCTGTAGATTCCCGTACGCACCCAACAGAAAGGGTAACCCCTATGGTTACCCTTTCTAGCAATGCGTTTTAATTAATACATACATAGCATCACGCCTCATTCCCACAGGGGTAGGCAGAGACAACGTCTTTCCACTTGACACGATCCTTACATATCTCCTTCGCTTCTTTCATTCTCCAGGAACGTTCGTCTTGGTATTCCCCTTCCAACTTTCTCATAAATCCTTTTTGTCAGCCTTTCATTCATTCTCTCTACGTGCCCAAATCATCTAAGCATACCTTTCTCAATTTCAGTCACTACATCTTATTTTATACCACAACGTTCTCTTATCACACTGTATCTTTAATTAAATGATTTATTAATATAATTTTAATAAGTTTGTATTATACGTAACGTTAATATTAGCTTCAATTACTGCATAATTAGTGATAATATTAGCTGACGCTAAAACAATGGCCGGGAATGGTCATTTGATAAATTATGCACACGAAAACAGGACCGCACTAGGCTTCTGCAACGTCGTTAAAACAAATAGCAATTGGCTTAGTAGCTCAAATATACTTTACAAGCTTATTAAAACTTTTCCAATATGTCATATCATTGACGTTTTCTATGATCTTTTTATGACCAAACAATTTTAGGATATTTAACAAATTGTCTACGTATAGGTGGGAGCAATGTTAGGTAATTATAATTCCAATGTTGCTTTACGGTTAGTTAAATAATACTAGAGATCAAACTACATACATCCCAATAACAGGTAAATGTTTTTTTGCTATTGAGACACTATGTTAAATTGTAAAAATCTTTACATTTGTAAATTGGTAATATTAGTCCACACAATTCTTATATATCGGAGTGCGGTGGTCTGTGGAGCCATCTGTCTATCGGCGTGGGACAGAGTTAATAGTGGCAGTCCGGCGCGCGTCTCTCGGTAGTTCTCGGGTGACGGTCCGGCAGAGCGGTCGACTATTGAAACTGTCGCGTTCTTAGCTATTATTGTTTTTGTGTAAATTGTTATCTGGAGCATTAAGTGATTGGACATTATAATCTGAGTTAATTAATAAAGTGTTTCATTGCACCAACATTACTCACCAAAGCCCACAGTGTGGAATTATGGATGCCACTAATGACGATGTTGGCGGAGAACCCTACACCCCTATGCTTTATGCTTTCTTTCTCTCTTCTTCTCCAACATATATATAAAATTTTTAATCAATAAAATACTTTTTTACTCATCCCTTCAAGTGCATTTAAAACGATGTGCTTTTAAAATTTCTAGTGGAGGATAGGTAGGTATCGTTTATCTCACAGAAAAGACGAAAACTTAGTTAATATCAACTTTCCGAACCGGTGATAGATTTGTAAGCAACGGACAGATTACTGACGATTCGAAAGTGCTTTTTGAGCCTACTTAAATAAAAAAATTGCCGCTTTTTATATCACTTGTTACTTTTTATGTGAACATTTATATTGTAGTCATACCAAACGAAAAAATTAAAAAAAAAATATCTATAGAAACAGGAAATTCTATATGTAGAAATACTGTCACATCGAGATACCTCAATAGGTATAGAGCTATATATGTTATACTATAAAATAAAGTAATCAAACAAACTGATAGGGTATTTATATATCTGTACACTCATACTCATAACGTTTGCTGTAAAACTTTATGCAAATTGACTTGAAATCTAGCCAATTGACTACTTTCGCGATGTAGACGCATGGAAGTACCTGTGGGAATATGAGAAACCGTATTCCCACTCATATTAACCGTATTAATGATTATATTTATTAGGATAAATTTCACAGTTCCTTAAAATATAAAAAATCTTGTAGATAATATTAAAAAGGCAGTGTAGTTATTTTTTTCTAAATATTGTTGTTAACTTATTGCAGTTCATAATTTTCACACCCAGTATTATTAATGAGAAGATTTCGAGTCAGAACACTTTTGCACAAGTTAGATTAATGTCTCGCAATTCCTTCTTAAGAGCAGAAGCTTTACACTGATAATAACTCCTCGTCTCGAGCGATTTGTTACCTTGTCTTGATTTTAATTTAACTAAAGAAAATAAATCATTTAATGTTCACAAAATTCATGAGTTATTAGCGACTGCAACTATACCCCAGCGTTAATTAAAATAAGTTTTGCGGAGTCCATTAGGAAGTTATTTTTTGACTTAATTTATAGTCACAACATCAACACTATGAAAACTTTAATTTCTGTTTATAAATGTTTCTATCTGTTTCATAATGACATCACACAATGGTTATAAGTTATAACACATTTTAAATAAAGAAGCAGGTATAAAAAATCATTTAAATAATAAAATATATAATTAATATGAGGCTATATAAAAAAATTAAACTAGTTTTTTCGTCTATTAATACAAAAAAAAAATCATATGAATTACAAAATAACAAGAAAGTATCATTTACTTATATTTTATATGAGGGCGAATTTTTTCTCCTCAAATGTATGTAACAAATTGAAACCCATTGGGGTACAATTGAGGGTTGACAATTTTGGGTACTGTAACGAATCATAATAATACTAATAATGAAAAAATAGTAACAGGTTTATAAAATAGCAAATTAAAAATATATAATTTTTACTCACAAAAGTTTAATTTTTACCCCCAAAAATTTAATTTTACCCCATTTGGGGTAATTTACCCTGGTTCCCTGACCGCTGGTCTATAGTAAAACGCACACGTAGCCATCTATCAGTTTGTTTTTGAGGGTTTTCTGATAAATATTATCATGGGTAAAATTGACTAGTTTTAAAGTTTTGAAATTAGTAACCAATTAGGGAAACCTATTTTCTTGACTTTCAAAATCTGTCAGATTTTGAATTGGAATTATGCAAGGTTTGAAAATATTTGAAGTATGAAAGCTAGGTAAAATACTATCCACAGGATTTCATTTCTATTACAAAATATATTAAAGGTCACTAAAATTCTAGTTTTCAAAACATCCTTTGTTGCACAAACGTTATATTGATTAAATGTTTGCATATTCAACTTCCGTTGCCTTCGGGTTTATGCATCGGGATAATCAATACTGACTCCGTTATAATAAGTACGTGCTAATAATTTATATTCTATAAGATATTTATTTATAGGTTTACATGTTTAAATGTGTAAATTTTCAAAACCACTGTAAACCATTATAGCTGTTTTTCGAGGGGTCAACCGTGTAGTTCCCCATCCCGTGGGAAGATGGGGAAATCCGTATTAAGTAATTGTCTACGTTACAAAAGGAGTCATCTTGGGAATTTTCAAATCAATCGCGAATAGTTCCGAAGTACTTCTGATGAACTGCCTCATTGGTCTAGTGGTTAGCATGTTCGACTACAGACATGAGGTCATGGGTTCGAGTCCCGGGTCGGGCCAATTTAAATATCAATATTGAGTTTTCTATTAAGTATTTCTCAACATTTGCCCTCTACCAAAATTAAGCCGTCGGTCCTGTGCCTGATCTCTCCGGTTGTGTCTGACTACCGTCACATCGGACTATGAGAGTGAAGGAATAGAGAGTGCACTTGTATATTACGCCTGCCAATTCGCTGTGGAGCAGCGTGGTGGGTCTATGCTCTAAAAACTCTCTCTCATATGGGTGAGGAGGCCTGTGCCCAGCAGTGGGTCGTTAATGGGCTGCTACTTACTTATTTACTTTACTTACTTCTGATGAATAAGTGAGTTTAGTGGTATAACGCCATCATCACCAATTACCTTTCAAACGGACAAAGGTAGTAACAGTATCGCGTTTAATATATACAATTTGAATCTTTTATACACTTCGGGACACATCTATTGGCCCACCTTAGAGTTTAGGTTTCGATGGCCCCTACCGAAATATTATTGCTAGATTGAACAAAAACTATTGATGCAGTTTTAAACCTGGTACTTTTTACCATCTTTTTCGATCGTAATGTTTNGTCCCCGACTTCTGACGTCACCCGGACGTGGATATCACCCACGTTCCCGGGGGCGCTTCTGATCTTGTCCTTTTCAGGTGATGTTCAGCGATAACGTCGCTCCAAGCCGAGGTTCGGTCTCAAAGGAGACGCCCTTGGAGCGGCGTTTCCCCGGAGAGCGAGCCCTTTTCAGGGCTCGCACTCGAAATGTGGCGGCCTCCATAAGAGCCCGTCCTCCTCCCGGTTATGCTGTAAAAGCCAGTAGGGCTAACAGCTAAACACAGTTCGAAAAAAAAAATTCAACTTCCGTTGCCTTCGGGTTTATGAACCGGGATAATCAATACAGACTTTCCGTTATAATAAGTACGTGCTAATAATTTATATTCTATAAGATATTCATTTATAGGTTTACATGTTTAAATGTGTAAATTTTCAAAACCACTGTAAACGATTATAGCTGTTTTTCGAGGGGTCAACCGTGTAGTTCCCCATCCCGTGGGAAGATGGGGAAATCCGTATTAAGTAATTGTCTACGTTACAAAAGGAGTCATCTTGGGAATTTTCAAATTAATCGCGAATAGTTCCGAAGTACTTCTGATGAACTGCCTCATTGGTCTAGTGGTTAGCATGTTCGACTACAGACATGAGGTCCTGGGTTCAAGTCCCGGGTCGTGTCAATTTAAAAATCAATATTGAGTTTTCTGTTAAGTATTTCTCAACATTTGCCCTCTGCCAACATTAAGCCGTCGGTCCTGCGCCTGATCTCTCCGGTTGTGTCTGATTACCGTCACATCGGACTATGAGAGTGAAGGAATAGAGAGTGCACTTGTATACTATGCCTGCCAATCCGCTGTGGAGCAGCGTGGTGGGTCTATGCTCTAAAAACTCTCTCTCATATGGGGTGGAGGCCTGTGTCCAGCAGTGGGACGTTAATGGGCTGCTACTTACTTACTTTACTTACTTCTGATGAATAAGTGAGTTTAGTGGTATAACACCATCATCACCAATTACCTTTCAAACGGACAAAGTTTGAATTTTGAAGAGTACAATTTGAATCTTTTATATTTTATAACAATATTAATATACAACTCTTCTATAAAGTATCTTTCTGAGCTTAATAATACTCTACACATTTTGACAACTCCATAGATGTTATATGAATTCGTTCACTTATTACAATAAAGTAACGTACACAAGTGACATTTTTTTCACAATATTAGCAATCAAACAATAACACTGTTTCCCGAGATTGCACAATAATAAATCTCATTTACTGAGAATCAACCTATTTATAGCACAGAGTTTGCACTTAATGTATCCAGTATAATGACAACAATTATAAATCTAAGAACATTTTTAAAACCCAAAAACTTCCAACAAACAATATAATTTGTCGTTACATATTTTTAATATCAAACTCACCGACATATAAAGTCTCGGGAATAAGCGTTATATTGCGTTATTAAATAAAAATTAATATCAGTTTTACCGAATTGCGGTTAACGACGAGTATGAGCTGCGGTTGTATGTCGAATTGCATAATTCATAAAGTGCCCATTCCGCACGGATGCACCTCCATCGGCTGAATCTGACAATAATATACCTGTATTGTGCGGATTCGTGTATCGATAAACTAGTTATTAGTTATTATAGAATCTTGTTTAAAAGTTATCCAATATAAGATAAACTAATATTTTAAAGAGGATACATTTGTGTTTTGTATGTAGTATGTTTGTTTGTAAAGTTTTCAAACAAAAACTACTAGACCGATTTTCAATTTATTTTCACCGTTAGAAAGCTGCATTTTCAAGGTATGAAATAAAAAGTCTGTTATCGCGTGCGCTGCGGATCTTAAAAATGTTCTACTTCTTGTATTATAGAACGTAGTAATATTTATAAAAAAGTCCGCGATACCATATGTCCAACTACTGCAGTTATGCCACTATAGTTACTTTGTTGCATTTTAAAAGCTAATAAAAGTGCTGACAATAATCAAACCATATTATTCATACCTGTGTACCTTATAAATTAAATGATTTTATTAAAGACCGTTTCAATACCTGTAGAATACTTTTTAATTTATCAAAATCAGACATTCCATTCAAATGGTATATAGAATTTAAAAATCTAATTCTAAAGAAATAATGTATCCCGAGTCGAACTCAAAAGTGTCAAACGCTGTATATAGAGAAGTTCTGAGGCAATAAATTATTACAAATATATCTCTTCTCTGATATTTTAGAAAAAAGTTATGGGTTTAGAATTTTTCTTCTTACTGATGGACTATTAGAGTCCTTTGGATTTCGGTTTTATTAACGACTAGTCTTTTTGATATTTCGGTCTTATTTATTGGCAGAAAGACGTGCTCTTGTAATTATGTACCATGATACTTTGTAGAAATTCGTTCAATATTAGAAACGTACGATTTACAGCAACAGTCACTTTGCAACACTCATTTCTATCCTTTTTGGTGGTGAATAAAAGCATGAAAATTGCCTGATATATGGTAATGTCATACCTACCAATAAGGCAACAATTTGATTCGGATAAAGCTTGAAGCCTATTCCTGTAAAAATAAGACGTGACCGTCGATATTTTTATACAGTCCAAAACTTTCCATGACAACATTACATAAATCTAAATCGCATAATCTTAGTAACCTGTTGAATATCGCAATTTCTAAATAATTATTATTTATTAGTAACGAATGATTATTCAGTGTCCAAGAGGGCTTAAATGTTAGATATTGCTGAAATACAAAGTAAATATGTTTTAATTTTTAATAAACAAGCTATAACAAACATATCAAAAGATAATAATAGCAAAAAATATACCACCTAAAAAATTATCTACTAACCAAATTTTATGGAAAATTAAAAAAACTGCATAGAATTTATTTAAAATACAAGAATGTTAATGTAAATTAACTTACTATATGCTGTGTTACTGTAACAGTGATTTATTACGCTGCATCGCGAATTCCATTAAGTGAGAAGCTTTTTCCAAAACCCATCACGAGAACTTTTGGAAAATTCATTTGTAACTCAACTGCTCAAGTAGAAGATTCATATTTAATAGTAAAGTACATTTAAATAACACAAAGGAATGTTTTTAAAGTAACTGTAAAGTTTTAAGAATTCTTTGAACCTTAGCTATATTACGCACAAAGGTTTTCAATTTTGTAACGAAGAAAGAAGATCATAAAAATTTAATTATTCAACTTAATTTGTCCACGGGATTAATGCGGGACACTTTGTTACGAGACGTAAAAGTTTTTAAAAGTCAAAAATGAAATTATTTATGTGTGATTTTCTATACTATTTATAAATTTTAAGTTAATGAAGGCTGATCTTATCTTTTTTTAGCGAAATGTCAAGTAGCTATTAGCCCTACTGCCTTTTACAACGTGACTAGGAGAGGAAGAAAGAGTGGAACCTCGGCCAGGAAAACCAAAATAATCAATCAATTATTGGTTGGTTATATTTGTCATCAATTTTAGTAAATAAATACACGGTGCCTAAAATACAGACGAATAGACCAGCATGAAACCAAATGGGCATAAAAGCTTGTATTGGACCAAAAATTTCTTATTTTTATAGCTATAAATATCAGATCTTTGTTTGGGTCAGAAATAAATGAGTTTTTGCATTGATCATAAATCATTCTAATCGTAACATGTATTAATATTGTAAATAAAATTTGGCGACATGATACGGCTCATTTTTCCATTACGAAAACTTTTTCAATTGTACAAGTACAAATATATAAGTATCATATTGACCAAGATAAGCAAATTCCAAAGCTACCTTATTTATTTACTTTTTATTAATAGATTTTAAAAGTCATTTGAAAATTCTTTTTTATTTTACTGTAATATATTACTTTGATGATATATACATAAAAGACTACAATATCTTGGTTATACAATGACCTTAATTTTTCACTACTACTTTCATCTGACCGCATTCAATAAAAACTACCACTTGACATATTCGAGAAGTTTGTCTAGTTAACATTCCCAAATTAACATTCTTGTAGAAGCAGCTGTATAATGTCGTGTTGTAACATCAACTCACGCATCGTATCGCATAATTTCACTTAAATTTTAACATACAGTGTAATATTTTGTGTTATAAGCGATTGGAATGATATTAATATTTGTTATCAACTAACTACTTTCCATACAGTCGATACAACTTTCTTAAAGACTAGTATTTTGAAATTATATAAATGGTAATAGAACCCATGTTTTATTAAATTCTTTAAAACCTTTATGTAATGATATGTATAGTATTTTTTTAACGCTGGGAAATCCTCGTGGATACCTGGAATACTCGGAAGGATGTTCTAGGTTATGCCGGACTCATACCAGCTAAAACCCGGTTGACTAAAACTAAGAACTCCATTGACAGACATTCGCAATCCCGCCAGTGAAACCCCGCCGTTTACCAAACTCCAAAAAAACAACCAAAAACAGACCAAAAACTTACTCCGAAGGTGACTTGCATGGAGCACCTGGTAAGCCACCAATCACCTCGCGGGACCTCTCTTTGTTGGGCAACGGATCCCGAAACCGTTACCTAAAGGTCACCATCATATGTACAGTAATGATACTTTTATACTGTACTGTACAGTACTGATATTTTTAAATTAAATATTGTAATGATGATAACAAAAAAAAAAACTTACACCCGACTGAGTTTGTTGTGGGCTCTTCTCAGATCAGGGCGCGAAGGAACCCTCGTAACTTTAGATTGCAAGTCGTTCTTTTATGTTATCATCAGTCATTCATTTAAATAATAAATAGAAAAAAACACGATATTTGACGATTCAAAAGTGCTGTAATAGGCCTTTTTTTCTTTTTTTTTTTTTCGCTGGGAAATGCATTTAGGCACGAACCCCGACCTACAGGTCAGGAGTGTGGGACTCGGCGAGGGAGGAGACCTCGCAATACCCACTAAAACCCAGCGGAACCCTCTTCATCCGTAAGTGAGGCACCAGGTGATCAACTTTCGCATTCGTCCCTGGTACCCCAGATGAGTCCAACTGAGGATTCAAGGAGGTGGAAGGAGGCGCGCAAACACGCGCCGCCTAGTACCCTGCCTCCTTCGGCGGTGAGCGGGAGCATCAGCTGCATTCTCCCTTTCTCGCTCATGGGCTTCCTTAAGCGAGACTACGGTCTCGCAGAAGGAGGATACTTCGGCCCACATCCTATCATTGGAGAGCATCGCACCTATAATGCTCCCCAGCGAGAGATCACCGCCAATCATTGCCACCAGGAGGTGACGTTGAGGTCCCCAGGCTGCACACTCTGCCACAGTGTGATGCGTTGAGTCGACTGCTGCACCACACTGTTGGCAAGCGGGTGACTCCTCCCGGCCAATTCGATGCAGGAACTTTCCGAAGCATCCATGCCCGGTCAGAACCTGCACCAATCTATAGGAGAGCGATCCGTGCTCTCTGGAAAGCCATTGTTCCAGATGAGGTCGGATCGCCGCCACAATGTTCACGCCCGCTACTGGGGACCCGAGGCACTCCTTCCATTTTTGGACCAGGGCCTGGTCAGCTAGAGTTCTGATCCTCCGAACCTCTTCGGCATCAGCCCAAAGGCTCTGCGCTCTCGCCGCCACTCTATGTCGGTAGACGGCCGCAAGAACCTCAGACCGCAGCTCCCACGGAGGATCGCCCGCCAAAAGGGTCGCCGCTGTCCAGGATACTGTACGGTACCCCCGTATTGCCCTGATCGCTATTATCCTCTGTGCCTTATGCAAGCAGAGGATATTTGGTGCGGTCAGGGCATCGACCCACACAGGTGCACCGTACAAAGCCATACTGGCGACGATCCCGGCGTATAGTCTCCGACAGGGCGATCCAGGTCCCCCCAGATTAGGCAGCAATCTGCCGAGCGCAGCTGCGGTGTTGATAAGCCGCGGGGCTAGCCATGCAAAATGCGGCCGGAAACTCCAGCGGCCGTCCAATAAAAGGCCCAGATAGCTGTAATAGGCCTACTTGAATAAAGATATTTTGACTTTGGCTTTGACTTTGACTTTGATATTACTTAAGTTACAAATGACAATATTCCCTTCATAACAAAACTTGAGCACCTGAAGGGTGTATACAGATATTAATATTTACATTTTTTTTAATTCTTTAAAACACTTGGATAATAGTATCCTATTTTAAGACAAAAATGTTAATTTTCAAATCACAATCTGTCAGTAAAACGTTCGAAAGTGCGAAGTTTCTTAATATATTTTTTAAGCATCTAACACCTAATGTAGTTAGAAATAGGACAGAGTGGGGTAGACGATGGGGCGACATAAATTGCACTTCCATTATAGGGTAAATGCGGTACCTTTAAACTATGGGACCAACCGAGATAAGAACACCTGAGCTGCCCTTCTTTACAACAAAATTACTTTGTGAAACTTTCCTGGAATACTTTTAAAATGAAAGGTATTTTTGTTTAGCAATATCGTCTTTGGTTTGAGACTAGAAAACTTTGTAAAAATATGAATAGTTTGTATTTTCAATGTTTTTTCAATTATTTATTAGCTTAACACTCGCTTTTATATTAATAAAGTTTTTATTTCAAATATTATTACATCATTTAATTTACTTCCTTCTACATAATGAGTTTAAAAAGTTTATTCTTCATAAACTTAGAAATTGACTTTTTTTATTTATTCTTTTTACTTATATATCATTTATCATTAATAATACAGTGTGAAAGTATTAAATTTTCACTGTCTTGGAGAATTATTTTAACACATGAATCTAGAATGTCTTAATGCGACTGCGTGTGTATTACTTAAAGAAAACTTTCTCACGGCCTGGATCAGAACATACACGTTGTACATTATCTTTTAGCACATGTCTAAATATATGAACACTTGGCGATTAATTTGTTACAATAGCATCCTTAATGTTACATAACATACGGCAGCAAATATCTTTATAGTAACGGCACTAAATATAATTAAACTTACATATTTTCTATAATATTATCTGTTATAAGACTTTGAAACCATCCAACTAATGTGATCCTAAAGTGATATCACTAGAAACACTTTTTGGTGTATGTGGTTTTATGCACGAGTAACAGCACTTTCACTCGTGATCTATAATAACTTCTATATTATAGTAGTTAATCAACTAATATGCAAAAATATGTCTTCTGATGTGTTCTTAGAATAAATTTAAAACCATTCAAAGCCTGATGACTATACACGTTAGATCATACTTTTAACACTGAGAACACTTATTAAAACTATATAAAAGGTAAGTAGCAGCCCATTACCCTCCTCACTCATATGAGAGAGGGTTTTTAGAGCACACACCCACCACGCTGCTCCGCTGCAGATTGGCAGGCACAGTCCACAAGCGCACTCTCTATTCCTTCACTCTCATAGGCCGATGTGACGGGAATCTGACACGACCGGAGAGAGATCAGGCGCAGGACCGACGGCCTAACGTGCTCTCTGAGCCACGGGGTTGGAGCACACCGCCAACTTTCTAATTTCGGGGAATATTTAATAAAATCTTAATAGAAAACTCAATATCCATTTTTGAATTGGCCCGCCCCGGGACTCGATCCCAGGGCCTCATGTTTGTAGTCGAACATGCCAACTACTAGACCAGTGAGGTTGTTCTCGCAGTATGTTTTAATTATTATTTCATAAATAAATTAAATTAGCGAAATATTGTACGGGGCCATCTAACGAAATCTTACGTAAAAGCTCAAAAGTTTCTGTTAAGATTTTGAGTTGAAAAAGCTCGTCTATCGATGTCCATCCATCTGATGGAGTAGGATTTGAAAGATTTTTCATACATATTACTTATTACTATTAAAGAAGCAGAGTTTTTGTAGTAGGTACTAATTTAATATTAAAGCTATATTATCATAATTTTCTTTTTAGTTAAATATTAACAGAGTGGTAATTTGATAAAAGTTCAATATATTTTGATCAGGAATCCTTTCTCTGCGGGCATTTTCGTTACACGATAAATATTGACTGTTATGATACTCTTTGGTCGACTGCAAACATTGTTAGTGCAACTAAAGCGAGGAAAAAATTTTCCAGATATGATTTGTATATACCGCAGGCTCAGTTTTTTGGGCGTTAAGAATGAAATATGCCTCGAGGTTTTCTACTATTAAAAAGGTTACCATTTATCGCAAGCCTCTTTGAATAAAATAGGCATTTACTTTTTATTCAAATTTTAAATGTCCAAAAATCTTTTTCAATTTACTCATAATCATGTATAATGTGAAGGTCCTTTGTGAATGTTTGTTAATTACGTCTCTAAAACGATTTAAAATTTATCATTAATAGTTATGAAAGATTATAGAAGTAGTTCAATAATTTAAAAAAGGAAATTCAGAATACGAGATTATTTTAACAAATTTTTCAATCTCTTAGCGAAGATCCATTCAGAGAGACCAAATATCCCTTTACTTTTAGTTTCAAATTTCAACTTATTTATCGCTGATAATGGAACAGTCTAGTAAGAAATTAAGAAAAACAGAATAAGGTAAAAGTGTTAAATATTATTTTATAGATCTGCGTTCTCTCGTCCACATTCTTTATCTAAAGAACTGTAATATAACAATACATAAAAAAATAATAACCGCCTTCCAACTTCAAGAAAGTTGTTTTACAAATGAAGTTGAGGTACATACCTCCACGAAACATCTTCAGTAAATTAAGTTTAATCCAACTTGCTTTAGATACAAACAAAATTATTCCCTTAATTAAAACTTCTCTTGTAACGGATAATTAACGAAGATAAATAGAATTGTTCGTATTTGTTTACACCTACATTTAATTACACAAAATAATGGCGAATCCCAATATACATAAATATTTTTTTATTCCTGATCATTTTATTATTATGATTAAATTATAATCAAAACTCGAGATAAATAAATAAGAAAAAAATGTGTGGTGTCACGAGACACCGGATATGAACGAAGTTCCTTATTATTAAAATATTAATTTTAAGTTCTATTCGAGGTGTAAAGAAAATAATTATTCAAGTATACATTTTTATTATGATTTTTTTTATTGATAAATAAATCTCCTTTACAAAGTTTTCAACTTTATTTTATTTACAATCATTTATAATTAATAATCACCGTCGTCACGTAGACTATGCATTAGACACTGTATAGCCATCATACAAAGATTATACATAAATAATAAAAATCGTTCTACAATATAAAAGATCACACTTGCGCTACTTTGGTATTAGTAAACGAAAATATAGAAAAACGTACTTACGCCACTTTGGTATTACAAGTTTTGGTATTTAATGTACGCTTTAATTTAATGTACGTCGCTTCAACTTATGGTCTTAATTTTTTCCGTCTAGCCCACATTCCACTCATTTCGACTCACAAATTCATCAATAAAAAAAATGTTTAAATCTACACACCGACCTGGAGGTGAATAAAAATTATCATAAATGTATGATTTAATATAACTGAAATAATAACTTCAAAAGCTTTTTTCACAATAAAATTATTTACTTTATGCAATGCTTACATAAATCTAATACATCAATAACTTTAATATTCTTAATTTGTTGAAACTTCTATCATTATCTAATACACGCTTAGAATAAACATATAGAGTCTACAAGTTAATCTTAATTCACGACGTCATAATAAAAGTTCTGGCTTGAACTTCGCAAACTTATTCCAAGTCGCATACCATATATTCAATACAATATTAGAATTTCATTATGAAACTAGAAGGCAGCCCAATTATCGCACATAAATAACGTACAATTTACAGTATGCGAATTGTTCGATTTAACTTTATGTTTAAAACCACCTGGAACTACCTTCAAAATCTAATGCAAAATATACCTTTACGAATACATAAATAAAATTGTTTTTAATCATTGCGGATTCTGTTATTGGCCTCTATTTAACCATTTATTACAATCCATTAACTTGACATAACTTATAATATCAACAATTCCAACTTAATTATACAATTTTATTACACAATTCGATAGAAATTCATATTTTAAATTGATTAAACGAATGCCTCTTTACAATAAAACATCATTGTAACATTTGAGGTTCAATCGGGGTGGAGATATTTTTTTTTAATTTACCCCTATTAGTAGAAATACCATGTATATATTTTTATCCTAAGATGCAATGTCTCCGAGGGAGGCAAAGTACACAAGTGCACTCTCTATTCCTTCACTCTCATAGTCCGATGTGACGGGTTTCCGACACGACCGGAGAGAAATCAGGCGCAGGACCGACGGCTTAACGTGCTCTCCGAGGACGGGGGTGGATCACACCGCCAACTTCTCAACTTCGAGCAAATATTGAGAAAATCTTAAATAGAAAACTCAATATTGATTTTTGAATTGGCCCGACCCGGGACTCGAACCCAGGACCTCATGTCTGTAGTCGAAGATGCTAACCACTAGACCAATGAGGCACCTCTATGTACTATTAAGTCGTTACGTTTATAAAAACCCTTATGTGATTTGGTGTACAATAAAATATAATCTATCTAGCTTATCATAGTGCTTGTTAATACTGTTTTATAAAATTATGAAATCAACCTACGGAAATTTTATAATAAATGGGAAACCTTGCAATTGGGATTAGTTTGTCTTAATATAGAAGACAATTTAACTTTGACTCAATTTATGTGTCGCGAACAGTAACGAACTCGATTATTTCAAAGGAGTCGTATGTTAACTACATTATGAGTTTGAAAGTGAACATTAAGAACAAAATGTTACAGAAGTTGTGATAATTAAATAGGCCAAACGAGTAAATTTAACAGTTTTAGTCATATATTTATTAGGAAAAAGCAATTTGCATTAAGAACTAAAACTAATAGACTCTACTATAATTCTGTATATAAGTTTGCCAGTATTTGGGCCACATAATAAATGAACTAAGTTAGTCGTCGTATCACGTGTAACGAACTCAATTATATCCAAGGCTTCATAAATTTACTTCTAAATGAGTTACCAAGCGAAGATTTCCATTAGAATCATATAATATGAAAACTTGTGACAGTTTAAGGAAAATATATATAGCTTAATATACTCAATACATCTTAAAAATGCAAAAGGGTGATGGACACACACATGAATCCATACCAAAAATCTTGCATAGAAATGTAGATTATTCAACATAATAAGCGCATATAATTGATAATTTTACATCATCGCATATTAATACGTATTTTAATAAAAGGAACTTTTCAGGAAACTTGGAAAATGCGAGAAAGATAATTTAATTTGCCAACACATAAAAATTTCACCTAAAGATATACTTATCTTGATCGATGTAAGGGTCATCTAAAAAATATCTTATTATTAGAGTAATAGTTTAAATAGAAACTACTTTAACTTTTTCCTAATTATTTATATTGTTTTATAAATGATACAATACACTTCTCTTCGAGAACAGCTAACTATTCATCACAGTTCTACATTATAAATATCACGAATATTTCACATTAATGTTTAGAGCATCCAATACTCATTACTTGGCAATTTTACACACATAAATACACCTCATCAGTACATTCGTATTAGCTTAGCAGTATATCGTTTCACTCATTGTTTTGCTCCATTCAGGTGTAAATTGATCAATCAGAAGCTTTATCTGACTGTTGAAATATTCTACAAACATAAACAACGAGCTTCCAATCTATACCCAATAACGGCCGAGTAAAAGTAAATTACATTAGCTTTGATGATAACTGATCGAAATTGGAAAAAGGTACTTTTTAAACCAATTCAAACTTTTTTTTTTGTTTGTTTCATTAAATGGCATAAATTTTTCGAAACAAATATTTTAAAAAATCTAAATAAGTATACTTATACGGCATAAAGGTTATTGTTAGCGTTTATCTTATTAAATTAAAATTAAACTGTAACTGTTTGTATTTAAAAGTTTCTATTTCACAAATTTATATTGGTTTGTAAGTGGCGATTTCTATCATTATTATACCACATCAACAACTATCAATGCTACTTCACTCTAATTTAAACTACAAAAATATCATAAATTATAATATCCAAAGAACTAAATATGAAATTAACCTAAGCAAATATTAATTTTAAAAAATAAAATCAAAATTGTGTTTATATTTTAACACTAAATACTATTGTGTAATTAAAAATGGAGTACAATACTGTGACTGCGCTGCACTACGTGATGTGTGGATAGTTAGTTTATCCCTGAGATTGACTACAATAACTCAAAATCTGTAACATAATAAATATAAATTTCGACATAAATATAGATGTTGCATTCTAGAATTTCAACTGAAGTGCTCGTAGTATAAACTCCCAGTACGTAATTCAAATTCGCCTTAATAATTCAATGCAATCTCATCGACGGTTATTTGAGTTTCTCGTTTCAATAGCAACACACGGCAATGGTGCCCTATATGTACGGAAAACTCATTGTACGGCACAAATTCATGGGATTTATGTCAGTAGTAACATGAATATCAGAGGTATTGATCGTGTTATTCGGTCTATTTCTTTTTATTCGACGACGTGTAATGATGATGCATTTCCAAATACAACCTGGATAAAAGAGAAAAAGATTTTTTTAACCGATTCTAAAGGAGAAAGTGCTAGGGTTTTTTTATACTGGAGTAATACACTACACTAAATGTGTCATTTTTATTTATTCAGGAACATCAACCACCAACATATAAAACAATTCAAATCGTTATAAATAACTAGCTGACCCAGCATCGTTGTTTTGCAAAAACATAGGGGTTGGTGATAGAAAGGTGAAAATTTAGGGTTGTATGTGTTTTCGTATGCTGTATCAAAAAAATAAAAACAAAATATTTTGTCAAAAAATTAAAAATCAAATTTTGGAGTGGATAACCGTTAACATATAAAGGTTTGAAAAATAGTTAGTAGCCGACTCTCAGACTTATTAAACATGCATAAAAAAATTCACAAAATGAGTCAAGCCGCTTCGGAGGAGTATGGGAACGAACATTGTGACATGAGAATTTTATATATTAGTTAATAGGTCCTGGTGTTTTATAACTTAGTATAAAATGTAACAATAAAATATATACAAAAATAGAAAATATATAAATCTTTATAAATAAATTGATAAATACAGGAAGAAAAAATTAAAACAATACGTTGAATAAAAATTACTGAGTCCTTCCATTAATACTTACAATCACCCACTTCGTATAGTAATTGTTTGATAGGATAACTTAAAAAATAACCCCTTTAAAAGATGCACTTTAAAATACAATCCTAAAAAAGCGTAAATTACCAAAGCAGAAAATATAATCCCTAAGACAAATGGAGGAGACACGAATATCGTATCTCGCTACAATTTTCAAATACCGTATTCGTATTGCTTAAGTTGTAACTGTTTCGGTCCGTAGAGCTCTTTGTAAAGACATCTAATACAGAAAAGTTATTACATTGAAGATAAGATTAATATTGGGTTTAGTGTCAAAACTTGCCACGTTATTTCTGCAGAGTTGTATACAGTAGCTAATTACTTATATTTTGAGAAACTTGATTTCACAAGAGTTTGTTTAGCCTACTTATATGATAAATACTCACTGACTATTTCTCGTAGCTGTGGTAAGTTTAGACAAAATCATTTCATCCATGTAGAATTTGAAAATAGTTTAAGAAAATCTTAGCTAGCTTGTTAGCTTTATAGGTATCCTCTGTGAAAGTCTGCACAAAATCATTTTAATGGTTTCGTACAATTTGTCCATAATAGACGTAAAGTTTGAGTAAGACGGTGAACTGGTTTATTGGATGAACTACTGAAGAAACACTCAAATCAAGCACAAAATCGTTTCAAACAAACAATGCTCTAAGATTTTAATGCTTTAGTTTTAAGATAAGAAGACTATCAACATTGTATAAATTTAATAATTTGGAAACATAAGTTGGTCAGTTGCTATTGTAATGAAAATTGTCTGCAAGATACATCTTTGTATATGATTACAAAATCGAACATTCCCCGAGGACGTAGAGATCGATAAGCAAACAAAATGTACCAAAAACAAACAATGAGAATTCACGAACGATCGCTCGCGGCAGTTAATCCAATTGCTGACTTTATCAATTCCTTTGTGTTTTCTTAGTGAGTTTGCTAAACAACTTATTTTGTTTATGAAAATCGGGTATCTATTGTTAGATGTCTTCTAAGAAACTTTTAATTGAGCTATCAGTGAGTATTTTATTTTATATTTAAGTTCTTACAAAATTTTACCTGTTCTTAGAACTATTGCTTTCGATGTGGTAGTTAGAGCATCATATTCGAGCCTACTGGTTTACTTTTGAAATCCATTTCAACTCTCATCCCATCTCGCTTTATTTCCAGCAGGCGACAAAATTTTATATTTTCTATCAAGTTATTAAGCCACCTTGCCAGCTTAAGGTCTCCCCGCCAGTCGCGTTATATTGAAACAATTTGGCGCTGATTTTGTTTTAAGAGCATGAAACATTAAAATGGGATCGCACATTTCATGAAATGGGTTTCAATCGTAAGCTCATGTTAATGGACGATGGTTAAATTGACAAAGTGTAGCTTAATGTTCCAAACTAGATCATTCCTGATTTAATTCTATATTTAATACGCATACAGCAGTTAATTTGTGACCACGATCCATGTAACAGGATAGAAATATTTGCAAAATATTTCGTAAATACGTTCTTACATATACTACAAATGCTGAAATTTATTCCACTTACACTACAGAATTGCCATTAAAACATGAAAACAAACTCCTGAATAATAAAAGTACATATACTTATTCGTTGACGTATTCAATAGCTATTTTCAGCACAAGCAGAAAGCTGGGCTTTATTCAATTCTCGTATACTTAACGCTAACTTAATCAACATATTAATTTAGCTGGTAAGACGTAACGTCTTATGGATTTATGAATTATTTTTGAAAGCATAATAGGTAAACTAAAACCCAATAAAATTTATGGGAGAATTTTACATATAATGTCATGGTTATTCAGATACTGTTTTTAATAGATACTAAATATTACTCAACATTATAAATAAACTAAACTAAGAGTAACTATAGATATTTTTATGTATTTATATTTAATTATTGAATAGTCCTTAAAAGTTACGATCACGGGTAAGACGTTGCGTCAATCTATCAAGAAAATGGCGGATATTTATAATACAACACAAAGGAAACATCGATCAAAGTCGCCTTTCGTTAATACAATACCGCTTTACACACAATTTAGACACGACATTGCTCTAAGTATTAAATTTATAAAACTTAGGAGAAGCATTTTTATTGCAGATAGGATCAAAATATTAAAAACTCGCAATGGGTAGCAGAACGTGTGTATATCGATGTCATTTTACCTGATAATCGTCTCATTTAAGTCGTAAATGGATATTACGACGAAATCTGCATAGCCTGGTAAGTCTAAGCTTTAAACACAATGACCTATTATTAAAAAATTACCAGTGACACCTATCGTTAACTTGTGAAACTCATTACATAAAAATAAACTGTATAGAAACCATAAGGGGTATGACGCCTCTTATCCAGAATAGCGCGCTTTCATCTAAGACTGTATCATCACTTACCCTCAGGTCAGATCACACTCAAGCGCTAAACTGTCGACAGTAAAAAACGTGACTTTTAAAAGATGGCGCTGTTAATTTTTAGCAAATACGATAATTATTTAATTAAAGTAATGTATATTTGAAAGAAGCATGTTAACAATATATATAATATAAGTCGCTGTAACACCTTGTGAATACATTTAACAAGGGATTTTTTGTGCTTAAATTTTATATTAAGCAAGATTAGCTTCAAGTTACCCAGAAGTTATTTCTGTACGACGTGCCATGTCGATGATCTCCTCGAAAACTCAATATTAGTAGTTTTCAATTATATTTTGCTATGTACTAACGTTCATTGTTAGTCATTTTAGACGATATATAGAATGCTTGATGTTCCCTTCTCGAAGTGGGAATATAATACCATACTTTCCAACTTTGTTTAGTGAGAATTATTTAACAGAAGGACCCAGTAGCTTTATTGTGGATGTGATGCATATGTGTGGATCGTGGATACAATGAAATTGAATAACATCAAAGTTAACACAATATACGTAGACACCACAGACTGCAATATCACAATTTTTTTCAGCTTTGGATAAATAATCCCACAATTTACAAAATTTCTATTAGTGACACATCAGAATTCCAAGTTTATTCTTCCCGTATCAGAAATGCACTGTGATATATATATATACATATATGTAATCAATTGCTGTTCGTTAGTCTTGCTGAAACGCGATAGGGGGTAAAGTGATTTGCTAATTTTAGTTTTAAATTTGTGGCCTTCCGGCGAAGGTTTATGAGGTGAGCGAATAGCAAAAAAATTCTTGGAATATAGTAATAACAGCAATTTTGCTTTTCCTTACAAACTATTCATAAATTAAAGTAAAAAGAACACTTTTTTCATTTCAACAACCACCAATTTCTGATCGCTAATATAATATTTGACGGAGTTTGGCGGGAATCTGGGCGTAAAGGTCGCGTTATATTGATGACGAATTCGTTGTATTCTGGCTAAGTTTTGCCTACTATTCTTAGTAAAGTTGAAGCATTCTGCAATTATTAGTCAGCTTTTTTATTCATTGAATCTAAGGCGGTACAGATTTTGCCGGCTTAGGTAATATACTATAGATATTCAATCCTTAGTATCATTGCCTTTTTTATTGTGTCACTATTTATCTGTAATGTGAACATAACTATTCTTACTATTAGTTCACACTCTCTTTATGTATGTAAAGTATTACCTTACGGCTTATACTTGTCTGATATCTAATCATGCCTTTTTTAGTCTCTATAAAGTTCTTTGTCCGACCGTAATTAATAGAAGATGGCCACCGTGAATGACACATAGTTCTTTAATATATATATATATATAATATATATATATATATATAATACAAATCTTCATTTTATCCACAATTTACGATGTGTGCTTCGTACTACGGATGCACAAAGGAGCAGGAGACGGGGATTGATACACGTGCGTGCGCGTAACCTGCACGTGTGCGATCCGCGTAACATCTGCCGAGTGGTTGCAGGGTTCACTGCACCGTTTGAGACCCTTGAGCATCTTGATCTTTTTAAATCATCGTATACACTTACAAGATTTTAAGTCAAGGAAACGTAAAAATGTTAGAAATATGCAATTAAAAAGTTAACTTGTACACGCTATTGTCCAATACATATATCATATAATAGTTCATATGAGTGGATATGAAAATTATAAGCAGCGTAGGCGATGTACCTTAATGAAGTTAAAGAAATTAAGTACGTATATAGACAAAGGTGTGTAGTATAGAGAAAGGTTTCGAAAGCGAGTCGAAAAAAGACTAATAAAATAATTCTGTGACACGAATGTGTTTCACGGCCTAAATTCTTATGAATTAAACATTATTTAAAGAAGATTCTTTAAAAATATAATAACGTGGTAATTATTATCACATAATAAAATATCAAGAATAAAAAATGATACATATAAGCAATTTAGCTGAAAGACATCGATTCACAATAATATTTTGACAATTTACGTTGCATTTCTCAATCAGTCTGTGTATAACAATAAGCCTCTCATTCTACGGGAAAGTCAAATTTTAAGTACAAATATAAGCCACATCGTTACCTGATAACAACTTTACCATAATTCTAAAATTTAACGTTTAATAATAGCAAAATATGTAAAAAAGTATATAATAGCAAACTTGTACCAAAGTAAATTTAGCGCCCGCAAGAGGCTATTAAAAAGGGTTTGTAATCCTTGTTTCTACAAACTCTCCAGCAACTTATTCGCATCGCTGGTTAACGAAGCGAAAAGTGCAGGTCACTAGTACGCCGTTAAAGTATTCGATATTTCACTAAGTTCGCGTAAGACTACGAAGTTTGCGTGACTTATAATATTAAACGTTTTATGTTAGTTTCATTTGCGTTGTCGGTACAAGTATGTTTTTTATTACTAGATACGTTTTCAAAGTCATGTTAATCATATGTACTAAATTAAAAATCCATTTAAAAACTATTTAGTTTACGGTCTATTCCAGTGCGTAGTCTACGCGTGGCTTACTATTCACAAAACCTCTTCTTTGTACAGAATATGTAATTACGAAATTACTAAACCGCTATTGTTTCTGTAGATGAGGATAAATTCACCACTAATAAGAGCAGTATTTAACGGCATAACCTGCGTAGTTTCCGATGGAATATGAATATTGGGAAATTCGTTGTTATGAAGCGAATACATCGCGACTCAACAGTAATTTTTCTATATTTCAAGTCAATCGGGTGTACTTGTAGTCTTTAACTAATAAAGAATTTTCGGTGGCTGCTATTTCTCACATAGATATAATTTAAGAAATCAATTCTTAACTTATGTAGTAATTATGAAGAATTTTAAAATAGATTTATAGGACTGTAGAGGAGACTAACTGAGTTTAACATAAGAAAATATCTCATAGGAATGCATACAGGAACCAGTATTGCGGCGAAAACATTTTCGCTACGCCAAGCTATACCTATTACGATAGGATTATAATAAACTCGGTTATATACATTTTGATTAAAATTTTGGAGTTTGGCGCTGTAAGTCAAAAGACAGTTCTAACTAGTAGGTACGGCTACAGATTATGTGGCGGTACCAATGTAAATTTCAGTTTGTAAAGTTGTTTCATTTAAACGGTGCTGTCTCATACGAGCAACACGTTTCTTTAGGTGTAGCCATATTCAGACACATTTTTTAATTTAGTTCAGATTCACTAAAAATCACAAAATAAATAAAAATTTTAACAAAACTGTTCCAAATATATTGGTATGCTATAAAAAGTAAAAAAGAATTGCGTGTTCTTTTTTAGAGTTCTTCGTATACTTATATTCCGAGTCGGCGTCAGCCAAGGAAGGTATCCCACAGGTCTACTTGGCAGCTCCGGCGCCGCTCACACCTATAGCTGTATGTGTAGTTTGTAGGTACCAAGGTACCTACAAACTACACATACAGCTGGAGTCGGTATCAGCCAAGGCTGATACCGACTCCAAATATAATAATACGAAGAAGTCTAAAAAAGAATACGCAACTATTTTTAACTTTTTAGAGAATATATTATATTTATAACAGCAACTAAACAAAGGCAGTTCTTTTTTTGTTAAAATTTTTATTTATTTTGTGATTTTTAGTGAATCTGGAAGTAAATTAAAAAATGTGTCTGAATATGGGTGCACCTAAAAAAACGTGTTGCTCATATGAGACAGCACGGTTTAAATGAAACAACTTTACAAACTTTTTTTTATTAGAAAGGATATACTTTTTTTGTGATAGTTTGGTTAGGTTCTGATGATGGAATCCATGACAAAGTGACGGAACTCTTCAATTCTTAGGAGCAAATGAACGATACTCGGCTGAATCTTCTATAAGCTATCCAGATATTTGAGTTGCCTACCGTAACTTCGGTATGGTCAAGTGGTAGTCGTAGTTAAATATGAAGATCAATGGAACTCCTCAACGACTTACAGTAAGAGTGCAATTTTTGGCAAAATATATAACTGTCTGTGATCCAATAGCAATGACCTTACGTTTGTTGCTGCATTGCAATATTTGAAAGGCGAATTATGTGTGTGTATTAATGTAAATTTAACTTTGTAAAGTTGTTTCATTTAAACGGTGTTATCTCATATGGGAAACGCGTTTTAGGTGTACACATTTTGAGACAAACTTCTTAGTTTACTTCAGATTCACTAAAAATCAGAAAATAAATAGAAATTTTAACAAAAAAAGAACCGCCTTCAAAACGAACTTACCGAAATATATTAATATGCTCTAAAAAGTAAGAAATAATGGCGTATTCTTTTATAGTGTTCTTCGTATTGTTATATTTGGAGTTGGTGTCAGCCGAGGTACATATATAGCTATAAGTGGGAGAGGCGCGGGAGCTGCCAAGTGGACACGCGGGGAACATCTACCTTGGCTGACACCGACTCCAAATATAACAATACGAAGAACACTATAAAAGAATACGCAATTATTTCTTACCTTTTAGAGCATATTAATATATTTGAAGTTTGTTTTGAAGGCGGTTCTTTTTTTGTTAAAATTTCTATTTATTGTTATGTCTACTCGTATTTTGGCACATATCAAATGTGGCAAAAATTTCCAAGGCATATTTGGAGTATCGAACACCAGAGTTTAGAATTTTCAAATTCGATCAACTCCAGCTTTTCAATTTCCGGTCCATTGAATTGAGCTCCGTTGAATATCTCTCGCAAAATAGAATCAAATATGCTGCAGTTTCACCAAATAAAGTTCATTTGTATGTAAGAAATTTTACTAAAAGAAAATAAACACTCATGTACGTCTTTACTTTCAGCTTTTCATCTATTCAATCCTTTGTATAAAATTTTCTTTTTTAATATAAAATTTTGTATAAAAACTGACTTCAAAAAAAGGAGGAGGTTATTAATTCCTCTGTATGTTTTTTTTATGTTTGTTACCTGATAACTTTCAGAAGGGTGAACCGATCTTGGTGATTCTTTTTTTTATGAAGGATGGTACTTGTCGTAGGGTCCCATTTTTCTTGTCCCGTCCTGATGATGGCATCCATGAGAAAACTGTTTTCTTAAATTAGCATTAAGCATGGACATGCGACTAATGGGCGAGTACGTCAAGATCACGGCTTCGTGTTTTATTGAAAAGGATATACTTTAAGGGTTGTTTGATGATAGTTTTATTAGGTTATGATCATGGGATCCATGACAAAGTAACGGAACTCTTACATTGTTAGGAGCAAATTAACGATACTCGGCAGAATCTTTAATAGGCTATCCGGATATTTGAGTCACCTGTGGTTATAGTCAAATAGTTGTCATATTTAAATATGATGATCAATGGAATTCCTCAATGGCTTATAGTAAGGGTGCGGTTTGTGACAGAATATCAAACTGTCCGTAATAAAATTGCAATGAGTTTACGTTTGTTGCAATTGCATTCACTACTTGTATAATAAGTGTATTATGTGTAAAGCGGTGGTAGCCGAGTTGGGGGGGGGGGGAGAGACTTGCGTATTAGTGATGAGCTCGATTACCATATAAAAGACAGATGACAGCAGGATGGTAAAGTAACCGATATGCAACATTTGCGGCACATTAATTTGTTTGGAATAACTGGTTTGAAGGCAGTTTTATTTTTTGTTAAAATTTTTATTTTACTTTTTAAGTACAGTACAGTACTACATATACTCCGCACATATGTAAACAGACAAAAGTCGTCTTTATAAATACACAAAAACCTCATGGAACATTTCCTGAAAAGGTACCATGTAACACAATGATTCACTTTGAGCAGGTAATATTTTATAGTACAATAGGTGAACTGCACACCAAATGGATAGAGCCCCAATAACGCAACCTTAAATACAATGGCTTGCGTACAGCAGGTGTTCCTTGACAAAGGCCGTGTGACAGAAGACTAGTTCCCAAATGGGTTTTAGATGGTTTATTACCTTCTTTATTAATATTTTTCTTGTCCTGCCAACTAGTAGTGTTCATACATTACATATCACGACGCTATTTAATGACTTTTATAAATAAAATCTTACGTACATGTATAAAATATTTCTAATAATATATATGAAATATCTCACAAATAATTTTCGGCGTTTGCATGTCATTAAGAACTCAGTTTCAAAGGTGTTAAATGTTCCACTCTGAACCGAATCAATTTCGAAAACAACGATTGCTCTTTATTTGTTCATATATCTTAGATTTTCCTTAAAATGGCTTCAATTAGTTAACCGTCCTGAATCCTTTCTACCCCTTTATTACGCAATATTTTCATGAACTGACTTTAATTCACAACTTTTTATAACAGGTTTTGTAAGAACTTCCCTCGTTGTTGCTCCGTTTATAGCTCTCCTGGTGAAGATTTTTATACAATCCTCCCTCAGCAGATATGTACTTGAGTAACATATACATATTTTCAATTTAAGCTGATTGGTTTTTTAAATTAATAGGTTTCCTTTTTAACAAGGCATTATCACCATTTCGCACTATTAACGGTTTCAAAATGTTTTTTTAAATAACTGTTCTATATTCTGTATTCATTGCCAATACTCTCTGTTTATATACATTAGCGATGTGATAATATATATACAATAAACAAGCAATAAAAAAATAATCCAAATCCTATATGTATTTTGCATGAACTTCTTAATATCATTATTTTGAAAGACACCTTGAATGAATATTTGAAATACTGCAAATGACATCCAGTACAAGTTTAATAAAATATAGGTATTTTAAGAGGGATGGATAAAAAGGTAAATCATTAACAATTGATATTTAGAATAACTGAGACTGCCTCATTGGTCTAGTGGTTAGCATATTCGACTACAGACATGAGGTCCTGGGTTCGAGTCCCGGGTCGAGCCAATTCGAAATCGATGTTGAGTTTTCTATTAAGATTTTCTCAATATTTGCCCGAAATTGGGAAGTGGCGGTGTGATCCACCCCCGTGCCTCGGAGAGCACGTTAAGCCGTCGGTCCTGCGCCTGATCTCTCCGGTCGTGTCGGATTCCCGCCAGATTGGACTATGAGAGTGAAGGAATAGAGAGTGCACTTGTGTGCCTGCCAAACCGCACTGGAGCAGCGTGGTGGGTCTATGCTCTAAAAACCCTCTCTCATATGAGCGAGGAGGCCTGTGCCCAGCAGTGGGACGTTAATGGGCTGCTACTTACTTACTTTTTACTTATTTAGAATAAATTATGACACATAAAGACGTTTTTTATTTAAAATTACACACACACAAACTGCGATTAGTTAACAAGAAAAAATTGAAAAATGTCCCACTAATTGAACGCTCATATAACCAGCTATCACATCAATCCGCACACCCACAACAACCGTAACACCTACGTAAACGGGGAAAATCAATAGTTTACTGATTTGTAAACTCTTCAAAGTAAATTTATGCTAACTAGACACCAAACAATTATACGAGTTCCTAATATTTTCTCAAACAACAGTGTACCTTACCCGTTCATTTACTCCGTTAAACGGGTTCGATCTGTGACTAATTAAAATGAGAATTATATATTCGATTTTTCTCCAGCTTTTACGTTCGTCGCCACGAGCATGCTTCCGTGGGGACCCCATCAGCCAAATATAGGTGACGCTTGTATTTCTTTATCATACCGTATTGCTACAACAGAAAAGTTAGTGCGATTGCAACTTAAACTGACAGATACAGATTAAAAATTCGTCGAGTTTTATGCAACGCCTGCATTTTTCTTATTTCAACTTAAATTAAAATTTCCTGAATCACACCTTTTCCTTCAACAAAAAGTTTAGAATTACAGTGTCCGCTAGCGCAAGAGTAGTTTAACATTTTGTAGAACCAAAAATGTTATTATAGCTTCCAGCTCCGAGAATTTTATGGAAAATTTTGTATCAGTTCCTATTATTCGCTCATACTTTCAGTTAATATATATTCTTTAGGTTCAAATTCGTTAATAAAATACTTCTTTATTCATCACTTCACATATATTTCTTTAAATTTGTGGTGGATGACACATGATTTTACTATAGTTTTTTTCAAATAATGATTCATTAATTAAACTTATTTAACAAAAAAATTTACAACGCCATCTATTAAAAGCCTAGGCAAAAAGTTAAAAGGGTTTTTCTACGTACCAAGTTTAAGTAGTTCGTGCAAGATGACGTAGGAATTGACTTTTATTATGTGTAGAAATCGGCGTCTTGTTTCACTCATTGTAATAGTTTTACATAACTTTTCAATACGTATAATATTTTTATATAAAGTAATCCTGTAGAAAATAATGTTCCATTTTTTCAACCAGCAGATGTGCAAACATAACTGGTACCACAACTCGAAAACCAGTTATCGATATCAGCCCGACTTTAATCCTCTATTTTTGCGGCTTTATCGATGCACTCGCTAAAATTATAGACTCTGGAACGTTTTATATCATTGAACCACTAACATTTTTTTAATATGTTTATATTTTTTACTGCGTTAATGAGGTTGTTATTTAAATAACTATTTTTCTTCCTTGGAAACTCATATAGAAGATTTGAACACTACTACTATTATGTAAATATAAATATTTATAAGATCTTTTGTATCATTTAAAGGTAGCATAAGCCAAAGCGCATTTTTATCAGCACACCACATTGTTATATTTGATATTAATTTAACAATGTTTTTTTTTTATGACACAAACTCAGATTTGTAATAAAACACAATATATGACAATTATTTAATCGCATATTTTTTTAACCGCCTTATTTATCGAATGGTTACACCATTACAAGTCAACGTGCACCAGATATGTCTACAGATATCGAAATACGAGTACATATCTCAATGCAAACGTGTCAAGCTGTTTAAACAGATCTCGTGTGTCGGAATGTCAGACGTGTTCAAATATTCGATGAAGATCAAAACTGGAGAAATACACAAAATAGATAGTCCTAAAGCTCTTTAATTTTCAGTCCACGAAAACGTTCGTCTTATTGCTGTCGAATTAAAATCTAAGTCAGCCACGCAAGCTCAATGGCGTAAAGTAGTCGCTTCGCGGAGTCGCGGACAAATTTAGTAAATTCCGTTTTCTAATTTCTCTGAAACAAGAATGGTGGGAGTTACCACCCTACCAGCAAGGAGGGGTCGACAACCAACAAACTTGCGTTCTAGTATTATTGCTTTGAAGTAACCATAAGATGTCAATTACCTGTTGTCAGCTTAACGCAGTTCCACATTACACTTTACCAATATCAAATCTTAGACAACTATTAAATCTCTAAGTAAGTTTTAATTTGCCTGTGTCGGTCGTAGATGAAACGAGCGTAAATTGTATATTTTATTAATAAAAATTTAACTTTATTAGTTCGTACTTTAAACACGTAGAACGAATAATATCAAATACGTTGAAGTTTATTAAGTCAAAATGAATAAAAATTATCAAGACGGTGATTATTGGACTACCTCATACAGATGCATGTCATTTAGTTGGATGTGATATAATAGAAGTAACAAAAAAATTAAATAGCAAAGCCTAGTACAAACAAACCACGAAATACTTTAAAAGCAAAATGGCAGCCTTTTTCAGTTTACCCGATTTAATTATTCTATTTACATTCGAATTTTCCGTTTCCCCTAAGTTCGAGCACGAAAATGTCTCCGAGACGAAATTAATTACATCTTCAGCGAAAAATATTTGCATATAAAATCTATGTGATTAAATTCCGTGCACAAACTGCCGTAAAACAAAAAATAAACGAAGCACGAACTCGGTCATATTTTGACGTCGAAACTTTTCGGATTTTTTTGTTATATGTCAGTTTTGACTTATTACACAAGAGATGAAAATGATATCAAAACATAGTCGTCGTATTTATAAATTTACAACATCACTTATTCTGTCTGATACAGATTAGTTGATAATGGGTACAGTGGCAATTTAACTACTTCTCTAAGAAATCCAACGAAATTTCTTTTCCATTAGCACCAACCAGGTCAAGACTCCTTTATAGCCAGAGACTTGTACACGTAATGATTTTAGCATGTGTTGATTATTTGTAACAATAAGTGTATAAAAATATTTTTATAGTTTATTATAGGCACTTGGTTCATCTATACATATTAATTAAATTTACTTTTATTTCCGCTTGTCGTATATATTTTTGGTTTAGACATCGCTTTTTAACCGCTAACTTTATAAAGTAAGGTACAAAAACAAATGTCTGTCGCAAGGTTTATATAAAGGTATTTTCAAGCTCATTATTGTTTTTGGTACGTGAGCAAATTTTCTCTGAGACTTAAATATTGAATTCATTATGAAGAATCATTGTAACAAACTCAATCTTGGAGGCGTAAACAAATACTTAATTTTATTAACAAACTTACACATACAAATGCCTTCATTGTTTGACACTGGTTATATTGTTTCATTTTAATCCCAAAACGGAGTTATGCTTACAGAAGTAGGCCGTATTTTGCCTATTGCGGAAGACAATTACAGATTATTATTTTAAGCTATCTGGCTTAAATGTAATTGAGTGAGTTTTGTTTAGACAATTAACTTTGATGACCTTGTAGACAGTTAAATCAAGAAAGGAGCCATTCCAAAATGGCTCCTTTCTTGATTTAACTGTTAATAACGTTCACGTGGAAATTTGACAATTGCTTTTAACCTAAAATTAGTATTAGTAAAACAAATAAACCTAGTAATAAACATAAACTGTACAAAAAGATTTGCTAAAATCGTTAAAATTTACACTAACCACCTACACGTCTAAACGCACGTTATTTAATAAAAAGGAAACATTAACGTAAGAGCTCCCACATTCGCATCATTATTTTACATTTAGAAGTTTGACTATGAAAATTTAAACGTCAACATTTGAGATGAAATGCGTCACTTCGTGTTGTCTTATTTTACGTACTTTGTCCATGTACGCTTTAACAAAAATAGTCACTATTTTTCTAATAACGTACTATTTACATTTATATTACGAATCCATATAACGTAATTATCCTTAAAAGAGGCGTTAGAGAGACAGGAGTCAGGAGTTGGGGGGGAGGAGTCAGGAGTTGTTATTTTTACAATGATTCATAATTAAAAAGGTTTTTTCTCATTCTCATTTACGAAAATGTGAATTTCTATGCGTCAGAAGCTGTTTACTTTTAGAAATTGCTTGAGGAAAGTCAGCTATTTTTAAAGCGAAATATTAAACAATCCACCACAGTCAAAGTGATTTTATGATCCCTTTATTTAATATTCGTAACTTCTAATATTTTTGGATAAATGATAGTTTGAAATATATGTGTAAACTTACCCATATATCGCAGCTGCGCCAGCTATAGCCCCTCCGCACTGCGCGGCAACGTATAGTGCTGTTCTCAGTGGAGATACGCGACGTCGAACGCACAACGCCACCGAAACTGCAGGATTCACGTGTGCACCTAATCCAAGAAAATATAATGAAACTATAAAAATATTAACTGATATTTTACTATATTACATTACATATTTTCTATATAGGCTGCCTCATCGGTGCATTAGCATTTTCGGCCATAGTAATAAGGTCCTGGATTCGAGTCCCGGGTCGAACCGATTCAAACATCGATATTGAGTTTTCTATTAAAGATTTGCCAGAAGTTGCAAAGTTGGTGGTGTGATTCACCACCGTGCCTCGGAGAGCACTTTAAGCCGTCGGTCCTGCACCTGATCTCTCTCCGACCGTGTCCGATTACTGTCACATAAAATAATATATTTTAGCCCAATTTAGATTAATCACACAACCAAAAATATAACAGATTATTAAATAGGGTTTGCAGTTAACGCGCCATCATGTTTCCAAATTAAATTGGAAACAGTATTTACAAAATCTATACTTGTAACAGTTTTTATGGACGAATACGTTACTTTTAAAGTCTTTTTTATAAAACACTTATTGATTTCTAACAAAACGCATTATTGCTCGTAATAGAGTACTTCAACACAAACTTTACCCATTTATTCGAATACAAATTAGAACAGTTTTCTATCCTATTCCCAAACGACTCCTACGTTAAAAACATTAGAATATCGGAAAAAGATCTTTGTGAAATGCCAATGGAACTCGCAAAATAGATGAGAGTAAACTAGGTGGATGTTTCTACATGTGACAAAAGCATCAGCAAGGTATAAGATTTTCTTACTTCTTCTATAGGTCTATTAAAATATTATTATCGATCGATAACAACAATAAAACATAATTAACGTACTTGGTAATTTGATTCGTTTGAGTAATTTATATGCTTCTGTAATGACGTCCCTTAAAATATATATTATTAAATAAATGCTCGCAACAGCTTTGTATTTTGAAAAATAAAAATAACAATAAAGTTCTCCACTGCAGTGCTATAAAGTATAAAGCGAAATAAACGGACGCAAAAACCAATCCCGCGGGACACAAAGAGAATATTATATACATAGTCTGTTATGAATGTTTAATGCAAACAAATATCAGTTGCGAAAAATTTAATATCATTTGACCGACCGGTTTTGCCTTCATTGAGATAGTTAATCGAATTTGAAATTGTGTTTTATTGTAATATTAAATAAGTTCTTAATAACATCTTTTATTTTGATGTGAAACGTCGCGTAAGATCAGAACCTGTGGCGAAGCGTCGTCACGTCGTCTCTCTTCTCACTCTATTGAAAGGGTTAATACGAAAAACAAAAACAAACTTGTAAACTTGGTCTGATTAAACAATATGATTTTTAATAGGATACCACAATCAGTTTTGTATTTGCCTCAACATAATTTTAAGGAATATATCAAAATCATCCTTTTCCTTTTTAAATGAATAATCAACTTTCAGCATCAACTTTCCGAAACGGTGATAGATTTCTTACCAAACGACAGACAACTGACGATTCGGAAATGGTTGTTGAGCCTACTAAAGAATTTATTGATTTTAAAATTGAAGTCGCATTTAAAAATGACTGTTTGTATTTGCATTGGGCAAATATTAAAAATTTTTAAAACATATATAACTTAAATAAGCAATTACAACAGCCTATCAGTGACAAGATATTGTAATATTTATTATCTAACTGTATGAAACTTTCAAATGTTATATTTGCTCGGTGGCTAAGAAATGTTAATGAAGTACATATGAACTTATTTGTTTTATTTGTTGAACATATTTATCTTGTTTTTTAATTGACGTTTTAAAAAAGTGATCGGAAGCGTGTCATCGTGACCTCATACTACTACGTACATAATATGGAAATGTTAAGCATTATGCTGAATAACCGAGTTTTAGGCCACTAAAATTCACCCAACGCTGGAAATGTCGTCCCTTTTGAGAGCAGATGTAAGCGTATCATGTACTTGAATTAGCACATTTTTTCTATCGTTTTAAGTGAGTCTCTTAAATTAGGCCTTAAGAATTTCTTCATATCATCAGATTCGACTGGTATACTCGTAATTATTATGTTTAGTATAAATACTTGTTATTCCTACTATTTTAAACATATACTTGGGGAAGTTTAACACACGTAGAAAGTAGTATGAGAAATTAGTAGGAAGCACGTATATCAACTGCCTCATTGGTCTAGTGGTTAACGTGTTCGACTACAGACATGAGGTCGGGGTTCAATTATTGAGTTCTTTAATAAGATTTCCTCAATATTTGCCCGAAGTTGGAAAGTGGGCGGTGATTCACTCCTATGCATCGGAGAGCACGTTAAGCCGTCAGTCCTGCGCCTGATCTCTCTCCGGTGCGGTATTCCGGACTCCGGATTCCCGTCACATCAGACTATGAGAGTGAAGGAATAGAGAGTACACTTGTACTTGTGCACTATGCCATCCAATCCGTAGTCGAGCAGCGTGGTGGTTTTATGGTCTAAAACATGAGTAATTTCGCTGGCGCAGTGATGCGAGTATTCGCTTTGCTGGCAGAGACCCCTGGTTCGATGGTCAGCAAGGCGAATTAGGAAGGTCCATTTTCTAATTTGTCTGAGTCTGGGGTGGTGGGAGACTTCCGTCGTGGTTAATTACCATCCTACCAGCAAAGATTTACCGCCAAGCAAAAGATTTGTGTTCAGGTACAATGCTTTGACATCGTAAGAGATAAAATACTCCTTACCAGATTTGGGCGCTTCCATCTGGACTATCATCACATACCATCAGGTGTGATTGGACTCTAACACTAACCTGTCAGCAATTAAACATACGTACTTCGTACTGCTAGACTGCTTCTTACACGGTATCGTGATATAAAAATTGTCACTTATAAACAAATGCTTTTGCTTAAATAAATAAATTTATTTCAATTACCAAAAGAAAAACAGACAAATACGAAATATATTGTAGGAGCATAAGAAGGAAGATTAAGACGAGGTGATTTTGGTAAGGAAAAATGTCTAATTGTGAAGAAACAAGGTAGGTGCTTAGCCTCTTTTTCGTCGTAATAATGTAGTCACGTCCCAGAGTTTATTGGCTGCGACAAATTTATAGGAGAACGTAATTTCCAAAGAGGTCAAGGAGTTCTATATTAATCTATATAAAAATATTGTTAAAGCCTACATTCAAAGAGGTTTTTCGTAAGACAATATTTTTATCATAATGCCGTCATAGATCAGTTATAAATATGCTGATTCCGAAGTTGAAAGTATATAGATTTTATTATAAGCGGATTGGAGACAAAGGTGGCGCATTTGCACAATAAAGTAACTTTAAAATATGTTGGTATATGCAAATATGTGCCAACCATTATTTATATCAAGGATTGAACATCCTTGATATAAATAATTTTTTAATGTAAAATTTGTCGTTACAATATTATTTTATAAGCAAGACAAATTTTATACGCAAACAATCTACTAAGAATGTTTTAATTACTCATTCATTTTTAGAGCTTTTATGGATAAAACGAAATAAACGTTTTCATAAGCAGATCTTGGTATAAGTTTAATTTCTTATGACAAAAGATTTCTCAGTTTTCCCAAGGCTACTTATTTAACTTGTATTCCGTTCTTACATAATTCATATTCCGGATAGTAATCCCGAGAGATTTTATAATAAAAAAAATCTACATAAAAATGTGTTGTGTAATATAACGTATTTATTATACGTATGACTTGATCCTCCATTCTGAACTGGGTGGTTAAGTACTAAAAATGGATTTTTGGTAAATCAACCTTTAGTTGTGGTAAATTAGAATAACCAAAATCGTAATACAATTTCGTTCATTCTCGTGCTAATTTTTGATAAAAAATGTTATTGTTCTGTTTATTATTACCTATTTATTATGGATAATATAAAGATGTGAAATAAAATCCCATTTGAAGTTAAAATTCAACGTCAATAAAAATTTTAAAAATCGTTTGTCTCTTTAAACATCCAGAAAAAAGCTGGGTCTTGAAAATTAACTTCCCAACAAAAGTTCCGTATTATTATCAAACAAAAACATGCGTGCAGGCTATCGTTTACCATCAGGCGTCGTAACATCCAGATGTTTCTCATTAATACGATCTCTTTCATTCGAATTAATATTTCTTCTCAGAACACCCATTAACAATACTTGTGTGTGCGATATGAAGTAATGTGCCAGAGTATAATCTAGTCATTTCAGTTTATTTTTTAACACCATCATCACCATAATATCTAGTTCGATCGTTATACACAACTCATATAACGACAATAAATTCATTTATTTAATGATCAGAAGAATACGCAAAATTCTTGGAAAAATTCGGGTAAATAAAATGAGATCGAATCAAACCAAAAATTCTGTTATGAGTAGGATTTTACAACACTTTGGCATCGTCTAATTTAGTCATATTTCAGTCCGTACCTATAGCTTATTAAAATACTTATTTATTTATCCACTGAAGTTTAAACACTTATTTTATCAAACTTCTAAAATGGATCATATATTTCGCCTGTATTTGTTTTAATACATCTTCCTTTTTTAAGTTAGTTAAATAAAAACCCTTAAAAGTAAACAAAAAATTAAGTATTGTGTTCACAACTTCCAATCAATTTAGAATTGTTACTACTTTTGGAGATGGTGTCAGTTAAAGATATACAACAATACATCGTGATGATAACTTAGTACAATTAAATACCATAACATAATTCACCGTCTTTGTTTTCTTATGTTTAGTTATAACGTACCTTCACTGGAGACTCTATAAGGCAGAAGAATCTAAGACTAGTAGGCTCTTACGTATCACAGTAAGACACCCATAAAACTCGCTCAATTTTATTTCAACCCCGTTTGTGCGTATAAAATTTTTTCTCTTTCTCATCCAGGGCATTGCTAATGATAAACATGGCTTTGAAGATAAATCTTTAAAAGATTAATGCTATGCAAATTCAAGTCGATGCTACGCTATAAATAAGGGTTGGAATGTGCAAAGCGAACACAGTATGTAAAGCTCAATTTA
This sequence comes from Elymnias hypermnestra, assembly GCA_015832385.1. NCBI lineage: Eukaryota > Metazoa > Arthropoda > Insecta > Lepidoptera > Nymphalidae > Elymnias > Elymnias hypermnestra. The sequence goes on along the minus strand of JACTOM010000030.1, from coordinate 2,032,320 downwards.
TTCTAACATTTGTATACCTCCTCTGGTGATAAACTTAAGTATCAGTATTATAAAAAACGAGCGAATGAAGATAAAGTATCTTCTTCATTGATTTGGTGAGAGTTTCTTTGATTCAATTTTTATGTGTCTTTGTTATCGGCAGATTACGTTTAAAACGCTGTATCTATTAGATTTCAAATAATTTAATCTATTGGATTAGATAGAAAATCTTAAAGATAGTTTTTTTTGTAATATATACGGGTCTTAAGTCCTTTATAATCTGCTTTCCCGTGGGACCAAATTAATTAACATACATTTGGCGTTTCATAGATTATAATAGATACCGGATAGACAAATACAAATTTTTATATAGTCTTATAATTAAGTTTTAAAAACTTTAAGAAAAATATTTACTAAACCAGCACAGATTGTGGATTTTAAAATTATCGACATTATTTAACTGCGCTTCGTTGAATAAGTGAGATTACCATATTACGTTAATATTAATTAAATTTGAAAACAAAAATGATTACTAACGAATATAATACTATATAAATAAGTTTATAATAACACTACACGTGCTCGCCCTTCACCCTTTAATCCCCATCATAATTTTATAACGGCGATCGCAGTGGCGAGTACAATGTCATTTAAAATTATGTCACGTGACTATGATGCGTTCTAAATGCCTCTTTACAATGTAGCTTAATTTCTGAATAATGTTTGCGAGTTGGCGGCAATAAAATTTAAATGTAAAAATAAATCATTTATGCTACATACACTGCCCGCAGTCCGCCCTAATTTTCACTAATGTGGACCGTGTCATCAGTACTTATAAAATCTATTGTAAGAAAAATCATCATTCAAAGTCCTTGTATTGGTTACCTTCGAAATGGATACTTTAGGTATCTTCTCCTAGCTTAACCTAATTTAATAAAATTCTTTCTAATTCCATCAACAAATACCTATGACGAATTTAAAAATCTCCGCAATGTCCAATGTTGTGTACAGGGAAATAAAGTATTACAAATAAATCTCTTCTCTTATATTATAAAACAAAATTTCGCATTTTGAATTTTTGTTTTAATTTTAAACTATTTATTAGAATCGAGCTAAAAATTACTGGACTGATTTAGAAAATTCTTTCAATATCATGTACATATTTTTTAAATTTAGTAATGTTGAACATTCTACGTAAATGATGTTACGAATTTAAAAATGTATTAGTTAGATATATACTACACACCGGCATATTTAGCAGAACACAAAAAAAATAAAAATTTGATATCAATATCATAACCTTACATGATGCTGATATCAATTTTTTATTATGTTCCGCTAAATATGCCGGTGTGTATATATTAGTGGTAAAGTAAAATCTGTATATTGATTAAATTATGAATGTCTAATAATCTAAAAGGAAATAATTAAAAACCATGTGAAATAAAACTTTAATGTTAACAAAAATAAATCTATAGTCAGACTTATTAGACCTTCCACTGCCACGAGATCGGTACCTACGCGGGAGAAACCGAGGGGCATTTCTAGTGTAGAAATATTTTCGTAGTTGTCACTGTTCAGGTTTTAATTTTTTTTAATGCACTTCTTAAAACCTATTGACACTAACCTTTACAAAATATACAATAAAAAATCAAAGGAAATCTTTCTTATAAGTATATTTAGTAATGGTCTACTCTTTCTAAATATTAAAAATGCCTATGTATTATTTATTTTACAATTATATTTAATGTATGTCATAAAAAAATCAATGTGTTCGATGACAATTGTGTTTTAATAATTATCAAAGTGGTTTTTTTTTTACCAGAAATGTGAGCGAAGCACAAAGTCAAGGTGGCAATTGCACAGCCGGAAGCGAGCGCTGTGGAGAGAAGTACAGCTGATGCGGAAGCACCGATCCCCGCTCCTCCCGCCGCTCCGCACACTATGAATACATAGAGAAAGGATGCCGCACATTCAGCCACAACAGCCTTCCATAACGAAAGAGTTCTCACTTCCAACCTAGCCGGCATCTTTCCAGGCAACACATTTTCACCGTTCGAATTCGCATCCCGACGTAAACACTCCAACTTTTCAAACAAAGTTATTATATGCTGTTCTAAATTATTATCCTCGATATTTAATGTTTGTTCACCCATTTTTGTAAACCTAATTCACTACCTATGTACAAGAAAAAAGTCAAGAAACATTTACGAAATCGCGCGCTGCAACACTCGAAAATCGTTCGAGCTACGAGTAAACACCCACGCGCGTTCGAACCCCGAGACGAAGTAGTTCGACGCGTCAAGTGAATGAACGGAGAGTGGAGACTGAATGGGGCGCCGCACATGTCCCGCCACTTGTTACACCCCCGCCCCGGGTCCTGCACTCACCGAGGGTGTAATAAAATAACCAGCTCGGTACACCGCAGCCACAATAGCACTTAATTAAATATGCAATTATCGTCTGGATTTTTATCTCGTTAAAAGATGTTCTATTTGTGTGTATATCGAATCTAAAATTAAAGTATTCGGAAATTTAGCTTAAACGTGAACTAAGTATTTTTTTAAATACATATACGTTATTAATATTTTTTCCAATTTAACCATACTTTTCTATGTCTAAGCATTATTCTTCTGTACATGTGTACACAACTCTAAACGGCTGAATTAATTTTGATGACAATTTCGTGCAGGGTATTCGAGAAGGATGTTGAAAATATAATTCGATAAATAACGGATTTCCCTATAGTTCCTTTAGAGATGTGACTAATACAACTTTTAATCAGTAATATCACAACGACGCAGAGTTATGTTATGGTATCAAGGAATTAATTATGAGAATGAAATGTAAATATTCACTACAACTTTTCGCCGTGGGAAACAGAAAAAAATGTCAGGCAAGGGTGGAATAAATATACTATAATTGTAAAATTATATGTAACAAAAACAAGTTAATTTGAATTATAAAGAGATTGGATCTAACACACCACAGCAATGTATGCCTTTTTTCTTGAAATATAAGTTATCGTGTGATTTACGTTTTAATTATTCATCACGCGTGTTCACTTACACCGTTTATATAGTTGCCAAAACAATTTTTTAATCATATCTGAATATTAGATTTAATCCTAGAGAACAAAAACGCATAATTTTTCATGTTAAATTAATTGTAATTTTGAAAACTTTATGAGACACATTTGATTATTTACGTACCAACCGCAATCAAATTTATCTGCGTATTTGTGTATGTATATCAAATGAAATAGATTACCATTAACATTACTAGTCTCTGGTAATGTCATCTATTTCCAGTTGTATGTTTTATTAAAATCGGTCCGAAGATTAGGCCTTATAGACACGGTGTTCTTATTGTGAAAATGGATACGTCATGTAGATACAATTTGATTTATATAGACGATTCCACCGCAATAATAGTGCTACTGACTGTCAGTATTGGTAATGTAATGAAGTAACTTTGTCTTTTATGACATTTTTATGACAAAATTGGTGTAAATATATAAACCTACCATTAATACATAGTAAAGATATAACAGGAAAGATTTCAGAGGCAGGTTTGACGCTTAGCACACATATTCTTTGGCATAACGATGTAACACACTGCTTCTACCCAACAAATACAGCTTTCTTAAAATAAAAGCCTATTATCCCTTTCCAATTGGTCCCATCGGGATTTAAAATATGTAGATGAAAAAGCTGATTTATAAGGTAAAGTAATATATATTCACAGTACAATATGAAAAAAAATCTGAGTTTCATCGACTTTCATCGACGATAAAAGGTAGCATCTTGAGATGCCTACCTTTTATCGTCGATGAAAGTACAAATAAATACAAATTTGAGTTTTATATTATTATTGAAACGAGAAAAATGCATCCTTCTATGCCAAAAAAATGAAAATTAAGAGATTAACTTTTATATTGTAATAAATACGTTTGCCGTTTAAAAACTTTTTTGACCGCGGGCAGTAAGCATTGTTTTGTACATTGGTTATGGAGGTTACAGTCATAGATAATACCTATATACTGGTTAGTTACAACTTACAGTGGTAACTCCATCACTACTAGTACATCGCTATTTTATGACGTCATTGACTGACATTATTAAATTATAGCACAGATTAAAATATTTAAATATAACACATCTCATTCCTCCTTGAATCGTTACCTCATTTCGAATAGTCATGACAACCACCGCTGATTATCTTACTCCTTAATAATCCATTTACTTTCTCCGGCGTGTAAGACATCGTTTCACACATTCGTTATCACAAGCATTTTGACTTTATTTCCTTGTTGTCTGGCACTGTGCCTGAAGTACTCTGGTATTTTTTTTGGCAGAGATGGTGCGGAGCCTAGTGGTAACATTGAGTTTCTTGAGAATTGTTTCGTTGGTCTGATGGGCTGTTCAAGGTATCCGAACCTTTTCCCTTCAGCGCCACATCTCAAGGGCATCCATGCGATTGCAGTCCGATGATCTTAACTTCCACATTTCTGCACCATACAGAAATATTGAAAATACAAAAGTTCTTACGAGTCTCATTTTAATTTTAAATATTACCGCATATCTTTTCACGTTCTATAGAGCTGAAACATAGCGTTTTGGACTTGTCTTCAATTTCGATTAATATGTAAATAGATTGATAATACATTTGATTAGCAATCCAAATATATCCCAAATATTTTCACTTAGGCATTTTTTTAAAATTTAATATAATATTGACATATATTTATTAAATTATGAATTTCGTATTTGTAGTTTTTCAGGCTTAAAAGCGCTAGATTCCAGGGACATTATACAAGTACGAAAAAGTTAATAATTTAACAGTGGTGCCATCTGAAATTGTCAAAAATAAAATAAAATGTAATGGTGGTGATGGTAGAGAAATATTGACTGAAAAATCTATTTTTATTTGTATTTTGTATTTAAGATTTAATCACCTTTGTTAATGAAGTGGCTGTGGCCATATCATGCTTTCTTATGTCGGGTTTAGCTAAAACATCAGTTCTGGTTGAGGAGGGTGGCAATCAGTCTAGAAAACGTTCTCATTTGAGTGTCAGCAACGATTTTAACAAAAGAGCAAAATTTGACGATATGAGTGTTAACGAGAAAAAATCGAACTTTTCCGTGCTAGCACCAAATTCAAATGGTACTGTAAAAATGATATCGTCCTCAATGAATAAACCAGGAGCGACGACAAAGAAGCTGGTTATAAAAAACTTTAAAAGTAAGTTGAAATCGTATTCATATGACCGTATTGTATGGTATAACCTCGGTAACATCTGAACATAAACATTTTCACATATCTATTTTTATAGGTAAACCGAATCTACCAGAAAATTACCAAGAGACAACATGGGGCAAATTAAAAGAGGCTGTTATAGCAATTCAAACTTCAAAAGCTATTGCCTATTCTTTAGAAGAATTATATCAAGCTGTTGAAAATATGTGCAGCCATAAGGTGAGTTAATATTAATTATCTTCTAAGTTAGTATTAATGGATAAATAAATATTATTAATGAGTATTTGTCTACTGTCTCTTAAAATACTAAGGTTTAGTTATTTGTTACTTATTTCTTAATTGTAAGTTATACTTCACTTATTGCTATATATGGTAAACATTAATTTACTTGTATGGCCTTTACAGCTAAAATAGCCTGAATGACATTACCTTTTTGATACTCATACCAACTCCCATTTATGATATTTATTTAATATATGAAAGACTGTTGTTTAACTGAAATATGATGAAATAAACTAAAAAAACATAATTGCATATAATATCAAATAAATTCTGATTACAATGAAACTGCTGGTTCATGTGTCAAGTTACAATGTCAAGGGCAGAAATTGTCTATTCTATGTAGTGCTCTTGTCATTTTGTTTTATGCTGGTTGGTGCTTTACTGAAATCCCACTTTATAGTAAGTAATCATACTGTCTAAGACGGAAATGTGCTAACCTAGTAAGAGATAACATACCTCATCATTTTTACTCTGAATCATATATTTGAAAATAGGATGATATCTTCCTATAGTAGAAGCTTTCCACCAGGCTAGACTCAGATTGAATAAAGGCTTTGTTTGTTTTCATTCATGTGTGTTTAGTCCATTTATTTATACTTAATATAACTTACTATTTTTAGTTTACCTAAAAATTAATGTTTCTGAAAACATACTTGCTGCACATAGTACTTAGAAATTTTCAACATTGTTTTACTTTTATATTTTCATTTTGTTATTTAGCAGCATTGGTAATAAATATTTATATTCCAGATGGCATCCCAGCTCTATGTAAACCTAACCAATCTAGTAGAGGCTCATGTAAAGTCTAACATAGAGCAGTTTCTCTCAGAGAGTATGGACAGGCAAGTGTTTCTCAAGAGAATAGATGACTGTTGGAGAGCACATTGCCGCCAGATGATAATGATAAGAAGCATCTTTTTATACCTTGACCGCACATATGTATTGCAGAATCCAAGTATACACTCTATATGGTAAGAAAATCATTTTTTCTTAGGCAAAGTAGTCACCCTATAGTGTAGTGTTATTATAATGATAAATTTACTAAAAATCGTACAATCATTACTTAACCAATATCAAAACTTGTCAGTTTAGCTCATGTATACTGTTAATTGATATTGACATTGTAATTTTGTTTTAAAACATCATTGTAATCCATTCAAAAATTAATATTTTTACCTCTAAGAAGAAAATTTATCCTTCTGTGTTGTTATGTATAAGTTATATAGTAGCATTACCTTTAAAGATAAACAGAAAACGAATATCAGATAATACATTTAAATTACAGATATACTCTGTGTATTATCTGATATTCAATAAATATATTTATTTTATGATTACTTATGAAAATAGTGACTGTTTTGCAGGGATATGGGCCTAGATCTTTTTCGTCATCATATAGCAATGAACACATTAATTCAGACCAGAACAGTGGATGGGTTGCTTTTGTTAATAGAACGTGAACGAGGTGGTGACTCTGTAGATATTTCTTTGCTCAAAAGCTTGCTACGAATGCTGTCTGATTTACAAATATACCAAGATGCCTTTGAGCAGAAGTAAGTAGTGAAATCATACACTCCTCACCACAATATTTTTCAATCCAAATAAATGTTTTTAAATTGTAGTAGATTTCAAAAATTAAAATTATCCTCCAGTACTAAAAGTTTTTACCACCTGTTAATATGTTTATCTAAAACTACACTCATTTTTCTTGAGTGTTGTAGGCACATGTAAAGTGTCTTATGTATTTTGAGGAGTAATTCAATGACAGAAATGTTTGGAATGAAATCCAGTATCATGTATATACTATAACAATGTCCTTTTAATTATATGCAACATGTCATTGTGCTAATAATTTGTGTCAAAAGCAGAACTACTAAATTTCTGGCTGATATCTTCTCAGTAGAATTTACATATCACACTGGTGCTTGATGAATTACCAATGGATGAACTAAATAAAATGATGTTAACACTACTCGAATAAGGAATATTTGGATTACAAATCATTAACCTCAGGTTGGTGATGCTGCATCAGATGTACTCAGCTATACTAAAAATCAAATGGGTTGTCGAGAGATTCTCTCATGATGCATACATTTTCAATGTCCCTATATATAGAGTCAAGAATAAATATTAATTTTGCAAGACAGTGTTTAAAAGAACAATTATTTATTACTGTACTACCTTTTTATACTAATGATATTGTATGTTTTTTAAGAATCCTGTTAATACCTACATGATTTTAAGAAAAAGATGATCTAGGTTTAATATAATCATTAGTATAACAATACAAGTTAACTTTATTATAAATTATTTTATTCATAAATAATTAGTATATTATAGGCCATAAATTTAAATCAATATATATATATATATATATATATATATATATATATATTTTTAGAAAGTATTTAGATATTTCCTTTCAGACATCGCAATATCATGTTTGTTTTAGATTCTTACAAGCAACAGAAAGACTGTATGCAGCAGAAGGGCAACGTTTGATGCGGGAACTGCCTGTTCCTCAATATTTAGCACATGTTGAAAAACGTCTCCGGGAAGAAAATGAACGCCTCTTACACTATTTGGACCCCTGCACTAAGTAAGTATTTATAACTTACATAATAGCATATTAGCAATATTATCTTTATTCATAGCTCAAAATATAATTTTATATGAAAATAACAAACATGCTTTTAACTAGGAGTAAATGAAAATGTATTTTATGTTTGCTATTACTCAGCCCATAGAAAATTCTAAATTGACATAATTTTATTAATGTTTTTTAGATGGCAATTAATCCACACAATTGAGCGACAGTTGCTCAGTGAGCATTTGACGGGTATTCTCAGCAAAGGTCTAGAGTCATTAATGGATGGACCTCGCCAACTAGACCTTACTACATTGTACAGCCTCTTCAGCCGCGTCAAAGATGGTCTAAATGAACTATGTAATCACTTCAATGCTTACATTAAGGTAAGTGTCAATTATATTTTAGGGGTTATTTTTTATTGTTTATGGGTTAGATCTTGACTGTGATGTACATGTGATGGTAAGTGGTGATACTGTCTAAGATCGAAGCACACTTATCTGGTAAGAGGCAATTTACGTAATGGCTTCTACATATCGTACCCAAGTACGAGGCTCTTGCTAGCTGTTAGGATTATACCTAGCCACGCCCGAGGCTTCCTACCATTCCAGACTGAGACAAATTAGAAAATGCAATTTCCTAAAATTGGCCCACTGGGGATTGAACCTGAGACCTCGAGCAACCTCAAAACTAGTGCTTGAAACACCACGCTAGCGAGGCCGTCAAAGCATCTTTTTAAGCTTTTATGGGTTTATCTGTAGTAGTAATATAAAAACAAACTTAGAGTTCTGGAAATGCATGATGTTCACTTTTAAGTTTAAACCTAGCAAAACAAGTATAGGAAAGGTACAGTTATACTATATATACATATAGTTGTCACTATTTACAGTAAGCTGTTGAGTATGTCATTGCCTAGACTATAAGGTGTACCAACCAAAGTCAAGTGGTTTAAGTCAAGATGTTTTAAATTAGTTGATTTTCCAAAGCTTTTTTACCTGAAAAAATTGTATATAAAGTAGTAACACCTGAATGGTTTTATCTCATTATTAAGCACTAATATTGATCATCTTCTTACACAGTAATATTTTTAAAATCAGCTCTATATTTTGATAGGAAATAGTACTGAACTAAGCAATTTCACAAGTAAACAATATTTGACAGTAATAAATTAAATAATTTAAATTATGTATCTATAATTTTAGAAGGTTTGAGTCGGAGAACGTGCTCACGACGACATACATTTATCTTTTATTGCAGAAAAAGGGTCGTACGATAGTAATCGAACCGGAACGTGATAAGACGATGGTGGCTGAACTGCTGGAATTCAAGGAGCAGCTGGACAATGTAGTCAGCACTTGCTTCCAGCGCAACGACCGTTTCCTGTATTCTATACGCGAGGCGTTCGAATATTTCATTAACCAGCGTCAGAATAAGCCTGCAGAGCTTATTGGTATATATAATTTTTCGAAATATATCTTTATTGTGTGACGGGTTTACCAAGGGTATTAAAAAATGCAGTGAAAGTTTGGAACGTTTCTCAAGTATTCGACATATAGTTATACTTGTTTTAACTTGATGACGCCTACATATAAAAAGTCAAGTACAAAATTGTAACTTTTGTAAGATATTGTTTCTACGATAAATTACTTATTACTGTGCTACCTTATGTATTTCACTGTACAAAAATAAACATCTAGTCAGCAAAAGTAAATAGTGTATGAGTATATGCTTGCAATTCTTTATAATTAGTTATTTCAAAAATTTTAAATTACGTAATTTTTGCTCAACCTCAATATCTCCCTTTATTAAGTAAAGTTATAATAAAATGCAGCAACTTTATGTGGCTATTTGACGCGGACATTCTGTAGCCTGCCCATTAGGTACTTCAACGAAATTCATATTGCTTTAATTTATTCAAGCTACAGACCATTGCTATCTTAAAATTATAGGAACAATGATCCTGCTGAAGTATAATCTGTCTTGTAATTACCAGCGCCTTCCCTGATACTTATAATACACACAATATTCCTAAGACTAAGTAAAAGACTTAATATTTTTCTTGGCTAATAAAAATTAGCTTAGGTTTATGTATGTGACTGTGTGTCTGTTAGTGTGCTTTGAGTGTGCATGCGGGTGTATATGTAAGTGGGTGTATTCCTGGGTATGTGTGGTTGAATGGGTTTATGTATGAGTGAGTGCATGTTTATTAAAGTCTGTGACATATGAATTTGTGTTACTAAAGACATACACCTAAATAGACAATTTTTTTATTTCAGCTAAATTTGTTGACTTGAAACTTCGAGCTGGCAACAAGGAAGCTACTGAGGAGGAGCTCGAAAGGCTGTTAGATAAAATAATGGTATTGTTCCGTTTCATACATGGTAAGGACGTGTTTGAAGCGTTCTACAAAAAGGATCTGGCTAAAAGGCTACTAGTTGGAAAATCAGCCTCAGTTGACGCTGAGAAATCAATGCTTAGTAAATTAAAGCAAGAGTGTGGCGGTGGATTTACTTGCAAACTAGAAGGCATGTTTAAGGACATGGAACTTTCAAAGGATATTAATATAACATATAAACAGGTATAATTTATTAAAAATATTTTCATTGATATTTAAAAGTACTGTTACATATTTACTTTCATATGATAGCAACAAATTAGCATGACATAAATTAATATAAATAAATTAGTATGCTTTTGTTGGTGATTGATATAAATCATTGAATATTCGTTAATTTACAGCATTTAGCAGCAACACAGGAAGGAGCTGGTCTAGATCTGTCAGTATACATATTAACAATGGGCTTTTGGCCAACTTACCCTCCGGTAGAGGTTCGGTTGCCAGCTGAACTCACTCGCCATCAGGAGCACTTTGCAAAGTTTTACCTCGCCAAGCATTCGGGCAGGAAACTACAATGGCAGGCCACGTTAGGACACTGTGTTCTCCGAGCACATTTCCCACAGGTACCTATGATAATATAGACAGCTCCTCCTACATATAAAGAGTCAAATATAAAATACTGAATTTGTAATCAGACTGTATTTCATAGATAAAATATTTATTTATGTAATAGCTTTAGTACTAATTATGTGGTTTTTCAACTTGGATTGATTGGATTCTTGTTTAGAGAAGGTGCTGGTTCAAATCTTGGGCAGGTATTTTTCTCTTTATAAAAATGAAACATAAATGCTTGATTGTTCTATCCTATCCATTATTGCCCTTTTTGGTGAAGGACAACATCCTGAGAAAACCTGCATATCCCAGAAGTATTTCTGGGCTATGTATAGCCTGCCAACCTTGGGTCTATGTACTAAAACCCTCTCTCCTATAAGTGAGAAGGTCTTTTACTAGTTATTTGATTAAAAAAACGATGAACATCTTTATTTTTCGGTGATAAATGGTGTATTATAATCTTCAAAATTACAAAGATATCAAAATGTATAAAATGTAACTTGACTATATGTAGAGACCATCAATATCCTTGCCACATTAATGTATGGCCAGTGATAAATTTAAACACATTTTAATTTTGTTTTTGCAGGGTAATAAAGAGTTACAGGTATCTCTATTTCAAGCTCTCGTTTTACTATTGTTCAATGATGGAGACAATTTATCATTTGAAGACATAAAAAATGCTACAAATATTGAGGTAAATGTTAATTAATATAAATAATTGAAAATTCTTCAAGGTACAAAATGAGTTGGAAAAGTATGTCGGTAGGAATAATGAAAGTCACATTGGGAACCCCCCTTACGTCTAAGTTATGCGCGTTATTTTCCTCAGGATATGTAAGTAATAATAATATTGTAACGTACTTTAAAATATTGTAATAATTTCGCAATATTTTTTTTTTTATTAACACAGGGTTTTGTACGCCTCCGTGAGCGAACGTGATAATGTATATTAATATCATTATTATTTTTGTATGACTTAAAATGCAATAAATATTATATCGCGTATGGATTCAACTGTATCTTCGATTGATCCCCAGTGTAATTTACTATCTAATGTAATGCCTAAGAAAACGGTATTGTCTACCAGATCAAGTTACTCATTATTAAGTTTAACAATGGTTTTCACTTGCTTTACGTTTGGCAGTGTAAATTTAATACAATTTGTTTTTTTCCCGTTGAGTAATAAATTGTTTGCTTCAAACCATTGTACTACTTTATTGAGTGAGTTGTTTACGTCGTCAAAATCTGTTTGTTGTCGTTTAACTTTGAATATTAAAGAAGTATCATCAGCAAACAAAACTATCTCATGGCCGTCATTGACAAAATAAGGAAGATCATTAATGTAAATGAGGAACAGAAATGGTCCCAATATAGAACCCTGTGGGACACCCAGTTTCGTTACAGACCCTTCTGAAAGCTTTCCATTAACACAGACATCTTGTGTTCTATTGGTTAAATAAGAACTCATCAGGTCTAATGCTATGTGTGTAATACCATTGTGTCGTAATTTCCCGATCAGAGTTTCATACTGGACACAGTCGAAGGCCTTAGACAAATCACAGAAAATACCAAGCGCGTCGCGTGATTCCTCCCAGGCTTCGTAAATACTATGTAATAACTGTACACCAGCATCGGTTGTTGATCGAGCTCGTGTGAATCCAAATTGCTTACTGTGTAATAGATTATATTTTTGAAAATGTTGTAGCAATTGGTTCAATATAATTTTCTCGAATACTTTACTGAAAGTCGGAAGAACCGATATTGGTCTACAGTTAGAGGGGTCTGAAGAACTGCCCGACTTAAAGATTGGAATAATTTTACTGTTCTTCATTAAGTCAGGAAATACTCCCCAATCTACACAGTTATTAAAAATTTCAGCCATGTCGGGTGCAAGGACGTCAATTAATGATCTTGTAAGGTTAACAGATAGACCCCATAAATCATTTGTTTTCTTATTCGTGATTAAATTAAATGTCTTGATAACGTCCGAGCTATCAACATGGCTGAATTTGAAAATATTATAACATTGAGGTACGCTACAAGCCAACCAAGAGAGAGCAGTGGATGGTGATGAGTTCAGATGTATAATTGTCGAGATAGGAGCATTAGTGAAGAATTCTTCAAATTTATTAGCAACCTCTGTAAATCTTTAAATTCTAGTTTTTATTTATATATTTATATTTCTTTTTGAAATCTTTAGAAAATGATCTTACATAATCTCTGAATTCATCACTAGTGTTATATTGACGCTCGTCACAAAGTTCATATAACTTTTGCCTACTTTTGTGTAGATCAACTGTTGCCCATTCACTGAATGCCAATGTGTTAGTACACATGGCCGATTTACTCTTAAAGATAGAGTTAAAAATTATATTAAATTGATGTAAGAAACGGTTGTATACTTCATTGGGGTTCAGAGAATTCAATAAAGAAGAAGAATACCAGTTTAGAATTAGGTTTGATCTCATTCGCTCTATACGCTCAGTAGTGATTGGGACATAAGTGATTGTACGTTTTTTTACTGTTTTATTTACAGCTGGATAGCGAATGAGTTGGCCATAGTGATCAGAATCTATATTAGAAATTATCATTTTGACAGTTGGTTTATATCTGTAAATATATTGTCTATGCATAATATAGTATGTTTGTTAATTTATTTTTGTCAAATTTTCAGTTTGGTCATAAGTGATGTTCAGTAGATGATTGAAGACTATTTTTTTTCATTTAGATTTATAAAGTGGATAGAATATTGTTATAAAATCTTTTTATATTAAAGTTATACGGAGGCTTACATACATTTTTAGTAGCTCCATACGGATCTTGCGTATTTCGGAAATGAAAATTATTTAGACGCATGAGGGTAAAAATTTAAAAAATATGTATCGTCACTAAATAAATTAGCGTCACGAAGATATGCAACGTTTTTTATGTTAATTCGTTTGAAGGTTCGGTAGTTTTAATATTTACAAATAACGTGTGGCATTTTAATTTTCCACTCGTCATTTAATCATTTAATATACTATTTTTCATAAAATATGAAATAAAATAATTTCATAAATTATCTTTTCTAAATTTTAAATTCAAAAACAAAATTTAATTTTTAATATTGATAAAAAACACTACGCATTTGAGATTTCTATTAATTATTTGTATTAATTTTCGACACTGAATATTTTAATGACAATTAAATTCTTAACATATATTTTAATGACAATTAAATTCCTAACATATCTTCCTTTGTCCCTAAGTCTCGGAAATCTTTTAGATTTGTATAATTATAAACAAGACTTAAAAATAGGTTTGCTAAAGAAGTTTCACTTCTGACTTGTGTACTTTGTTAATGTCAGTGTGAATTGTGTTTGTGTGCAGGAGGGTGAGCTGCGGCGTACGCTGCAGTCGCTGGCGTGCGGCAAGGCGCGCGTGGTTGTAAAGGCGCCGCGCGGCCGCGACGTGCAAGACCACGATCACTTCGCGTTCAACGGCGACTTCACCAACAAACTCTTCCGTATCAAGATCAACCAAATACAGATGAAGGAGACCGTGAGTATTGTGTTACAATTCTCACTGGTACAATTAGGCAATGCGTAATTGTATATGCTTCTTTTATTATTAATACCTAATAATTTGCCTGTTACGGTTTCTACACAGCTTCGTACTGGGACGAAAATTCAAATATTTCAATAAGTTATTTATATTTATTTTTGTTGTGTAGATGTATGTGTGGATTAAAACTGAGTGACAGAGTAAGAAATAGTGTGATAAGAGAACGTTGTGGTTTAAAAGAAGATGTAGTGACTGAAATTGAGAAAGGTATGCTTAGATGGTTTGGGCATGTAGAGAGAATGAATGAAAGGAGACTGACAAAAAGGATTTATGAGTCAAGAGTGAATGCGAAAGTTGGAAGGGGAAGACCAAGGCGAATATTCTGGGATCAAATCCAGGACATTTTAATTAAGGGCCAAGTCTAGAGTACTTTAAACCGACGAACTTGTATGAGAGGTTTAATGAAATTGAAAGAAGCAAAGGAGATATGCAAGGATCGTGGCAAGTGGAAGGATGTTGTCTCTGCCTACCCCTATGGGAATGAGGTGTGATGCTATGTATGTATGTATGTCCGACACTTTTAACCTTTTGATGTCAGTTAAATTCCTAACATATTTTTGTTTTTTTCCTCCCTCTAAGTCTTGAAAAATCTAAAGTTTTAGATTTGTATAAATGTAAACAAGATTAAAACTTCACTTCTGACATGGGGACTTTGTACGCACGCACTTTTAATTTTTTTTTCTGAGCGAAACGTCTTTGCTCTGGTAAAATGGTGAAGCTTCCCCCCATTACAGATTGTATACAAAGTAGAAAATGCAATTTCAACAAACAATTACCAGCTTGAATTAACAACGTTATAATGTTTATAATACAAAATATATTTATCGATATTTGTATATCATCTCTATTCATAACTTAATAACATTTATCATATGTAAAATTGTATTTGTGTATAAGTTATTGTCAATAAGGTATTTTGAGTAATGTTATGTTAAATATGAATTACAATATAGCAATGATGCGTTGACTCTTTGCTTTATGCTGCTCTTTATTCTTACTAGCCTTACATAAACGTTCGTGACGGCGTAGTCTCATTATGATTTCAAACAAATTTTCAAATACTTTCTCAGAGCGAGGAGCAGAAGGCGACAGAAGAACGCGTGTTCCAAGACCGGCAGTACCAAATTGACGCGGCCATCGTGCGCGTTATGAAGATGCGCAAGGCGCTGTCGCACAACCTACTCATCTCCGAACTCTACAACCAACTGAAGTTCCCTGTGAAGGTATGACAGATTAAACACAATTGACTTTTTGATTTAAAAAAAAACATTTTTTTTTTATGTATTTTACTTACGATTTATTAATATCGATAATTGATGCGAAATACAATTTTAAAAAATAAAATTCGATACTATTTAAAAAAATATATCGTGTGACTAAAATCGCGCCGTTTTGGTCACCATGATTATGGCTTCATAATCTACTATTATGTATATAATATATTTACGAATGTATTAGCGAGAAAACTCAAAAGATATAATAAAATACAAGACACTCCTGTGTACTACAGTGAAGAGAAATGAACATTGTGACGTCACATGTACTCGGGTTAGTTCCTACACTGAAGGCGTGCTTTCGGCACTCGGCTCAGAAATAAGTTTTTAATACAATATTTTTTAGGATTTATTTAATATTTATATATTTAATATAACTTTATACTTATAGAAAAAAAAAATAGTTTTGTTATAAATATTCTTTATGATCTTCTCCTTAATCCCAAAACAAAAAGTCAATTTGTCTTCCAACAACTTCATTTATATTTTAAATGTATAAAAGGGTACATAACACGATAGCGTTTGTATAATTTGTCTGAGTCTGGACTGGTGGGAGGTTTCAGCCGTGGCCAGTTAGCACCCTACCAGAAAAGACGTACCGTCAATCAAAAAGATTTGTGTTCCGACACCATACTGTGTAGAAACCATAAAAGGTAAATTGCCGCTTAACCGAGTTGCGCACTGCCATAGATTGTATCATCGCTTAGCATTAGGTGTGATCACAGTTAAGCGTTTTTTGTGCAATTCACACGTGGTAGAAGTGAAACCATTAAAATTTCTACAAGAGGATAATTGTAGGTTTTAGTAATGATTTAGTTTAAACTCCCATTATGCCTTCGTAAACACGAGTTTAGGGGGTACGAAACAGCACAAAAAGAACTATGAATAAAGAAACACTAAAATGCTTCCTATCTCATTTTCTCCCAAGTTAAATCTTATATCAAGATCCAAATCAAACGGGGACATGATTACCGAGGGTTTACAATATTAAAGCTGCATTTCCTGGCTTTAGTATCTCATAATTGCACATATTTCAAAGACATTTGTCCTATATATTGTGCTCGGTTAACCCCAACTAAAATAAAATTTCATTATCAGCCGGCGGACCTAAAGAAACGTATAGAGTCACTAATCGACAGAGACTACATGGAGCGCGACAAGGACAATCCCAATCAGTACAACTACGTCGCATAATACTTGCCACACTCCACCAAGTGCACACTCTAGCGTTCTACCCTCAAGACAAATACAAATTATATAGACATATTAAAACGTGCCAATTCTGTTATACATAGAACTATTCTAACACCATTGTTATAGTTTTATTAGGCATACAAAAATGTTCGTGCGGTTTTCATTTATTGCTTACGATACACAATTCATATAAGTATATAAGAACTGTATATCGCAAGCAGGATTAATTTTAGTACATTTAAAGGGTGATATTGAGATATATCGTTAAATGTGTTAGATAAGTTTGTTTACTTTTAATAAAACTAAAAATTAAACAAGCAAGAACTATTGCATTTGACACGACCATACTTTACCAAAATTTTTACGCTTTGTTTTAAAGTAAACAAACTTGTTTCAATCAAAATAAAAATATTCTTTATTCAAGTAGGTTAAAAAAGCACTTTTGAATCGTCAGAAGTCTGTTCATTGATAATAAATCTACCACAGGTTCGGAAAGTTTAACCCGCTGAGAAGAAACTGGCAATGAACAAATATTTTTGGTTGCCTAATATTATCAATTAGAAAAAAATGCGCTTAAAATTAAATTGTTTTCAAAGAGAGTTAACAGTTTTTTATTTAAAAAAATGTCAAGTGTAATATAAAAATTAAGCCAATCATAAAATAAACCCCTCCCTCTCTCATAATCATTTGTAGAAAAATGTCATAACTGTAGTATAAAATATTATCCTTACAGTGCACATTGTAAAAAAGTTTTGATCTTTTAAATTTAGGATTAACTGTAAACAAGTTATTCCAATTTATAGCTACCAATATAACAGAATTGGCACCGAAAATTAATTACTTAACATGATTTGTTAAGGATGTAAAGAAATTAATTATAAAGTTTATTAAGACTATCTGTTAAAGGTAACATCGCTAGTTTTCTCATGAAATTTGAATTAAGATTGGTGATATTACAAAAGGAACTCCTAATTGAGACATATTATATGGTGTAATTGAATTCACGGTTTATTTTTTGCTAATGACTCATCAATATAAATAATTTATGACAGTAATTCAGAGGCAAGCTTAAAAAATTGCATTTTCTAATTTCTCTGACCATGTACTGGTGTAAAGATGTGCCGCCAAGCAAAACGTTTCCGGTACTGTGTAGAGAGTAGAAGTTAATTACCTCTTACCAGGTTAGCGCGTTTTCATCTTTAACTGTATCATTTACCATTAGGTGAGATTGCAGTCAACGCTCTAATCTGTCAGCAATAAAAATAGGAATTACTGCCTAGATGTTAAAATTGTCCAGTAACTAACGAAACATGGAAACTAAAGAAGTCCTATATATAGTAGGTCCATTTGGTTAGAAACTTGTCAATAATTTTGCATACATTTTAATTGTTGGTTCTTACCAAACATAGCAATTAATATAGTAAAATTGAATGTATAATTTGACACTGAAAAAAAGATTCTTTCTTATTTGTTGCCTTTGTAAGTAGAAGTAAAACTTCTTAACGCACCATTTTTTTTCGGGGGAGGGGCGGGGGGTGGGGAGTGTAAAGCTGGTAAAACATATATATTCAAATTTTTCATAAATGTATATACATTTATATAATTCCATCTCACTATGCCTTATAATAAGTAATTGTTATTTGTATTATTTAATGATATTTATATTACATTTTGAACGCCATAACTTGTGGCTAACACTTTATTTCTAATATTAAATAGTATAAGTAACATTCACTTAAAATGTACATATATTACTTTGTATTAAATCGATATTACAGAAATCGACGCATAATTTCCGTTGTATGTGTGAATTCGATTACACTTATTATTATTAAGCAGCTGTAATTTAACCTTAGAAGAATAAATATTAATATAAGAATCAAGTTGACATTCGGACTAGTTAAAACACAATTTTTTTTGTAAAATGAGGGTAGAAACGTACTACCAAAGTGTATTTTTCCCTCGCGAGTCCTAACGATTCTAAAGATATATACAAATTACAAACACACTAGCGCTGCATAACGTGTGATATTAGACGATGACCCTCCTGAAGAAGTCCATCGCGTTTATATCATGGAGACAAATGACCTAAAACGAAATATTGAAAACTTTTGGGTACATTTCAGGTGCAGTTTAGTGTTATAGGCCTTTTGCGGTTGCCTGAACATTACCGTGTAGATTTCTTACTGTATTCTATTTAGTATAATTTAGATATTTTCGATTTATAATACATTGCTGTTTGTTCTCGGTTGTGTTGTATTCGGGAGGGCTCACCAATAAAAACTATTTATAATTTTCCATGTTGGTTTTATTTTACACCTTTATTAAAACCATCAAATATATCATAATATAGTATTTTTTATATATTTCTATATTTGATGGTGGTGGTGGTTTCAGAGGCTACGAAAACGTTTTTATTCCTTTTCTTTTAATAGCTTACTGGTATGACAATTGAGCATACGTAACTTCGCCAGTGTCACGTAAGTAATTTTTTTTTTAAGTGAAATTTCTTTATGCGCATGAGGGTAAAATTTTTACGGATGAAACGCGTGGTTAGCGTCACGAAGGTGTGCAGAGTTTTTTTGATAATTTGTTTGAAGGTTAGATCGATTTAATATTTATAAATAACATGTGACATTTTAATTTGCCACTCGTCATTTAATATACTATTTTTATTAAAATATGAAATAAATGCCTCTGGTCTAGTGGTTAGCATGTTCGACTACAGACATGAGATCCTGGATTCGAGTCCCGGGTCGGGCCAATTCAAAAACCAATATTGAGTTTTCAATAAAGATTTTCTCAATATTTACCCGAAGTTGAGAAGTTGGCGGTATGATCCACCCCCGTGCCTCGGAGAGCACGTTAAGCCGTCGGTCCTGCGCCTGATCTCTCTCCGGTCGTGTCGGATTCCCGTAACATCGGACTATGAGAGTGAAGGAATAGAGAGTGCACTTGTGTACTATGCCTGCCAATCCGCAGTG